>CM070567.1:21578956-21986456 GCA_036346405.1 Phyllostachys edulis | reverse complement strand
CACCCAGATGTCCTGGCTTCTGTGCTTAGAGCTAGTCCCAAGATCAACACGCTAGCTCACACAGAATTTACAATGGTGACTTCACAACCATACAACAAACTCCAAGATGAAGCGGACAAATTAATACTTATAGACAAAAGACCTTATGGTCAAGCTTGTTTACAGGAGTGCCACACAGGGTGAACAACAAAAAGAACACTTGCAGCGGAAAGCAAAATACAACGCGGGCCACTTGGCGAGCCACAGGCTATCGAGTGGAGGACGTCCCCTAGTCCACGAAGTCTTCAACGGACTCCTCCTCATAGTGCTCGGAGCACCCGGGGAGGTCTTCGGCTGCTGATTAACCAGAGGGCACAAGCCATGAGTACTTTGAATGTACTCGGCAAGCCATAGAGAAAATGGATGCAATAACATTTATGCAAGGCTTGACAAAGAAAGCTGTATGGTTAGTTTGCATAAAGCAGCATTTATTGGAAATACATTAAGTAGGTTGCAAAGCACAAGTTGAAAAGATAATATATAAGTAAACAAGTTCTTTTGAAAACAGCACGCGACCACCCAGGTCGAGAGCAAAACCGCACGAAACCAACCTCAACTTTTAGAAAGCTCTACCCCTTGCGTGAAAGAACCGGGCATGTCCATCACCGAGGACGCGACTATTCGAATAGATTTTACACTCTGTAGAGGTTGTGCACTTTACCCACAAGACACAAAGTCATCTAGTTGGTTGGGCACCCGTCGATGCCCCTGCTCACTTCCTTTGGTAAGCAATCTAGAGCTCGTGACAAGGCCTTTACAAAGGTCAGTCCAGACTTGGTTCTGCCCGCTGATGATTCGCTTTTCAGGGGCCCCTCTTGTGCCATTCGACCACCACGACAGAACCGTATCAGGACCTCGCTAATTAGTTGGCTAGGACCACCCCACCCTGGACTTGTGGTTGCACGGGAATGACCCAGATCGATGGCATACAAGGTTAAGTCCTTAGTTGGCTGCTCAGGCGAGACATTCCACAAACCTAGTGTGCACAAGGCACTCACTACCACCCACTCGCCTGAGCATAAATCATTTTCTGGTTCAACACGGCCAAATGACCACTCGGGGTCACAGCACACAAATTTTAACAAAAGTGGCATTGCCACAATTCCATAGCTATTAGTCAGGATTATCATTGTTGGGTTCAACCCGACTAGAGAACCACCTGATCTGGCACACAAATTTTAGTTAAGGTGATAACAAATGTCGTAGCCTCACACAGGGCCACACTTCATTTTAATCAGCTACACCGGCTGCTACTACACAAGCCACAATCGGTGCGCTGGGGTAAGCTAACAGTGATGATTCATGGTGAGAACGACGTCTACTACAGCAGGACTAAGCAATGAAGTGCACCCATGTTGGTATACAAAGACATATCCAACTAAGATAACCCATTCTACGGATTTCCAAGGGTACATGTCAACATGTTGCATTCAAACATATCAAGGAGTCATATTGGCAAGTGGTGCTTAGCTACTCCCAAAACCATTTTCTATAAAACTAGCCATGCATGTTTATAGCAAAACAATATACTTCTTGCAAAATGGGTTCAATATGATCAAAGGCCTATGACTTGCTTTCACTGAAGAGCTGAGGGTCTTCTGCTGAGAAAGCCGGGTCCAAGAAGTCTTCAAAACAACCGGGTCCTACACATTTTCGAAAAGAGCCAAGTCAAAAAAATAAAAAACCCCACAAAACTCCAAGGAAAGAGCTAAATCAAAGCCAAAAGAAAGACACGGGCTCAGGGCGAAGATAGGAACTTGATTCCTTAGAACCGGAGCTCCTACCGAAGAAGAAAAGCTCTCTAGAAGGGCGGTTCAAGGTTATGGGAAACTAAAGGAAGCAGGAGGCCTCTCCGGTGCTTTATATAGGCACGGGGAGGCTCAGAGAGGGGGAGACAACGCAATTAATGCTCACAACGGGAGCAGGTAAAGGAGGTGACAAAAAGATAAAAGACAAGGTATGGTGGAAATGATAGCATTTAAGACAGCATTAAATGCACAAAGACTTTTCTCCCCCACGGTACTGAGACCTGAGAGAGCGGTCCCACAGAAGAGGTGGTCTGTGCAAAAAGACCAAAGAGGAGGTCGCTACCCAAAAGGGTGGTCCTTGCAAAAAGCCAAGGAGGGTGGTCTTTTGCAAAAAGACCACAGGGGAGGTCATGACCGCCAGGGTGGTCACGACAAAACGCCAAAAGAGAAGGTCGCGGCCTCGGAGGGAGGTTGCAGCAAACGACAAAAGAGGGGAGGTCGCGGCCTCAAGGGAGGTCGTGACCCAAAAGGGTGGTCTTTGCAAAAGACCAAGAAGGTCGTCTTTGCAAAAGGACCACAAGGACGGGGAGGTCCAAGACAGTCCGAAGCGTTCGCTCGAACTCAGCTGATCCGGCCGTCCCATAACAATCGGATGGCTCGGACTGAGCGCGCCCGCGCGAGGAGAGAGAAAAGGGGGGTCAACAGCAGGGAGATCCAAACAAGGGGAGGTCTGGACCCTCAGATCCAAACGAAGGGAGGCCTGGACGGCCAAGATGAAACCAAAGGAGATCTCGACGGTCAAGACCAACACAGGGGGGTCTCAACGGTCAAGATGGAGCCAAAGGAGATCTCGAAAGGAGGAGATCAACCTGAACGATGGATTTCGGAAATCAAGGATGTTTGAAACACAAACCCGAGCTGAGAGTACCTCGGGGGTGGTCGTGACCCAAAGGGGAGGTCAAAACCAAGGAAAGATTCAAACGGTGAAGGAGGTCTGGACCACAAGGAGGTCTAATCAGAGAAGATGGTTTAGATCAAAAGGAGGTCTAAACCTCGAACAGAGATTCAAACCAACAAAGGGGTCTGAAGAAGGTCTGGACGAAAGAAAAGTCCAGGCAAAGGCACAAGGGGAGGTCCAGAGAGGTCTGAACAAACCGAGAGAGAGGAAAGCAAGACCAGAGCTAGATCAACTCCAAATAAACCGAACTTAGGATTGGTTGAAGTTTGATTTAGTCATTTTAAACACTCAAATTTCTAAAAGTTTCAAGTTAAGCTTTGAACTCTTATCAAAACTAAATGGTTCCTTTTATTTTGAAAGCTTTTTAAGAACTCCAGAAAATTGGGATATTACAGGCGCCCTCCTTGGACGCCTTGTACATGGCCTTGCAACTCCAATATACGTACATACACAATTCAAGACATTAGAATAAATAGTATTACGTATTTTTGTAGGTATAAATACATACGTACGTGGCTCGTAGGCTATAGAGGTCAGCCATGGGCAGAGGAGAGCTCGCGGCCACATGGCCGACAATGTCGACGACAACATCGTGAGGAAGAGCGACGACAATCGCCGACCTCCTTGCCTTAGTCCTCGCCGTCATGCTCTGTGATCACTACGTATACGTATGATCAATGCCGTGATCGTGGAGCGATGGGATTGAGGTACGTATAGAGTGATGTCCGGATGATCATCTTCGATGGTGGATTATCCTTTTTATAAAACAAGGAATAAATTCGGCGCGTGAGACGAAGAGACGCATCGGGGAGCCGAAATGGCATTGATGCGAGCGAAGAGACGCATCGGCGACGACGGTGACGAAGAAACTCATCAGGGAGCTTAAGCGATATTATCACAGATGGTTATAGTTAAAAACCGTCTGTGAAGTCTACATAGACGGTTCGTGTTTAGAACCGTCTGTGAAGTATACAATTATCACAAACGGTTCGTGTTCAGAACCGTCTGTGATATTTCACAAAAGGTTTTTAATATGAACCGTCTGTGATATTACCTCTTTACAGACGGTTTTTAGCGCAACCAGTAACACAGACGGTCTCTAAACCAAAACCGTCTGTGATTGCATGTAATGCAAACAGTTTTGATCAACTGTCTGTGATGAGACGTTCAGTGTTAGCTTTTTTATAGTAGTGAATTGACATGGTTTGATAAGTTGGTGTATTCTATCGCCGCTACTCCCTCTCTTCACTGTAGCCGACCGACAGACACACGTCTCTGCATGCCCTCCACCGTGCTGTTTCCCTTGACAGGCCGGCCGCACGCTATGTCAACGTGCCATCACCGCCAAGCGACCGGCTGCACGCCTACGCATGCACGCGTTGGTGCTCGTTTCACGAGTCAACAGTATTATATTTTATGTGCAAATCATGAATAATTGTGTCATTTGTCATTTGGCGGCTAATCCTAACAAATATTTGAGATGTCTTGTATTTCACGTGTCGTGAAGGAAACCATGGAAAACATGCAAAAAGAGCTAGAAATGACAGAATTGAAAGTTTCCGGAAGGAAGAGAAAAGAGAAAAGGAGAAACACAAGTTTTCAGAAACCAAAATTACCAAACATTACAAATTTGGGAAGTGTACGACACGAAGACCCTAGGCCCACAAGCCAGGATTAGCGCTTTTTGGCGGTACCCACAGGCGCCCCTACCGTGGCGTCAACTTTTGCTTTTCCAAAACAGACCAGGACACCTCCTCTTCCACGCCTATATATTCCAATCGGGGTTCCACGCACCAAAAGACGCCGGATTTTGCTGAAAACTACAGATTACAGAGAAGAAAGCCGAAACCAACGAAAAATCAAGTCGCCGACAAGAAGGGGAAGCCGAGAAGTTGCCACGCGAAGGCAGGGATCAGCGCTGACCTCGACGCCCATGGATGCCCCTCTAGCGCCGAACTCTGCTCTCTACCACTTCTTCCCCCATTGATCTCCTGCGCGTTCATGATGTTCAGTAGGGGGTAATCATCAGTTCTTCCCTCGAGTTGTGGGGATTTTGCTATGTAAACAACGATTTGATCTATGTTTATACTTGCATATGCTTGGCTTGTCTATTTGATATGATGCTTATGTTTTCAATTGGTAGTGATCGTATCAATTGTTTAGCCCTAGATGTGAAAATGGTGTTTAGATCTAGTAAGCCAGCCTATATCAAATAATGCATTGCTTGTTTGGTGGTGATCCCCCCTCGTGATAGGAGCCGTACGTGAGGACAAAAGGCCAATCAAGTATGTAGGGTGAGAGCTAACGTAGCATAAGTGTGTAGATCAATCCGTAATTTGCATGCAAGTGAACCTAACCTAGTGGAGGAATTCATCGTCTCTGGATAATCTTTCAATAATCCTTGTTTTACAGTGATCAATCTTATTTCCAACACTTCAACTAGCTTTTCGAATTGTTAGTAGCAATAGCCGACCTTAGTTGTGATCTCATCTATTCCTTGTGGATTCGATAACTTGGAATACTTTCAGGTGAAAAGCTACAATTGACCCGTGCGATTGCGGTAAATATCATTCCGCACATTTAGTGTCAACAATCTTTTATGGCGTCTATTGCCGAGAATAGATTAGTTTTGCAGATTAGATTTTATTGTTACTAACCTTCTTTATCCTAACCCTCCTTGCTAGTTTTTTGTTTTTCTCCTTTTTGCACCATGAGTTTTACGGGATCATCCAAGACCTTGTGGGACTATTGTTGCACCAAAATGACACGTCGTTTTCCCACTGTTTATTAAATAAATTTCACTGATTCCATTTTTAGTTGCTCAGATAATCACTAATTAATTGCCAAAAGTACAAGATATGTGTAGTTGTTATCTGCAAGATCCCAAGGGAATCGTCCACTTTAAAGGGGCTGCAATGGAAAGATATTGTCAAGAGGAAGGAAACCAAACTTGTTTCACTGCGAACTGACT
The DNA here is from genome assembly GCA_036346405.1 of Phyllostachys edulis. NCBI lineage: Eukaryota > Viridiplantae > Streptophyta > Magnoliopsida > Poales > Poaceae > Phyllostachys > Phyllostachys edulis. The sequence continues at coordinate 21,980,740 of CM070567.1, read as the reverse complement.
CTCTAGAAGAGAATGGATAGCTTCACCACGTCAAACAAAAGAAGGTTCGTGAAGGGATCGAGGCGGTATTCAACCTCGTAGCGGTGCAAAACCCTTTGCTATGCTGAACCTCTACGATAACACTATTTAAAGGAGCCAGATTGCATCTATCCACCATTATTACCACTACTCTTCATCCATTTTCCATCCTCACTTGTAATGATTCATTCATCAGTGTACCAGAACATCGGCAACATCTTATTTAATATATCCTTGTTATTTTCATATCGTTGTCATTATTTTTCATATCGTTGTCATTATGTCTTCTTCTATATATGTACTATTGTTGGTCACCATGATGATGCCTGAATAGTTCCCTAAGGACTAGGTAGGATTGTTGGGACGATCTAACATTCGCGCATAATTTTGTATTTATGTTCGATTAGTGTTTGTCTATCTTTTTTCAATACTAGAAATCGAAGGGCCTCAATGTTCCATAGGTCGGTGACCACAAGCGGCAGCAATGGCGCATGTTGGCGGTGGTGCTAGAGCGCACAAGGGAAAGAGAGAGAGGAAGAGGAGAGGGAGGGGACAGAGAGAGGAAGGGCGGCACATATGGAGGAGCTAGCCCACTGGCCAGGGCGACGGCGGTCACGCATGGAGAGAGAAGCAGCAGCGTCAGATGAAATGGAGGATGAAATGGAGGAGAGAGATAAGTAGGAAGGGGAAGAAAAGAAAATGAGACTAAATTTAATTTAAATGATTTTGAATCAGTGGCTGGAACATTTAAAAAATCAGCACTAGTATCTGGAGAAGTAAAAGCAACATCAGCTGTAGTAGAGAGATGCGAGACAAATTAATAAGTCTGACAGGAGAAGCCCGACCGCGTCAAATACGTATTTTGGGGCAAACAAACCCCAAACCTGCAAAGTTTGACAGATAAATAGTGTCACATCAAATCAGCCATAACAACCACAAAGCAGAAATACTCAAAGCTATTGTTGCGTAAGACGGGAACAAATTACCATCAAGTGACGCCTTTGAATAGTGACACATATGATTGTAAGTGTCGTGGTGATAGCTGTAATTAGACCATACATCAAATGCACCTAAGTTTGCCGCATACAGATTAGATGTCATGTGGATCAATAAGGAAAGAAACAGAAAATATATCTAGATACATAAAAATTAAAAGCAGTTCATGCATGATTACTCTATTTCAGTATATGGTTGGCATTAGAGAGCTCCAAATTAATATTTTCATCCAACACAGTAGTACCTAAATACTGGCAGTGTATTTGAATTTTGCATGAATACGCATGTCTGTAAAAGTGAACATTTAGCTACTGAATTTGTGTCGTTAAACAACTCCCGGAAAAATAGGAAAGAAATGTCTTCTTCAATACCTGTACTAGGCTGTTGATAACGACATCCTTCACCTTCACCTCACTATTCTTGGATGCAGACCAGAGTATGGCAATAAATGGAAGACTAAGAACTGGCAGGATGTGAGAAACACCAAAGGTATCAATGGAAAGAAGAAGGCCTTGCCGAATGATATGGAAATGATCAAACCTGCGAAATGAAGTATTGTGACAAACATCATTACATGGACTGCAAGGAATGGTTTTTGGTGCAGTCTCAACAGTATGTTATTTGGAACATAAGTACACTCACCCAATGAATGCAGCACCATAACGCAGGCCATCAAAGGTACACCTGAAATATACTCTTTATTAGCAACAAAGTATTTTCACCCATCCCCACACCCCACCCCGTATAACAGTAAAGACAATTGGACATCCACACAGCAACGAACTTACCAGTGACCAGTCAGATAAAATAGACAAACTGCAAGAAGGCTCCATTGTGTTACCGAAACAGGGTCAGCAACATAAATTCCAAGTATGTCAAGTTTCAAGTCTATCTGATGTTTCTGCTGTAACTTTATTATACACCAAGCTGCAAAACGGTTAATTAAATTTTCAGATACCATGCTTCCTAATGAGGATATAAAAGGGTTAAACACTCAAATTTTTCCCAAAGTAGTAGTTTCCAAGTTCTGAGGGGTAACCACTTGTCATGAATAGAATGGCTTGTACAGTACCTCCTATCATGCAAATTAAAGCCACAAAAGGACCTTGCCTTCCCAATAAGATTAAGATAGTCGGGCTCCATGAACACAGCATGGCAGCTGATAAACTAGTTACTCTTTCATTCATCTTCAAACTATCAATTGGGCCAAACAACCGATAAAGTGCAGACATTGCCAGTGATAAACCTCCAATAGCATAAACAAAGCGAGGAGCTAAACTTATTCCAATCTCATGAATAGCTTTAGTATGAGAGAACAAAGTACTTTCAGAAGCCCAATGATTTGCTATAAATACATAACTCAAGATGGTTCCGGACATAACAAAGTACTTCAAGAACCTCTGACAGATTGCATAAGATACGCACTTTAATACAATGTAGGCCACCAAGGCAAGAGAAATGATGGGGAATATCTCCATGAGGGCATTGCAGAAACTGGAACCAAAAATGTCACAAATAATGCTCACTGGGTGATCCTTTGAAATTGTTGGCCCAGCAATTTGTTTGGACATCCCAAACTCAATTCCAAATCGTGTGAAAATATTTAGAAGAAGAAAAACAAACTCCTGTGAACCAATAGAGTAAAGGATATGTCAGAAGATAATTATAACACCAATAATAAAATGAAGAATTCAAATGAACGTGGGAAAATTTGAACAGATTCAGTGTGACAGGAATATTAACTTCTATGCTGAATTTCCCTTTCGTTGTTGAGTGCCACACACTGGCAATGCAACTCGTGGCCAAAAGGAAGTTTGCAACTCTACCTTCTGCCACTGCATGACAAGAAACAAAATGACAAATGAGTAGATATACAAAAATAATTTCAAAATGTACTGTGAGACTGGTATATTTGATGAACTCACATATATAGCTATTGGATAGGAAACTCGCTGCTCGAATTGCGACCAATGTAAAAGCAAAGGAAAATTTGGGAATGACCCTTGAACTGGCTCTTTCCTGATCTGAATGTTGACAAATAGTATTCAGCTTCAGCAGCACACATGCCTGAGTAATAACTGACAGTATCATAAGTAAAAGACCGACACCCATGAACCATAAATCAAACTCTGTCCATGCAGAGCGAGCAAGCTTTGCGAAGCTCTCCAAGAAGTCAGAGTATGCATTAATTTGCAACTGCAGAGCTGAATTTGCACTTTCCTTAAGTTCCTGTTGACTACCCGTTCCTGATGGACAAGTGGACCTCAGGGCAGCTGACCAGTTTGCCTGAGCTTTTGAATACAGGTTCGCAACATGGTGCAGGTCTTCTGCTTGAAATCCAATAACAGAAGTAGCAGAATATAGATCGATGTATCTCTTGACCTACGAGAGACAGCTGAAGATCAAAGATAGGACTAGGACCACATAAGAACCCCTCTCCTCTCAGGAAAACAAAAGAGTTAATTCCTTATTTGCCATTGGAAGTTGACAACCTCTCTAAAATGCCATCGAAAAATTGTTAATCCCTTGTATGTCACTCGTTCTCAACTTTAATCCCTTCTTTGCCACTCCGGTCAATTGACCGTGGATCTGACAGTTGACTTGGACGCGAAAAGACGATTTTGCCCCTAAGTGCATTATTTAGGTGCGAGATCTTTAGCGAATTGTTTGACATAGTAATATAGTTTCAAAAATTATGAAATTTTATGGAAAATTCTGACATAGTGTAGAATATTCTGTAATTTTTATAGGGTTTTATTTGCAACATGTTTTTCTCTAAAATCTTTAAATTTTCGGTTGTAACTTGAAAGATTTTAGAGAAAAATATATTGCAAATAAAACCCTATAAAAATTACAGAATAATCTACACTATGTCAGAATTTCTAAAAATTTCATAATTTTTGAAACTATATTACTATGTCAAACAATTCCTAAAGATCTCAAGATACTTAGGGGCAAAATCGTCTTTTCGCTGGCCCAAGTCAACGGTCAAATCCACGGTCAACTGACCGGAGTGGCAAAGAAGGGATTAAAGTTGAGAACGAGTGGCATACAAGGGATGAACAATTTTTCGATGGTATTTTAGGGAGCTCGCCAACTACCAATAGCAAATAAGGAATTACCACAAAAGAAAACTACAAATGCAGTTCATACTACCTGCCAACAATTCACACAGAGCGCTTCAGCATATCTCCTCATCCATGCTTCTAGATCATTCTGCGGTGTACAAGCATCGGCACCCATCTTTTGATTTTCCCACGTCCCAGCACTCAGAGCATACAATTCCGGGTTTACACGTCCAATGCTAGAAATGGCACAACAAACTCATTTAGCAACTACTGAATTGAACTCAACAATCATGAAAGGATGTAGGAACAACAGCAATTAAAAAAGAAAAAGAAATCAAACAAGAATATCTTGTAAGAAAAGCAACAATTAAATGGTGGTATCTGGTCAAACCAGAGCAGTAACACAACTGAAAGCCATGTAATAAGCACCAAGTTAAGCTTACACACCTTCCAAAAGGAAAAGGTATACCAAGTAGTGCTGCTACGGTTACTGCAAAATCAAGCTACAACCAAGAGGAAAATTAACCAATATCGATAAAATGGAACAACCACATGAGAGAGTGCAATTAGCACTGACCTGCTGCATAGTGCTGATGCACACCTCTTTCCCACGCTAGAATGGCAACCCATCAGAGAAAAAGGAAATAAATCATGCGATTAGTATTTATATTGCCAGAGACACAAATAAAGGCAAGCAAAGACTGACTAACACGACATGCAATGCAATTAACTGATAAATTAAGGTCAGGAGCTAAATATCAACATCGAGTACTGCTTGCAAACTTACATTCCGTCAAATGTATAAGGAAAGCAGTTAACTATGAACAAATTATAAACCCCCTCCCTCCCTCCATCCCTCCTCTTGGTTCTACAAAGCTGCAAGCATGTTTTGTGTAATACTTCCCATCCATGCATAACCCAGTTAGGATAGAGTATAAAAATAGTCCAGTCACTCCATGTTGTGATGTATGCTAGTACATCGGGAGGGTAAACATCCGTCGGAGGGAGATTGGACAGCAATGACTCTAGTACATCGGGAGGGTAAACATCCGTCGGAGGGAGGTCGGACAGCAATGACTTGAGATAGAACAGTACTAGGTGAAGGAGGGCACCGATTAGGGGAGGAATAGATCTAGAATAGCCGGTCAAGGGAAAGACCACAGCAGGATTTAGGGACTAGGAGACTTGTTTATTCATCTTTGCTTGGCTTCAACAGAGATACACAACATCCTTATATAGAGGATGCTTGACGTCCTGCAATGCACTCACAAACTCTATCCTAACACTTCCCTAATTGAATACGAACAGAATTTCTAATTTACATGGAATCTATCTCCTAACTTATTCTGAAATAAACCTTCTATTCTACAGTTCTACTTCCTGGATCCCTGTGCACGTCAGGCTGTCCGGCCGGCCGGCCGGCCGTGACCCTTGCTGGTTGCTGCTGTTGAGCACGCCATGTTGCACATGCCACGTCCTATAGAATTTTAGCTGCCAAACCCAAAATGCAATAATAAAGGACTACATATAGAAGTAGAAGTACCTGTTCTGAGTGCACTTTTGTTTCAAGATATTTTATACAAATCATAACTCAGATTATAACATGACCCAAGGAATGTTGCTTATAATTATTTGGAATCCTAGTCCTGGTCAAAACTATATATAAAAAAAAGAGTAGATGCCAACAAGAAAATCATGCTTATTGGCATAGATCAGAAGAGCACTCAACTTATCATTAATTAGACACAACAAATGAGATAAATACATGTACCAGATCAATATTGCATGAATTTTCACCAAGAACAGATAAGACAGCATTTGGTGGGCTCTTTGGACTCCATGCAAATAGCGATGTTTCAACCTGCAATTGGCATAGCATTAGTTCTGACAGTTGTGCAGTTAGCAACAAAACATAAGACAGATCACCTCTTCAGCAGTTCCTCCTCCATGGTCACCATTTAGGGTTTGGCCATGGTCCCCCATTACAAGAAGTAAAGTATTCTCATGGGGACCACCAGGTGTGGAAAGAATTTTCAACGTATCAATTACATCCTATATGAGTAAAATAGAGGGGCCCAATAAAATGGAAGTGGAGCACATAAATGAGGTGAAAGCTAAATGTCTCTTATTAATAATTAGCGTAAAAAAACAGATCATGTATTATGCATCAGGCAACTGACCTCTAGGATCTGATTGTACTGCTCCAGCTTCTGGATCATTGGGATAGAGTCAACACCGAATATATGCCCTGCATGGTCCTAAAGAAAGTTGATCTCACATGTTTCCACTTCAAAAAAAAGAGGCTGAAATCTGTAAGCTAATACCAAAGTGATTGCATAATAACTTACCACACCAAGGAAATGTGCAATAAGAACATCCCAATCATTTTTGTGCAATGATGGAAGCAAGTGCTCAATAACACCATTGTCTACCTGATACATACAATTCGATTGGTGATTCCATGGAAATTAAATGGAAGGCAGAAACTGCTCAGCACAGAACAAGGACAAGTATGATACAGAAGAGATGACATACTGTGTCAAGATCTTTAACATTAAAAGAAGGGTATGGAAATGAATTGTTGAAGTGTTCAGGGTATAACTGTATCCATGTGTCATCCCCCATCATGACTACCCTCTTTCCATTTTTGACCAACTGATTGAGTGCAAAGAAACAAAAGGCAACACACAACGACATGGTTAACTATACAGCATGAGCAATAAACTGAGTAATTGGCCTGACACCATATTTTACTAAAGTTGAGTGCAAGATGAGAAGAACCTGATGCATTATATTGTCTTCTACAATTGCGGGAGCTCCAAAGCTATTGCCAACATCGATAAAGGTAGGGAGACCACCAGTCGTGAGAGCCTGAGTATTTGCAGCAAGGAAGTTGAGCCCATGAAACAGAATACACAAAAATATGACCATTTTGTATTGCATTGAATTGTGTACAAGATAACGGTTTTTCAGAGTAACTCCATTCCTGAATGTATATCATGGGATCAATCATGGGCGGGACCCTCTTGAGGTCATGGGTGTTCAGCCAAACACCCATTTTTTCTTCAAAATATCTTATATATAATATGTATATTAGATATATATGTGTAATGATCTTAGATCATTACAGGGTAAACGCTACCAGGAAGAAAGCCGGACGGCGTCGGCTTTGTGGGATGAAAGATTAGACTATAGACTGGGACGATAGAACCTTGGGAGGGAGAATAGATTAATTCATCTTTCTTGCTTGCTTGATAATGGATATATGCTATCCCTTTTATAGGGACGACTCGACTTAACCTCTAAGAAACAATCTTTATTTCTATGGAAACTTATCTCTATTAGATGGAATACATCTATAAGGAAGTAAACCCAACTAATAAAGAAACTAACTATTCTATCTCTATTTCCTAACTACTAATTCACCCGTGGGCCCAGCATAAATAGTGCGTGATGCTACAGTACCACGCATACTGTTCACACGTGAACAGTAGCCCTGGCCCATGACAACTACTCCCCTCCTTTCGCGACAACCCGTCCTCGAGCTGTGGTGGCGGCCATGGCTGCAGCCGTAGGAGGTAGCACAATTGTAGCAGGACGTAACCCTTGAAGGTAGACCATGGAGCGGAAGAAGCCTCCTTCATGATACAAGATGTAGCCCACATTGCAGGTGACCAGCGTGGGGCAGCAAAGGAGTCCTCGTTGAGGGTGGCTCTCATGGCCTTGAAATTCTCGGCAGCAGAAACCATGGTGTTGGCTCTGATACCAAATGTAATGATCTTAGATCATTATGGGGTAAACACCGCCAGGAAGAAGGCCGGACGGCGTCGGCTTTGTGGGATGAGAGATTAGACTATAGACTGGGATGATAGAACCTTGGGAGGGAGAATAGATTAATTCATCTTTCTTGCTTGCTTGATAATAGATACATGCTATCTCTTTTATAGGGACGACTCGACTTGACCTCTAAGAAACAATCTTTATTTCTATGGAAACTTATCTCTATTAGATGGAATACATCTCTAAGGGAGTAAACCCAACTAATAAGGAAACTAATTATTCTATATCTATTTCCTAACTACTAATGCACCCGTGGGCCCAGCATGAATAGTGCGTGATGCTACAGTACCGTGCATACTGTTCACACGTGAACAGTAGCCCTGGCCCCTGACAATATGTTATTAGTTAGATCAAAACTATATATTTGTGTCCGCAAATAAATTTAGCTTGCACTCCCTATGTAACACATTAGGCTCATTTTCTTTCCTACTTTAGCCCATCAAACCCTAATATCTATTCTCTTCAGCCTCTAAGTGGCGAACGAGCGGAGGCGTGGGCTATGAAGACGAGCGACAGTCGGTGGCCACGACGTGACGGCAAGCAGGCGTGTGGAGGCGACGCGGCGTCTGTGTGCCTTTGACTTGGTAAGGGCGAGAGATGCAACACGAGCAAGTGGGTAGTAGCGTGGCAAACAAGGAGGAAGGGAGCGGACGGCACCAAGGGAGCAACGCGGTGGCCAGAAGGGAGCGTGGCGGCGGGAAGGGAACAGTATATCCAGCTCACCATCATCGTCCTCTCTCTAAATCTAGATGTGTTCTGCACATTCTAATTCTTCTCCCTGGCTCTGCTCCGCTCCAGCTTCGGTTATTTCTAGAGTCTAAGCTTTTTCCTCTGTTTTCTTGGTTCTTCCCAATGGATGTTGTACAAAAATACAATCTTTGCCTTGGGCAATGAACAGATAGTTGGGTTCTTGTTACATATGTTTACATGCTAATTTTTGATCTATGGAAGGAACATTCTTAGATGGGGTTCTTACTGATGGAAAAAAAAAAGCAAAAAAGAGCAGGATCAGTAAGGTATACATCTGTCAAAAAAATTAAAAAAGAAGGCAGGAGCTCTACTGATCACTATTAGAGGAAGAAAATAAGTTTTAGCAGTCTAGCATGCTATAACCTGGAACAAAAAAAGTGAGAAAACAACAACGACTAAGACCAAGCACAAGTGTTTTTTTTTTTTGAAAAAGAAGACATAGCATCTACTGATCATTATTAGAGGAAGAAAATAAGATTTAATGGTATAGCTGGTATAGCCCAGAACAGAAAAATAGAGAAAACAACAACGGTCAAGCACCAGCACAAGTCTTAGCCGTACGCTGTAGCAATAGCATAACTTAGCAAAATAAGAAGCCTGGAGCAAAAATAGCTCTATTTCTAGTTTCCACCTCCTCAACTGTCATTGATATCTACATTTTGCTGTTTAATTCATGCCATTATGCTTGCCTTATATCGCCAAATTCCTCATATGAAATAATTAATTTCTATATTTTTTGTATTTTGTTATATATACGCGTATCGTCGTATCAATGTTTTTGGGAAAATGACATCTCACGGTATCGGCGTATTGATATCGGCATATCTGGACAACCTAACTCCAAAGTTCGAACACCCATTCTAAAAATCCTGGATCCGCCACTGGGATTAATATGAACAACTGAACATAAACAGAGTTGATCACCTTAAGACGTTGAAGGCTAGTGGTTGGTGGATCAGCAAGCGCTTTGAAGATCCTGGCAGAGGTCTTCTCATCGGCAGCCAGCGTCTGCAGGACCTGCAACTTGTCCATCCATGGTTGCTTCTCTGCAGCAAATCTCGGTGTCAGCTAATAGTTACTTATCACCTCACAATGTTCTTAATTTTCGCGCTGCATAGAAGTACAAAAAAGGAGTAATCACCTTGGAAGAATGTACTCGGTGCCACGAAATCGAACCTGCAAGATCAATTGTGTCAGCAATAAAAGTGTTCTTATTTTTACCCCAAGAATGACGCCATTGCAGAGCATGATCCCAATGGCCATCAAGAAATTCCTTGAAGAGTGGACCAACCAGGACCAAGAGTAGAAGCAATCAAGAAAGGATTCGACGCCCGGAGGAGGGGCGGGGGTTCTGGGAACTGAGAAAGCGAGCCGAGGTGACCTGAGGGCGTCGAGGACGACGATGACGAGACGGTCAACGGCGGGTGGGGGCCAGGACGAGCATCCAGGGGAGACGCCGGTGCGGTCGTCTCGGTGGCTGTGTAAGTCGAGCTCGGTGCGGGTGAGGAGGAAGCCGCGGGTGAAGAGGTAGATGGCCAGAGAGTGGAGCACGAGGATCGCGAAGAACAGCAGCGACCACGCGCGGCGTCGGGAGAGGCCGTGGTGGCTCGCCGGAGACGCCATCGACTCCGGTAGGCGGCGGCGGTGACCCACGGTCGGATCTGAATATCGGCGATTTGGGGGAGGGCCGAGAGATGGATTGGATGGCACCGTTCCGGGAGCTAAGGTGCATTCTCTTTATTTGGCGATTGACGGTATAGCAAACTACACATAGCCTGACGGCACTAACGGGAGGCTGGCGGCTGGCGGCGGTGGGGAACGAGCGGCGCGATGGGGAACGGCGGCGCGGTGGAGGCCTGGCGGCTGGCGGATGGGGAAACTGGCGGCGGCTTTCGAGTGGGGAACGGCGGTGGCGGTGGCGGTGGAGGCTGGCGGTGGCGGCGGTTGCTCAAGGTAGCAGTCTTGCTGGTGCTCAAACAACTCACGCGAGGCGGTGGCTAGGAAGGAGATGCATATGGCGGCGAGGGGATGACGGCCGGAGTTGCAGCACCATGCCATCTCACGACCGGTAGGAGGAGGGGCGGCGCCGCGTGGGGAGGAGAAGGGGCGGTAGCGAGTGGGGAGGAGAAGGGGCGGTGGCGCGCGAGGAGGAGGAGAAGAAGGGGGCCGGGGAGGAGGGAGGAGGTGGGGGCCGGGAGGAGGGAGGACGAGGGCGGCGCCGGGAACGAGGTGTCAGGTCCCTGAAGTTCAGAACACTCTGAAATACTGAAGTTTTGACGAAAGAAGAACAGTGAAGAAGTCGACGAGCAACCTACCGCGTCAGCGAGTTCACTTAAGCTGGAATGGAGGGCTAGGATTGGCGGTACGTTAGTGCCGCCCGCGTCTGAAATCCGTTCTTGATGGGTCCCAGACGCGAGCACAGATCCAAGACGCATTGTTCATGGACCGTCATCGGCCCAAGACGAGGCCTCGGGCGTGTCTGGGCCAAGACCGGTCAAGCCGCTGGCCGCCCAAAGATGGCACGTCACCCGGCCGGCATGTGCCGCACGACGGCACGGCGTGCGCACGGCTGGCAGCGGCGGGCAGGGCACCAAGCGGCTGAGACCTGGCGGCAGATGGCGGCGAAACCTGGCCATGGAGGAGGAGGAGGCCGTGAGGCCGAGTCTTCTGCCGTCGCGGAGAGGCCTCGCAAGACGTTGTCGCTAGCAAGTCGTCGAGGAGGATGCGGCGCAAGGCCGGCGGCATGGCCTGCGTTCGGCCACGAGCGGAACGGAGGAGGCGATGGGCGCCGCGGCAGCGCCGAGTTGCAGTCTTCGGGCCGGAGCCGGAGGCGGAGGAGGCTGGGTCGACGAGGCGCCGAGGCGGCGCCGCATGGAGGCGAGGAGGCGGTCGACGGTCGGCGAGGCGTCGGGCGCCGCAGTGAGGCGACGGTTGTCGTCAGCGGCGCCGGGCAGGCGAAGAGGCATGATGGTGGTGAATGAGGCAGGCGGCGAGCGAGGCGGGGTTCTTGCCACATCGGGCTGAGGAGGAGGAGGCGAGGCGGCCGGCTGGGTCATGGGAGCCGAGCCCTGAGGCGAGGACGGGAGGAGGCGGCGAAACGGGCAAGGCGAGGGCGACGCTGGGGGTAGAAGAAGGCGGCCGGGTTGTCGGGCCGTGTCGGGTCGTGGGCCGTGCCCGGCACGGCACGGCAAAAAAAAGGCCGGTTTTTGACCATTAGATGAATTTTTTTGACCGTTGAGTGCATATTTTTACCGTTAGGGGCTTAAAAATAGCAAAAAAATTGCAAAAATTTCAAAAAATTTTCTATAAATAGGCATCATACCCCCCGTCATTCAACACCCCTTCATTCTCTATTCTCTCTTTGAAATTGTGTTGTGCAAATTCAAATCCGTGTTGAGCTAATTTGGCAAAATTCAAAAAATTTGTGCCAAAATTTGGAAATTTCAATTTTCGTCGGCAAGTCAGCGAAAGAGGTACAATACTATTTTTGTAATACTTTTATTGTCAATTATTGTTATTAAGATTAAAGTAGTAATAATGTTAGTTTCGATTTTGCAGTTTTCATTATGGGCGGATCCTTACGATAGCTTTGTTACGAGTGAGTTCGGACTTTCATCGGACGAAATTGCGTCTATGGAGGCTGACTCTGGTGCCTCAAATGAACCGGAGGTTTCACCGAGGAGCAAGTCTTTGGAGTTTCGCCATCGGGCTCGACATCAAGATCGTGCTCAACAAGAACCGGAGCAAAGAGGTCGAGGCCGCTCTACATCGGGAGTGTGGGAGAATTTCGACAGACAACCCGCAAGACGCAATGAAATGAGGTACCATATGCTATTTGTAAAATTTGTCGCCATGAATTGTGCGCAAAGTCTCTGGTGGAACAGGGCACTTGCTTAGACATGCTACAAGGTATCGAACCAAGCAAGGATTGACGATGAGGCAGACGCAATGCAATACAATCCCGACATGCGGTATCTAGTCGACTACGATCCTCGGGTAGCCCGCTAATCTCTCTGTCGCTTAATTGCTTCAAGATTTACCGTTAGGCTTTGGTAGTCTGCTTCTTTCCAAAATTACATTAGGATTGCGCATAATCCTAGATTTTCTTCCGTTTCTGAGCGAGACAACAACAAGGATCTAGTGAAATACTATAATGAACGTCGTAATAAAATAAAGGAACTATTTAGTACGTGCACATTTTCGGTGGCCTTGACCTCGGACATATGGAGTGGTCGGGCTAGGGAAGATTATCTTAGTGTAGTTGCGCATTATGTTAATGACGACTGGGTAATGAAGAAAAAGATTATAGGTTTGAAATTAATTGATGTAGCACACACGGGGGAGAATATTGCGAACTGTATTCTCAAAGTCGTTGAAGACTTTGGTCTTACAGATAAAATATTCGCAATTACCTTAGACAACGCCGCTTCAAACTCTAGAGCTATGGACATTCTTACTCCAGTGTTGAGTACATATGTCGATTCGTTCTTGCTACATCAACGATGCGCTTGTCATATTATCAACCTTATAGTCAAATGTGGTGCAAGAGGTTGAGTCCAGTATATTAGAGCTTTTAGCGATCGATTTCTTTCTTGAATAATTCTAACGTAAGAATAGCACAATATAAGAACTTGCAGAGGCGATGGGTGTACGCCCAAGAAAGTTCGGTTTGGACATAGAGGTAAGGTGGAACTCTACTTACCTCATGCTTAAGCATCTTTACCATACAAGAGCACTTTTTCTGCTTTTTATTCAAACACACTATCCTAGCATCGAGCGGTACTTTGTTATTAATCGAGCAACATTGGTTCGTTCTTTGAGAAGGTACCGTCATTTTAGAAAAATTTTACGAGGCAACTGTTGCTTTGTCCATTGTCTACTATCCAACATCTCCTATCATTGTGCATACTATTTCTGATTGCTACTCAATTGAAAATGTATGAAAATGACTTAGTTTTACGTGAGGCTGTTGTTTCCATGAAATCTAAATACCTTAAATATTGGAGAGAAATCCCTTACCTATATGCATTTGCATTTGTTTTAGATCCTAGGGCTAAAATGGGTGCATTTGGTACTGTACTTGATCTTCTTAGTGATGCTACGGGGCTAGACTATACTAACTATTTTTGCAGAAGTTCGTTCTCGGTTAAACTAGGTTTACCAAAGGTATGAAAATAAGTTCGGGGAGTCCACTCGCAATGACCTCCAGTAGCCCCCACCTCGAGTGGGAAGACAAGTATGTGGGGCACGATCTTCGGTGCCTCTTCCTCCGAGTCCGAGTCAAGGTCTTCGTCTTCTTCTTCTTACGCTTTACCGCTTTCACCAAGAGCCACAAGGAGCGGGAACTATCCACCTATCTGGACAACGATACGGTGGATTTCAACGCAGAAGGCTTCAACATCTTGCAATGGTGGCAAGCCCATAAGTTAACATATCCCGTGCTATCCATACTTGCACGTGATGTGTTAACTGTTCCTGTCTCTACGGTTTCCTCCGAGTCTGCTTTCAGTCTTTCTGGAAGAATATTGGAGGAAAGAAGAACAAGTCTCACAAGTGAGATGGTGGAGATCCTTCTAACTGTGAAGGACTGGGAACAAGCTGATTTGAGAACACAACACTCTGTGGAAAATCCAGAGTTGTCGGAGGTGTTCGAAAATTTGTACTTAGACAATGACACCGACACATAGAACAAAGATGTATCATGTCTGTAGAATTGTAGAGCTATAGGCTGTACTCTTTTTCCTTTGCCAATGTTTTCTCATTTTGAGTTTTTACTTGGCGAAGGTTTTAACGAGACAGCCAGTTGGACATTAATAAAGCTCCTTATTACATTTTCAATATGAGATTTCTAATTTTCGTGTCTATTTTAGAATTCTACATATTTTTATAATTTTTCTGGATTTTTTTGGATTTTTTTTTGGATTTTCTTGTTCTGATGGGCCAAACGGGCTGAAAGCGTACTGACGGCTAACGGGTTCGTGCGGCTTACCAAAGATAAAGACGAATGCCCATCGGTTTGTGCTCGGTTGCGACCGACCCGCCCATGGGCTGGCCCGGCCCGGCACGAATAATACACGGGCTGGAACGAGCCGTGCCTAAATGGGCCGTGCCTAGCAGTCGACGTCGTAAATCTTTTTAACGGGCGCCCATTTGGCAGTCTGGCGGTGTCTTGCCGAGGATCGATCTGAAGGCTCAAGACGTTACTGTGCCGTGTAAACTGTTGTCGTTTTCCTTTGAACTCGGTTACTTTCATTTGCGAATTGTAAAAAACGATCGCTGTAAAAACCTGGGTTATAACCAGCGGCTAGCGAATGGAGAAGGAATCGAATTTCAGCATATTCGTTTCAATTAGTTGTTAGCATTAGAACCCTAGAGTACTTTCCCCTCACGGTCTCCTTTGCGTTTTCTTTCCAGAAATTCCTTATACGGGTTCACTGAATCTTCAGAACCTGTCATTTGGTATCAGAGCGTACACCAATCCTTGGCCAAGAGCTCTGGGCTAGTGTGGGTTGGAGCGATCAGACGATTTGCTTCCGTAAAATTCCTAAGCTTAGTCAGATCCGCGATTTGAATGGGGGCGAAGACTAGATCACACGGTTCGGTTGAAGAAGAAGCGATTGAAATGGAGAATCGAGCGGAGATCATCAAGATTCAAGAGAAGCTGCTGGAGCTAGACTCCTTGAAGTCTGATGTGGCGGTGATCAAGAGCCTATTATTTGCTCAGTTTTCTCAATCGTTGAGGACGGATGCTGACGTTCTGGCGACGGTGTCCAGAGAAGAAGGACCGAGACCATCGGATCTGGGAGTGGGCATCGCCTGGAATCCTGAGCAGAACAGAAGGACTTGAGCGTAGACGACCTTCTTCGTGGAGCCAAATACGGTAATACCAAATTCTCCACCAGTTTTCTCCTCAGCAATTAGAACCACATCACAAGTAGACCTGGGTGAAAGGGCAGTTGAAGTTCACAAGAGAACATTACAGCTGTCTGTAGCGGCGCCCATGATGAGTAGTTCAGGATTTCAACAGGGACCAGGAATACCTGCTGTATCGCCATGGAATTGGCAAACTAATGTTCCAGCTGTTGCGGCTCATATGTATTATCATCCAGCGATGAATGCTAATCCAAACAATGATACCCTCTTACCCTTCCAAGGAGGAATGTATACCTCAAACTATCCTGGAGTGAACTTGGTAAGTCCGAATGGAGGAACGAACTGGAACCACAATAGTGGTGGTCATCAATATGCTAATGCGGTTATAAGAGGGCCAAAACTTGAACTACTCTTGTTCTCAGGAGAAGAACCAAGTGGGTGGCTAGAGCAGTGCGAAAGGTTTTTCAAGATGGCTGAAACTCCTAAGGAGCAGTGGGTGAACCTCGCTACTTGACATTTTTCAGGGAAGGCTCATACCTGGTTTAAAGGAATTGGCATATCCTGGCAAGTTCTGAACTGGCAACAGTTAGGTGCGATGTTGGCAGATCGATTTTTAGAAGCTAGTGCACATGAGGCAGTAGAGAAATTGCAAACCATGAAACACATTGGCAGTGTTAGCAAGTATATTGACTACTATGAGAAGTGTGTGGAATTAGTTTGAAGGGATCATCCATACTTGCAGGAAGCTTTTTTATTGAGCTACTTCACTGGAGGTTTGAAGGAAGAAATTAAATATGGGGTCAGCATGCATCAACCGAAAGGATTGTTGGAGGCATACTGGTTTGCTAAATTGGAAGAAAAGGCATTACAGGCGAAAAGAACTAGCCACTCGAGTGTGTTTAACAAGAGCAAAACGAACACCCCAAATTTCAGAACTGGTCCTGTTAGAGGAATGATTGCTGAAGGAAATGAGAAAGGAAAAAAAATCAGATACAGGAAGGTAACAAAAGGACTTGTTGGCATTGTAATGAGCCATGGGTCCCTGGGCATAATCTGAAATGCAAGGTCAAGAAGGCACTACATGTTATTCTGATGCAAGGAGAGGAAGAAGGAGCTGAGTGTCCCAAGGAGACCGAGTTGGCTAAAGAACTAGGGTTTGTCATGGCCCCTAGAAGCCCAAAAGAAGTCAAAGAAAAATAGGAGAATGAACAACTATTGGTGATTTCTAGCAATGCTATGAGCCGATTATCAGGACCTGCGACCTTTTCTTTGAGGACAGTATTCGGGGGAAACAAGTAATGATGTTAGTGAATAGTGGTAGTACGAATTCTTTTATGGACTATGAGTTCGCTGTCAGGAGTGATTGTAAGTTAATATATCAACCATCAAAGAAAGTAACAGTGGCTGGAGGTGGTGAATTATCCACAGATGCTAGAACTGAGAAAGTGACCTACAGGGTGCAAGGATGTAATTTTACTACTTCATTTCAGCTCTTGAACCTTGGAAGCTATGATGTTATTCTTGGAGCAGACTGGATCTATGAACATAGCCCAATTGGGATGAATCTAAAGACTAAAGAATTGTTTATATACAAAGAGGGCAAGACTGAGATTTTCAAAGATAACTCCATTTCAGAGAAACATCACATAGTGGGTGCCTCTAAGTTGAGAAAACTTTTGAGGATAGAAGTGTTGGGCTGCATGATTCAAGTTAATTGGGTTCAAGAATCTGAACATCAAGAATCTAATGAATTACCGAGAGAGGTGTAGGGATTGTTACAGCTGTATGCTGAGGTATTCAATGAGCCAAAGGGCCTACTGCCTAAAAGAAAGTGTGATCATTCTATACCATTAAAAGGCAACGCAGATCCTCCAAGTATCAGACCTTATAGAACCCCACATCATCAAAGGGATGCCATGGAGGACATCATCAGGCAGCTCCTAGACTCTGAAGAGATCCAAGCCAGTGTGAGTCCATATTCTTCTCCTGCTATAATGGTTAGAAAGAAGGATAGCTCATGGAGGTTGTGTGTAGACTATATGCAACTCAATTCAATGACAGTTAAGAACAAATTTTCCATGCCTATCATAGAGGATTTACTTGATGAATTACATGGTGCAACCATTTTTTCCAAGCTGGACCTCAGGTCAGGGTACCATCAAATCAGGATGGTGGAGAAGGATATCACTAAGACAACATTTAGGACTCACTTCGGTCATTATGAATACACTGTCATGCCATTTGGGCTAATTAATGCGCCAGCTACCTTCCAGTCACTCATGAATCAAATCTTCTGTAATCAACTGAGGAAGTTCATACTTGTGTGTTTTCGATGATATCTTGGAATATAGCAAGAACCTATCAGAACATGTAGAGCATTTAAAGCAAGCTTTGTAGATACTGCGACAGAATCAGCTCAAAGCAAGAAGAAGTAAATGTTGTTTTGCCATGGCTGAAATAGGATACTTGGGTCATGTTATCAATGGATCTGGAGTGGCTACAGATCCTAGAAAGATAGCCGATGTGGTGAATTGGCCTACTCCTAATACTGTAACCAAGTTGAAGGGATTTCTGGGTCTAAAGGTTTATGAGAGGTTATGGGAAGATCTGCAAACCACTTTTTGATATTCTGAAGAAAGACTCATTTAGTTGGGGAGAAGCACATTCTAAAGCATTTGATACACTAAAAAGGGCTATGACCACATGCCCAGTGTTAGCATTGCCTGACTTTTCTAAACCATTCATATTAGAAACTGATGCTTGTGGTACTGGATTAGGAGCAGTCTTGATGCAAGAGGGCAGACCTATTGCTTTCTATAGCAAGACATTGGGTACAAGAGCAGCAGCTCAATCAGTATATGAGAAGGAAGCCATGGCTATCCTAGAAGCATTAAAAAAATGGAGACATTATCTTTTGGGCAATCAGGTGGTGATCAGGACAGATCAGAAGAGTTTAAAATACATAACAACACAGAGGTTAGTGGAAGGAATACAACACAAATTACTTCTCAAGCTATTGGAGTTTGATTACTTAGTGGAATATAAGAAAGGGAAAGAAAATGTTGCAGCTGATGCTCTATCTAGAAGGGATAGTAGTTCACTGGAAGGAGAAGGGAAGTGCCAAGCCATTGTTACAATTATACCTGAATGGGTGGAAGATGTGAAAAACAACTATGTTGGTGATCCTCAATATGAGAAGATGGTGGTTGATAATCAGATTCAAGCTGGCTTAGACAGTAGTTACACCTTAGAGTCAAGACTGGTAAAGTATAACGGGAGAATATATGTGGGAATTGGGAATGGCAGCAGGAAAAAGATTCTGGATTCTTTTCATTCATCTTCATTGGGAGGACATTCAGGGATGAGGGCTACTTACCATAGGCTTAGAAAGCTATTCTATTGGCCTAAGCTCAAAAAGAATGTCGAATTGCTAGTTGCTGAATGCCCGGTTTGTCAGATTACAAAATTTGAACACATACACATTCCAGGTCTGTTGAACCCATTGGAGGTACCCGATATGGCTTGGTCACACATCAGCATGGATTTCATAGTGGGCCTACCTAAATCCAAAGGAAAGGAGGTAATTTTGGTAGTAGTAGATAGATTCACAAAATATGCAAACTTCCTATCAATGTCTCATCCATATTCTGTGCAACAAGTAGTTCAAATCTTCATGGACAACATCTTTAAACTGCATGGGATGCCAACTGCAATTGTGATAGATCGGGATAGAATATTTACTAGCCATTTGTTTCAAGAGATTTTTAGCTTGATGAGGGTGTCTTTAAGATTGAGTAGTGCATATCATCCACAAATGGACGGGCAAACGGAGAGAGTGAACCAATGTTTAGAGTCATACTTGAGAAGCATGACATTCCAGGAACTGAGAGAGTGGATGAACTGGTTAGCCTTGGCTGAATGGTGGTATAACACATCGTATCATACATCTTTGAAGATTACACCCTTTCAGGCCTTATATGGTTATCCCCCTCCACAAGTGGGAGAGCTCAGCATTCCCTGTAATGTGTCAGAAGAGGCCAGAGTCACTGTGGAGCAGAAATAGAAAATGGTGGAGCAACTTAAAGAAAATCTGCGTAAAGCACAGGAAAGAATGAAACATTTTGCAGATAAATCCAGATCTGAGAGAGAACTTCGAGTGGGGGACATGGTATATCTTAAAATGCAACCCTATAGACAATCAGCATTTGGCATACGAGGATCATTAAAGCTCAGGTCGAAGTTTTATGGCCCGTTCAGAGTTTTGGAGAGAATCGAGGCTGTAGCATATAGATTGCAATTGCCTGATCAGACCATGATTCATTCGGTTTTCCATGTGAGCTAGTTGAAGAAACATCTGGGTTCACACGCTGTACCAAATCATGGATTACTGTTAGTAGGGGAAGATGGCAGGATTAAAACTAAGCCGGTTGTAGTGTTGGACAGAAGAGTGGTGCCCCGCAGAAATGAACCAGTGGCGCAATGGCTAACACAATGGCTAAACCTGGGACCAGAGGATGCTACTTGGGAGGATACTACATTCATCCATACCACCTTTCCCAATTTTACTCCTTGAGGACAAGGAAGAATTCAAGAGGGAAGGAAATGTCAGGTCCCTGAAGTTCAGAACACTCTGAAATACTGAAGTTTTGACAAAAGAAGAAGAACAGTGAAGAAGTCGACAAGCAACCTACCACTTCAGCGAGTTCACTTAAGCTGGAATGGAGGGCTAGGATTGGCGGCTGTGCGCTGAGGACTAATCCGAAGGCTCAAGACTCATTTTATAGTTACTGTGCTGTATAAACTGTTGTCATTTTCCTTTGAACTCGATTACTTTCATTTGCGAACTGTAAAAAATGCTCGCTGTAAAAACCTGGGTTATAACCAGCGGTTAGCGAATGGAGAAGGAATCGAACTTCAGCATATTCGTTTCAATTAGTTGTTAGCATTAGAACCCTAGAGTACTTTCCCCTCACGGTTTGCTTTGCGTTTTCTTCCTAGAAATTCCATATACGGGTTCACTGAATCTTCAGAACCTTTCACGATTGGGAGGCAAAGACGGCGGCTCAGGAGGAGGAGGAGGGGGAGGGTGATGGCGGCTCAGGAGGAGGAGGGAGGAGGTGGGGGCGGCGCAGATCTCTGAGGAGGAGGTGGCGGCGGGGGAGGACGAGGGAGCCGGGACGGGGAGGACGAGGGCGGCGCTAGGTCAAGGAAAGGAGGAGAGCGGCGGCTCGGGGGAGGAATAGGGGGAGGGCGGCGGCGACTCGGGAGGAGGGGGGGGGAGGGCGGCGACTACGGGAGGAGGAGGGAGGGCAAGGATCGGGAGGTGGAGGAGGAGGCGGCAATTTGGGGGAGGGCCGAGAGATGGGTTTGTTCTTCACTTCGGTAAAAAACATTTTAGGTTAGCAACAATAAACATAGCTTAGTGGTAGAACTAGGGTTTGTAGTTGTAGATCGGCAATGTTAGGTTAGGGTTAATGTCGTGTATAGTGTTACAATGTAGGATATTTATGTATTTATTATAGCGTAAAAACGTTAGGGTGCCTTCATTAGTATATCGATTATTAGAAGATCTAGGATGATTAGGTTTAGATCTGCAAGACCTAGGGATACCATGTATCATCCCAATTTTTGAGCTTTCAAAAATCTTTTTGTGTAGGTTAGGTCCCAAAAATGTTCACCATTTTTCCTTGAGTTAATAAAGCTTAACTGGGAATTTCTGAAACTAAAACAATTTAATATGAATAATTCAAACTTCAATTAAATCCAAAATAGTTTTATTTGAGTTCCTTATGTGCCAAGGTATTTTCTTGGAATTTTATGAGTTTGTTTGGTATTTATTTTGGCTCATTTGAATTTCTAGCATTTTCTTAAATTCGAAAATCAATATCTAATTCCTTTTTTCTTCGCCAGCCGAATTGGCTCAACCCATTTCTCTTTTCTTTCTCTCTTGGGCTGCCATCCCTGTTTCATCCACGGCCCATCCCCACTCCACACCCCGCCACCCGCTCCATCTCCCCGCCATCTTACCGGGCCCACCTCCCTTACCAGGCTGGCCCAACACACCCAAACCCTAGATGGCCCACACCGTCACCACCTTCGCCTAGCCCACTGGCAGCCACCGCAACGTGGGCGCGATGCACACTCCGCCGTTGCCGCCCTCAGCTTTCGTGCCATCCATACCTCCCGAGGCTATTTAAAGCCCTAGGGGATCCTCGTTTCGTGTGCCTCATGACCGATGCCTTTGTTGCCCTAGCCGCCGCCCCGTTCATCTTCTTCAAGTCAGGTGCCACCCGTGCTGCGCCCGATCTCCGCCATCGCAACTGCTCGGGCCAAGTCCTTTCACCATTGGCATCGCCTCGACGCCCTCTGCCGATTCCATCTAACAGTTGGAGCTCTTGAGCATTGAATCGCCGACACCATCCTCTTCTTCTTCTTCAAGTCTAGCCACGCTCCATGACGGTCGAAACATTCCTGTCGTGTTCCCCCTTTGATTTGGTGAGTCCCTTCGAATCCATTCGGGTCATCCTACGTTTCACCTCTCAATCTACAGTCCCCAATTCTTGATTTCGAGTTTTGTCCACCGTGCGCAGAGATCGAGTCCCTCTCCTCCATCTCCGGCCACCGACTTTCGCCGTCCGATTCTACCACGCCGATGAGCCTTCGCCGTCCATCTTCACCACCATCACCTTCCCCACACCATGTTATACCTCGTGCGTGTGTCCTCATCACCGGTCCGTGACCGTAGCACCATCGCCACCGTAGCCGAGCACGAGCCACCGCCTTGTGCTCACCGTCGGCCAACCCCGACAACCTTTGGACCCCGCACGTGTGTCACCAAGATCACCATCGCCTCCTCTCCACGTTGCACCCCTCTGTTGCCTCCATCGTGGCCGCTACCACCGGCGACCAGTGGGCCCCGAGCACCGCGGCAGCTGCGGGCGCCATATTGCTGCCACATCACCACCACGTCGCAGCCACCTCACGTCCACTACATGACGTGTCCACCTCGTCATCGCCTGCGTGGCACACCTAACCCAAACCCTAGATCCAAACCTCTGTGGACCTATTCCACCATGAACAAGCCACTTACACGTGGACCCCACCAGACAGTGCACTATGTCATAGACCCAATTCACCATGAACCACAGCCCTAGCTCGGGGCCCTGGTCTATGGACCAGTGACCCACATGTCAGTCCCTCATTCTTTTCTAGAATTATTTTAATTCCCAAAAATCCTTTTTATCTAGTTGGTCCCACATGTCATCCTCTCAGCATTTTCCAAAATTTCAGATAATAAAGATTCCAAGCATATTCCTTTGGCCCCTCCGATAAGTGATTCACACTATCTCCCCTCTGTTAATTTCTTGATTTTCTTTCGTGATCAAACTTCCGAGAGCACGTTCTTTCTCAGACAAACTCCGATTGAACCCGTTCAAGTTTCTAAATTCATCTAAAATCAAGCCCTACCTTCTAATACCATTCAATTTCAATTTGGAGTTTTTTTTTATTTATCTTTTTTAATTTTGTTTGTATTTGCGCTTTCTCTCTCGTTAGATGTTGATGTTCCAGAATTGTCCAAAGAAGCTGAAGGCCAATGACGTCGAAGACCGAATATAAAAGAACAACAACATTTTTGTAGCAAGGCAAGTTGTGCTTTGATCATATTGCACTCATTTTTACAAAATTATTTTGATTCAAATTATTACATGCTAATTCAATTATCAAAAGTTTTACTATTTTAGTATTAGCTATGCAATCTATTTGATTATGCCTACCTTATGAATTGTATTGCCATGAACATTTGTCACCCTAGTCTGGTTAACTACTGGTTGATAATTATCATAGCACCAACATGGGTTAGTTAGACACATTTAGTATGCTTAGCCTTGCAATAGGTTATTGATATCATTATTAAATGGTAAACTCATACTTGACTAAGTGATTATGAAATATATTTGTGAAAAGTTATGTGTTGTATGTTGTCACCTATTGATGGCATGTGTTGCACTTAATCAACAAGATGTGAAAAGATTTAGGCTCGAGCGAGTCAGAAGTTCTGTGTGAATTAGTGGACTGTGCGAGGGCAATGTGTGAATCTTTGTGACTTAGTGTAGTAAATTGATAGTCTCGCCTTGGTCGGTTAAGAACTTAACTTTGTGCGCCACTGAACTGAGCCATATCGTACCACCACATGTCTCGTATGGGACGGACCTAGCTTAGTAAGTTACGAAGTCTAACCATTGGCTATCTCAGGAGGTAGGTTAAGTTTTGTGATAGGTTGGAGGTGTGGTGTAACATCCCAAATTTCCCGAGTTTTTGAAAATTTTGAAAATTTTAAAAATTAACCATTTGATTTTATTAATTCGCTAAAGCTTAAATTGTAATTTAGAATTTTAAAAGCAGTTTAATTTGAATTAATTAAAACTTGAACTAATTGAAGTTGGTTTAGTTGAGTTTTGTTGGATTTTAAAATTTGTTTTTCCTTTTGCCCTAAGTTAAAAATAATTATTTGCAAAAAACTAAAAGCAAAAGTTAAGCTAAAAATATTTTCTTAGAATTTTTGGATGGCTTTATCTATTTTCTAAAAAGCCTTTTCGTTTCTTGGTATTTATTAAAATAAAAAATGCTTAAAAAACCCTCCCTTGGTTTTGGGCCGAATTCCTTTGGCCCACATCCCCTGTTCACCAGCAGCCCCACCCCGCCTTGACCCCACTCAGGTGTAGGCTTCCACTCGATCGGACGTCGTCCGATCAAAATCGGACGGCCTGCGTCCACCGCGCCTTCTGCTTTCCCCGCTCGCTCCCACAAGCATCTTGGCGTGTGGGGCCACCATCCGCGCCTTCTTCCCGGCGCCCTTCTCCTTCCTCCGGACCGAAGCGCGGCCGGTCCCCCATTTCACGCCGACGCGCGCTGCCGCCATGTTGCCGCCCATTCCCGTCCGTCTGCCGCGTCACCTCCCGCCTCCGCCCCACGCCCCCCCATGCCCTCGCTAGTCCCTCATCACACGGGTCAAGCCGCCATTAATGGCCGAAGCGACCTCCACGATGTTCTCTCATCCTCGGGCCATCCCCGCGCCTATTTAAGGCGAGCATCGTGAAGCCCTCGGCCTCCTCTAGCTTCTCCCCCCACTCACTCTCTCTCGCTCGCTCTCCTCCACCCTCGATTTGAGTTCTTTGCCGCCAACCACCGCACGGCGCCGTCGCCATTTGCGCCGCCTTCGAGCCTCCTCCGGCATCGTCAACCCCGCCTCCGGCATCGCCAGCTCGCCGCCGTCCCTGTGCGCGCCTCCTCGTCGCGTGAAGGCCACCGGAGCTCCTCCACTGCTTTCAACCGCCGCTCGCCGCCGCTCTTCGTCCTCGTCGCCGGCCATTCCTTGATGCCGAGTCCTCGAGACCGTGAGCCTCGTGTTCGTCTCGTTCCCCTCTAGCCTCCAGTGCCCTCGCCACCGGCCATCTCCCGGTCAATCGCCGACGACCCTTGGGCCATGTGCGCCGCCGGCTCGGGTCTAACGTGGCATCCCCACGTGGCGCCCACGTCATCGCCACCTACGCGCCACCTCCCATCTTTTGCACGCGTGGCTGCCCCGTCAGCGGCTTGCGTGGCACTCCCACCCTAAACCAGTCCAAACGCCATATGAACCTAGTCCACTGTACACCCTCTCATTGACAAGTGGGCCCCACATGTCAATTTCATTTCTTTTAATCATTTCGGCCGAAAGTCCTCTGATGACGTCAGCTGACGTCATATTCATCTTTTCCTTTACAAAAATAAATTAGGAAATTCTGAAAAACCCTAAATCTACCATTTTATGTGTTTTTTCGACTTCCTTTGGCCATAACTTCTTCATTCGAACTCCGATTCGAGTGATTCAAATTCCTAAATTCCTCTAAATTAATTATCTTGCTGTTAGTATTTATTTGGTATTTATTTGAATTTTATTTGGAGTTGTTTTATTTATTTAGCTTTGTTCGCTCAGATAGATTCCGAAGATTTGGACGACTTCACGTAATTCGATTTAATCAAGCATCTCAACTCTTCAACGAAGGCAAGTCGTAGATCTTTGATTATATTGAACCCATCTTTATAAAAGTATATTGTTTGATATAAACATGCATCGCTAATTTTATAATAAACGGTTTCGGGAATTAGTTAATTACCTAATTGCTATTATGCCTCCTTGATAATTTATGAATGACATGTATCCTTGAATGACATAATTCTTGGACACCTTAGGATGGTTAATTATTGGTTGGACATTATTGCAATACCAACATGGGTGCGTATTATGCTTAGCCATGCTTTAGTTATGCGATGGTCTCATGATCACATACTCAAAAATGATTGAACTTGACTTAAAGATATATGGAACTATGGTGCGATACCACTGTTGTGCAACTGTGGTGCAAGATCACCGTTGTGTCAATTGTGGTGCGATGATGTTGCTATTAAAATTTGTTGTGCCATAGCAAGGGTTGTCACATGGCCGGGTTGAACGAAAATGATTTAAGCTCAGGCGAGTGGTTGGATGGAAAAGGAGGAATGCGCGAGGCAATGCGGGAGGCATATTATTAGGGTACGGGAGGTACTTAGGTGCGCGAGGCACCTGGAATGCGGAAAGCCTCGCCTGAGCAACCACTAAGGACTTAACCTTGAACCATTGATTTGGACCTTAACCGTACAACCACATGTCTAGACTAGGATAGACCTGATCGACTAATTAGCAAAGTTTTGATTCGGTTATGTCAAGGGTTGATAAGCGGCGCAAGAGGGGGCCCAGAATGGCGAAACCTTAGCGGGCAGATCCGAGTTAAAATAGAGCTTTGTAAAAACCTTGTCACGTACTCTAGACTACTTACCTAAGGTAGTGAGTGGTGGTATAGATATATGCTGAACAAACTAGAGAATTCGTGTCTTGTGGTCAAGCTGTACAACCTCTGCAGAGTATAAAACTATTCGAATAGCCGTGTCCCCGGTTATGGACATGCTTGGTGATTTCACGCAAGGGGTAGACTTCTGTCAAAATGTTGGAATGGGTTGTTCTAAGCTAGCAAATGGTTGTGATTGATGGTTGGGAAGTGAACAGGGTGTTCACTAGTTGTTTCAAAGAAAATTGATTACTTATGTATTAACCTTTTAAATTGGGCTTTGCAATCTACTTACTGTATTTAATGTCAAATATTGCTTTCTGCAAAATAGCCATAAAGCTATCCTTGCCAAACCCTGCATGAATATTACTTGCATATATTTCCCTGCGACTTGCTGAGTACATTCAAAGTACTCACGGCTTTATGCTCTCTGGTTAATCAGTCGCTGAAGAAGAACCTGGAAGCACCGAGTTCTACGAGGAAGACTACTTTGAAGACTATGCGAATTAGGTCGCGTCCTCCACTCGATTGCTTGTGGGCATGTCGAATGGCTTCCACTAGATGTTGTGTTCTCCGCTGCAAGTTTACTCTGTTATCTTTAGCCCTGTGTGGCAACCTTTGTAAGACTTGACCATAAGGTCCTTTTGCTAAATATTATTAATTTGTCTACTTCATCTATAGTTGGTTGTATGGATATGATTACATCAATGTTGAAACTGTGTGAGCTAGCTACTGATCTAGGACTAGTTCAGAATACACAGAGGGTCCCGGGATTGCATACTCGGGGTCTCGACATGTGGAATCCTGTGTGATGGGTCGCATCTATGGGTGGTTCGACGTCTCCAGGTCCAACGGTGTGATTCGGGCCAACGAGCTTAGCGAAGTTTGGTTAATAGCTTTATGCTCACCAGGAGGGTTAATTGTTGAGATGAAGTTTCGAAAAGGATTTGTCATGATCTCTTTGACGCACACCAAAGGAAGTGTGTTTATCGTGTGGCAATATGAGATGATTGTGTCTTATGGGTAAAGTTGTACAACCTACTCTGATAATTATTGTTAATTGCATATTTCTTAGTTATCTTTGCGTATTGAATGTTATTTCATCGATGTTGCCACTGTGTGTACTAGCGTGACCTAGACTAGTGCAGTATACACAAAGGGTCTGGATTTGCATATTCGGGTCCTAACATACCAATTATTTATATTTTTACATTTAATAGTATTTAGGGTTTAGGCATGGCGGGTCAACACAGGCTAGATGGTCGGCACCACAGTCGGCTACGTATTTCACTTCTGCCTGAGGGACAGGCCCCCGATGAGCTGGGAGTTGTCGACTCGCACTCCGTCGAAGTCTTGGAGGTTGGACTAGCATTGGTTCTCTAGGTACGACACGTGTTAATTGTTTCGTCCAACATTTACTAATTTTCACTTACTTGCATCTTTCTCTTCAATGTTGCACTGCAAGTTGCGGGTCGCCAGACTCCTTCATCTCGCTTGGATGTTACAAGCCTCTCAGGAGGATGACGCCGAGCAGATGTTGCCGGGGGGGGTGGATGTTGAGCTGTCCCAATGCCTCCCTTTCAACCGCTCACTCCTCACCGCTCTCATGGACCGTTGGCGGCCGGAGACGCACAGTTTCCACCTGTCGTGCGAAGAGATAGCGCCTACTCTACAAGATGTGGGCATGCTTACTGGACTACCGATCCACGGTCTCCTAGTCGTGCTAGAGGAGTATGGGGACGACTGGCAGGCCGTTTTGCTGCAGAGGTTCCATAGATTTCTTCCACCGCCACAGAAGGGGGAAGAGCCATACCAGGTCTTCGTGTAGTGTCAAAAGCATGGGCTGACATAGAGGTGGCTACAATAGTTCAGTAGTTAGTGCTTTTACAATTTTGTAACACTTTTGTCCATGTTTGTATCGATCTAATGCATTATTCTTCTTGCAGATTGAGAGGATGACACTGTATGATCGAGGAGGCCGACTAGAGGAGGGGGGGTGAATAGACGGTTTTTAAATTTCTTTTGGCTAAAACCGAGTTTATAATGCGGAAGAGTAAGTCAAATCAGTTTTGCATAATTAAGGCCTAAAACAACTAGTCTCACTAAGTGCACCAACAACCTAAGTTTATGTCAATGATAGCAAATATACAAAGACATGTAAGCAATTTAATTCTAGGAATGTAAATTGCATAAAGTAAAACACAAAGGAACACACCATAATGATACAAGGATGTTTTACCGTAGTGTTCAGAGACTTACCAGTCTCCCCTAATCCACGTTGAGGTAAGCCCAAACGAATTGGACCGGCTCACAACTTGAACGAACACCTCAATCCACTCGGGGTTGCTCTTCCTCCACTCTGGAGATGGCGAGCACTAAACCACTCACAACACGTTGGGCTACACAACCCATATGTTTAATTGATCTCAAATGCATTAGATCAATGCAGAAATCACAAGAACTCCAGAGACACACAACCATGGTCTAAGTCCAAGGAAATAACAACAAGCAATCTTAGACCATGTCAAGGGAAAATGCATGAGTCCCAACAACTTGCAAAACGTATTTACAAACTTAGATCATGTCACAAGGAGTAGGTACATGGACTTCAACCATCTGCAAAACACATTTGCAAAGTATAGTCATATGCTACAAGGATTAGATGCAAGCACCTCAACTATTTGCAAAACACATTCGCAAATAATAGCCTCATACCACGGAGAGCTAGAGCAAGCGGGATTGAGCTATCAACACATAATGAGACTCAAGCTACTAAACAAGACCCCTCTTAATAGTACTACAATCCTATACTAGTAATTCAATCTTCCAACCAAACACCAAGACCGGTAAAAGACTAGGAACACATCCTTAGCCCTAGCTAGTTATACCTTTGCCTTGAGCATCCTCTTGAAGCTTGATGGCGCACATCTTCACTTCAAGTCCGGATCATTGTCTTGATATGCGTTAACCCATGTTGCATCCTTCATATGCCCTCCATCAACACATGATGGTTCTTCTCTTGACTTGATGATCAAATCATGATCATCTCCTCTTCGAGATGTTGATATGCATCAACACATGATGCATTCTCTTCTTGAATCTTTACTTGATGACGATCAACTCATGATACCATCCAAAGTCTCCATCATCATGGAACATAACCTATTCATCCAACTCATAGAAAATGTTAGTCCCTCAATCTGATTGACATTAATTACAAAGATATACCTGCATTAGATGCTTCTAAAAAAGCCATTACTTTCAGGTGCGGTACTACCGCACTCACATGGGCTGGTACTACCGTACGACGGTAATACCGCTTGGCTCAATCGGTACTACCGATTTCCAAAGGTTAAAGAATCAAGAAAAACACACTCTCTGGAAATAATGTACCGCCATGTAAAACCGGTCCTACCGCACTGTGGTAGTACCGCTCAAAGGATGCGGTCATACCGATCTTCAAAGGAGAACAAAACTCCCAAAACATGCTCACTGGAAAATACATACCGCTAACTAGATTTCAGTACTACTGACCTGCGATAGTACCACTTATCAAATGCGGTGATACCAATTTTTCTGAACAGTTTCCAGAAGCTATTCTAAATGCAATGCATGACTCCTAGTTGATCAAGACAACATAAAAATAGATCCTTAAGCTACTCGCTATGATCCCTCTTTATAGTCTTTGCATTGCCATTTCCATATTGACATCCATAATTCGGGACTAAGCGTTTAAAACATCTTAGCACATACATTAGTCCCATAACACAATTGCAAATAATTGAATATAAAGCAATATGAGTATATATGAACTGCACAAGTTTTATATACTCAAAGGATATATTTCAAAGTAGAGATCCCCAATATAAGTGGATAAAGAAATATGGATCAATGCTAATGAAACAACAAAACATAGAGTGAACTCCCCCTAAATGTGTGCATACACGAATATGTAATAAAAACATATGCACATATTCAAGTTAAACTTTTAGTGGAGTTTAACCTACATTTTGGATCCGAGGAATGCAACAAGATATAAGAATATGATGTCGAATGCATACCTTCGTGATTTTCACCTTTTCATCCAAATAAGACTAAACAATATTATAGTTAACAAACGAGTTAGTCTCATATTTAGATTTGTCATTAATCACCAAAATACTCTATTAACTCATAATGACGGGTCTAGATTCTTCAAGCACCCAACGCGAACGACTACCAGGTGTTGTGACACCTAGAGGCGTACCTGCTATGGCTGCTCGGTTGGGTAATTTTCACGAGTACCCACGGCAACAGAGTCAACGCCCGATTCATCCATCTTGCTCGGGCGATCAGCGATGCAGAGGTTGAGGTGGTACCACAGTTCAGTTGGGGTTCCGCTATGCTGTGTGGTATGTACAGTGCCCTCTACAACACTTGATGCAAGAGAGAACCGATGTCCCTGTTGCCCTCTACTACTCTAGCTGTGGTCGTTCGAGCGTCTCCAGATTGAATGATTGTGGGTAGAGGGTAGAGTCTACAATGGGGATGATGTTGACTGGCCGACCGTGAGATCCCTTTGGTGCCATTGGGCGGTAAGTGGTTCTTAATAATGACAATGAAAGCTTCGGTGCATCCACCTTCTTCATTGTGTTTTTGCATTGTGCTTTCTCCTTTGCAGTCTCGGTGGGTGGGTCTCTAGGTGCACAATGTGTACGAGTACATCACGGAGGCCTTCGACTAGATTACAAATGATTAGGAGTGGTGAGAGCCGTATGCGCAGGAGGAGTTGAACGCCCGCGCACCAGGTGGGCTATCTAGCCTTTGTATGAGGGACCAGGTGTACTGGTTCATGTGGAGGAAGCTAGTGTGCGACTGCAGTAACCCCGCATGGATCATTCAATCCACACATCCTAGTACCGCCGCAAGGGCTTACTACATGTGCCAGGATTACCGTGTAAGTCAATGCCATACATCGATATTTCACATTATGATGCACAAGTGGCCCGATCTTTCATGGTACAACAAGAACAACTTAGTTTCTCATTGATTCCTTCCGCAAATCCCATCCAAGCCGAACAGCAAGCTCTCCCCTTCCTTGGCTGAAGCAACCACAAGCACACCCGCCTTCTTCTTCGGCCAAAGTAGCAACAAGCACGCAATTTACAAGATCAAAATTGATCTAATGCAAACCATGGACACAACAACACACAAACCAATCTATAAGAAAGAATCGTGTGGAAGATCCTCAGGGAATCACGCGGAATAGATGAGCAACAGCCCCTCCAATGGAAGGGGTGCAGGCTGTCAGCTGGAGTAATCTCTTTAGAAGGAGGTTTGGGATTAGAGAAATGCAGCAGTGGGAGGAGTTCAAAACAGACATTAAAAAGGTGGATTTGGATACCAACAGGGACAAACCAATCTGGTGTCTGGAGAGAACTGGGGTTTTTTCAGTCAAATCTTTGTATAAGCATTTGTTGTTTGGGGGTGTTAACAGCAGGAAATTATTCAGATTATGGAAAAACAAGTGCCCTTTGAAAGTTAAATTTTTGTGTGGCTTTGTTATCAAAATAGAGTCCAATCTATGGATCAGCTTAAACTTAGGGGTTGGAAAGGTAGTACTAACTGTCTCTTGTCTGGGGCGGAAGAAACTATTAATCACATTTTGTTTTCCTGTGTTATTTCCAAATTCTTGTGGATTTGTTTTACAGAGATTCTTGGCTGGAACCGAAACCCCACTTGTATTGATGACTTCCAATCGAATTGGTTGGATTTAGAAGGGGCTAATCACCATATTGCTTTGTTTAGTTTTGCAACTACGGCTTGGACTCTTTGGAGAGTTAGGAACAATATGGTGTTTGAGAAGAGTTTTATTAAGAACCCTATAGATATCATCTTCAAAACTTTATCTTGTTTGCGACCTTTGGAGGATCCTTGTGAAAAGAATGATGGTGATAAGTTGGATCGGCTCATTTCAACCTCTGAAGCTTGGGCGAAAGACTTTTGTAATAGGAAATCTAGCTTATCTGTTAGTTAATGGTCTTTGTCCGGGTTGTTGCTGTTTTGGTCTGTCTTTGTTATTAGCTTTGTAATAGGGCTTTTATGCGAGTTGGACGTTTGATCGTTCTATTTGGTCTGCGTCTTGATGTTGAAGCAGATACGTTTTGTTTGGTCTCTTTCTTAGAAAACCGGAGTTCCCGAGATTTGCTTTACATTGCTATGCGTTGTAAAAACTTGTTATTAGCTTTCTATTAAAAGCTGGGTTTCGCCCTTTTCAAAAAAAAAAACAGCCCCTCCAATCCTTTGCGCGGTGCACAAACCCTAGATGTGTTCTTCTTGATCACACGCACACACATATGCGCCACAGAACCATCATGACTTTTTTTTGTATTTGCTTCCAAATAAAATTCGTCCCCCCTACATGGTCATCGACCCTAGGCTTTATAGTGCACGCAGGCTCGGCCATACACGCACGCCCTTGGCCAAGGCTGACTCAACTTCCTACTCGGCCTTTGACCCACACGAACTAGAAACAGAATTACAACTCTGGCTCCAACTCATGCTCACACTCGGACTCGTTATGAAAACCCACGAGAGGCAACTCAGTCACTTAACAAAAACCCACTTGGATTATCCTAATACAAAGGACTAATTTAACTTTCGGAAACTAGAGGATAAAAATAGAAAGTAGAGGTTTCGAGCTTGAATCCGATTGGGACTTCCATGGTTCCCACGTGGAATATCCTTTCTGAATTGGCTTGAGGTTGGGTTCCTTTCCTTTCAGGCTTTCTTGCGTTCTTGGCTTGTGCCATGCTCTCCTGATTCCTTCTCTAGCCCATATGCACACGCATAGTTATAAAACCCGGATAGGTCATTGACCCGGTCGAGGTTTTGGGTCACTGACCTGATGGTCGGATCGGTGGGTCAACGGTCGAACCGCATATTTTTAAAATTTAATACACACACACCACAAAACGCAGGAAAAAAAATCAATGATACACAAAAAACAATAATAATGAAAGAATATGAATTATGAACAACAAATTAAGTCAGTCAAAGAGGGACATCCTAGGCTCACATAATAACGAGATCATTCAAGCAGTTGATGTTCTAGTCTATTTTCCTTCTTTGAATGAATATGTCTAAGTGTGCTTGAATTCCTCTCGCATCCAAATGCACTACATATTTGGATTAATACATGAATTGGCAACTTCCATCTTACTATATGTCTTAGATCTAAATATATATTACTCTGATTAGAAAATAGAACGGTATAAATCTAATACTTACATCTTAACTAGAGATTAGAGACTAGAGAGTAGATACAAGCAAAACAAGCAAGTTGGGAAATGCATCGTATCTTCACGATAGATCTGGTGAAAGCAGAGAAAATGAGAGGAGTCAGTCGAGGTGAGTGAGAGAGTGAGAAAGATGAAAATTATTTATGTATAGCCATCAATTTCACAAGGGGATTCCTACTGAAACCTAGCAGCACACAAAGTATGAACATACACGTTAGTTTTATCTTAAAAAAATCTTTCGTTGGAGGGGTTTCTTGAAAATTAGCCTCATGAGCGAAACCCGACCGGCTCAAGCAAAACTGACTGGGTCGGCCAGTCGATGAAAATCCGGTCGGATCGGCTAGGTTTTCTCAAGTCAATTGCATCTCTAGTCTTGTGAGTATGCCCGGCCTGCTAAAACCTTTGGGTCTAGGTTTTTTCGATTCAACCGCCGGGCCCGGTGTGGGTTTTATAACTATGCGTACACGGCTTCAACTCGGACTCCGGCTTGATCTGCAGGTACGTGTGCTCTCCTAGCTCGTCGTGCACCTCATAGATTCCCATGTGCCACGCACAGCTCCTTCCCCTACTCGGACTCGGACCAAGTTCTCTGTTCCATCTCCCATTCGGACTGTGGCCAAACCCCCTCATGCCGCCCTTGTGCCACACGCCGCCCAAACTCTATCAGCTGCCCTTCGGTGCCCACATAGCCCCACACATCACACAGAATAAACAAGGTCCTGAACTGGCTTGTTTCTTTTGTAAAAAGGATGGTCACGTAAAGAAGGATTGTGCCAAATATCACACTTGGCGTGCTAAGAAAGGTACAATCCTTGCTATGGTTAGCTCTGAGGTTAACTTAACTTCTGTGCCTGAACACACTTGGTGGTTAGACTCCGGTGCAACATCTAACATCAGTGTGTCCATGCAGGGTTGCTTGAACTGCCGAAAGCCAAGTGATGCTGAAAGATTCATCTATGTGGGCGATGGCAAGAAGGTGGAAGTTGAGGCTATAGGCACATTTAGGTTCTTTGTTAAAGAGGATACTATCTGGATTTGAAAGAGACTTATATTGTACCGTCTTTTAGGCGAATTTGGTTTCTATTTACGTATTGGACAAATCGGGTTATAATTGTTCTTTGGAAATGGTTTATTTAGTCTTTTTCGTAATTCCAATAAAGTTGGTCTTGGTTCTTTAATTTGGCATGACAACCTATATTTGCTTGATACTATTGCCTCATATAATGAAGTCCTACATACGGTTTCTCGTGGTATAAAGAGAAAATTTACTAATGAGAAATCAAGTTCTTTGTGGCACAAGCGTTTAGGTCATATCTCTATGCAGAGAATTAAGAGACTTGTGTCAGAAGAAATTTTGGATCCCCTGGATTTCACAGATTTCGACATTTGTGTTAATTGTATAAAGGGGAAACAAACAAACATAAGGAAGTTAAGTGCTAATAGAGTTTCAGATGTCTTAGAACTGAT
Organism: Phyllostachys edulis; assembly: GCA_036346405.1. NCBI lineage: Eukaryota > Viridiplantae > Streptophyta > Magnoliopsida > Poales > Poaceae > Phyllostachys > Phyllostachys edulis. Next base: position 21,945,583 of record CM070567.1, on the reverse strand, counting down.
ACATACGGATATCTGCGGCCCATTCCCTCTGACTTCTGGAATGGCCAAAGGTATTTTATCACGTTCATAGACGACTTCTTGAGATATGGTTATATTTATCTTATTCATGAGAAGTCACAGTCCCTGGATGTGTTCAAAAACTTTAAGGCTGAGGTGGAAAACCAACTTGGCAAAAGAATTAAGAACGTTCGATCTGACCGTGGTGGAGAATACTATGGCAGAAATGACGGATCGGTGAACAACGCCGGGACCTTTTGCTAAATTCCTAGAGGAATGCGGGATCGTCCCTCAATACACCATGCCGGGATCTCCTAGCATGAACGGTGTTCTTGAGAGGCTAAACAGGACTCTTAAGGATATGGTGAGGAGTATGATTAGTCATTCTACCTTACCAGAGTCTCTCTGGGGAGAAGCATTGAAAACTGTAGCTTATTTACTCAATAGAGTACCAACTAAAGCGACTAACAAAACCCCGTACGAACAATGGATAGGCAAAAAGCCTAGCATCGGGCATGTACGTGCGTGGGGATGTCCATTCGAGGCAAGGCCGCATGTGCCTAACGAAAGAAAATTGGACTCAAGAACTGTTAGTAGCTATTTTGTTGGTTATTCGAAAGATCTAGGGTTACAAATTCTATGATCCCACTACTAAGACAATTTTGAAACGGAAATGCCCGGTTTTTGAGGATGTTGAGTTTGAAGGGGAGATATGGTTAGGAACATTATTTTTGAAGAAGTTTCTGAAGGGGATATATTTTCTCTTCCTTTGGTTATTCCCAATAATGATCAGGATCAGGTTATTTTACCCGGCATTATTGAAGAAAATATAATTCAAAATAATGTCCATGAGGTTCCTCCACAAAATGTTGTTCCTACAGAAGAACAAACTCATCAACCTCAAGAACCAGTGCCATTAAGGAGATCCACTAGAGAAAGAAGAAGTGCAATCTCTGATGATTACATTATCTTTCTTCAGGAGAATGAAGCTTGTAGTGAAATTTTAGGAGAAGATCCTATCAATCTCCAAAATGCTCTGCAAAGCCCAAATTCAGTTAATTGGATCAATGCCATGAATGAAGAGTTAAAATCCATGAAGGACAATGACGTTTGGGATCTTGTCCCATTGCGAAGGAAAGAAACCCATTGGTTGCAAATGGATATTTAAGACCAAGCGGGATTGAAAGGCAATGTGGAAAGATATAAGGCTCGTCTTGTTGCTAAAGGATATACTCAAAAGGAAGGCATAGACTATAAAGAGACTTTCTCTCGGTTTCTTCAAAAGACTCTTTTAGGGTCATTATGGCACTTGTGGTATTCTTTGATCTTGAGCTTCATCAGATGGATGTAAAAACAGCGTTTCTAAATGGAAACATTGATGAGGCGATTTATATGGTGCAACCAGAAAACTTTGTGGTCGGTGACCAAGCAAATGGTATGCAAATTAAAGAAATCCATCTATGGGCTCAAGCGGGCTTCCCAAGCAATGGTACCACAAATTTCATGAGGTTATTATCTCTTTTGGTTTTGAGGTAAATCTGATTGAGGATTGTGTGTATCATAAATTCGATGGGAGTAAGTTCATATTTTTGGTTCTGTATGTTGATGACATATTGCTTGCTTGTAACGATATAGGCTTATTGCATGAAACCAAGAAATTTCTCGCTAAAAATTTCGAGATGAAGGATCTTGGTGATGCTTCTTTTGTATTAGGAATTCAAATATACCGAGATCGCTCTCAAGGTGTACTTGGATTATCACAAAAGAACTATATCGATAAGGTATTGCAAAGATTTGGCATGCAGAACTGTAAACCTTTAGATACCCCTATGGCCAAAGGTGAAAAATTCAGTCTTAACCAATGTCCTAAGAATGATTTTGAGGCTAAGAAAATGCAGAACATCCCCTATTCATCTTTGATAGGGAGCTTGATGTATGCTCAAGTTTGCACTAGACCGAATATAGCATATATTGTTGGAATGCTAAGCAGGTATTTAAGCAATCCAGGATTGGATCATTGGGTCGCAGCAAAACGGGTGTTGCGGTATTTGCAAAAGACGAAGGATTTCATGCTCACATATAGGAAATCGATCGGTTGGAGATCATTGGATATTCGATTACGATTTTCTTTGGTTGCCAAGATACTCGCAAATCCACTTCAGGTTACATCTATCTACTTGGTGGAGGTGCGGTTTCCTGGAAAAGCGCTAAGCAGTCACTCGTTGCCCCGTCCACAATGGCAGCTGAGTATGTTGCTTGCTATGAGGCTTCAAATCATGGGATATGGTTGCAGAACTTTGTCATGTGGTGCGAATTTTGGATCGGTCGATGGACCTTTGAAGTTGTATTGTGACAACAAGTGCGCAATTATGTATTCTAACAACAACAGGAGCTCGTCAAAGTCTAAGCATATAGACATCAAGTTCCTAGTTGTGAAAGAAAGAATTCAGAGTGGCAAATTGTCAATTGAGCATATAGGTACAAACTCCATGATTGCGGATCCGTTCACTAAAGGCTTGACACCTAAAGTGTTCCATGAGCATGTTGCTCATATGGGTGTGGTTTCACTTATGGAATTCAGTTCAAGTGGGAGTTTGTAATTTTCTTTTCTTATGCTCATGAGACAATATCAATTTAGTATAAAGACCTTCAGTTATATTCTCTAGAGAAATAAAAGTTTATGTTCTTTTACTCTGAATTCATGTCTTCTCTTTTGGTTCTGAGAAGATGTTTTGATCTCATAAGGTATAAAGTTGGACCAGTTGGAAATAGGCATGTCATGATCACATTTCATGTAATTTCCATGCTACACATCCATATTTGATCCATGTCGTTCTTTTATGTTGACATATGTGACCATTGATGGGTTTAGTTACGCTTTAAAGTGACGAAGACCGCTTTGATCCTATGTTGATATAATTGATGGACTGGATTGGTTTAAAGATGCTCATGACATAGATAGCATTTTTGGAGCTCATAAAGTTTTTGATATGTATTTACTCATTTGGTCCAAGTGGGAGATTGTTGGATTAATTTCCATTATGTGGACCCACATGAGTTTAAATAAATATCAGCTATCTATTTTGGTTGGCTCAAATATATAAAGTGATCAATTAATATTATTAAGAGCCAGAGTATCTATCAAGAAAGATATGGACTTGGATTTTAAATCTGTGTAGAGATCTATTTGGAATCTATCTCTAATTATGGGACGGGATAGGATTCCAAATCGAAGGCTATAAATAAGGGTCAGGTCCTCCCAGCAGGATAACTCTCGTCATACCACCTATCCCCATCAGTAGTTGGAGTTTGTGGCTTACCTCTTGCTGGGAAAGACCAAACCCTAGGTAGATCGATCATCCTGTTCATCTACTACTCAGATCAATCCTACGACGAACAATGGCATCGTCATCAGGTACGCTTCCGCATTTACAGATTGAATTGTGTGTTGCAATTATCACATATGCGATTCTGTTAGTTTTGATCATCATGGTTAAGATCAAGAATTAAAATCTAACATGCAAGCCTGAGTTGATTTTCATCTGTCAAGTATTTTCCTTTCATTATCTAAAAAAAAGTATTTTCCTTTCAAAAATGTGTGTTTGTATCGTAGGTTTACTTCGGGTCGATGGTTCGCACATGTAGCTATTTGTACCATAGGAATAGGCAGGCAAACATATGCACCTAATTGACCCTACGCGCCATGATATTCAGAAATCCATGGTCAAATGTTATGTTGGGCTTACAATCTCATCTTTGTTGCTCCATTCTCGTCTCCCTCGAACCGAAGCTTACAAAATATTTCACCAAATTTTGAGTTCTTTGTGTAAGAACTTAAAAGAGGTTCATCCACGTAAAACGATTAACATATGATTTATTTACAAACAATTGCAGTTAGCAAACTCCAGCTTTTTACCACTAACAATTATTCACAAACAACTCTTCCGACCATTTAATTTGTAAAATTAAAGCTAAATTTATTTAAATTATTTATTTAAAAATAGCCTTCTATCGACGATTGGGAACGCGACTGTACTCAATCACCGGCTTGATCAGTGATTGGCATCAATCATGTTTTGGACAGGCGACTGTTCTCGGCACAAACCTCAGTCGTGCCACTAGCTCATGATTGAGACACGTGGCAGACCAAGGCCTAAGTCGCGGCTCCATCGTGCTACTCGGCCTCCCACGTTAGCTGGTTGGTGGCCCACCGCGTGACTCGGCCTAGTCGTGCGGGTGAGACGACGACTCAGGGTTATTTTTGTAAAAAATAACGTGTGGGTTATTATTGTAAAACGATTAAAAAATAGTGTATTTTTTTTAAATCACATATAAAGTAGCAACAAATACTCCTTAAAAAACAACAACAAATACTCCTATTGTTTTATGGTATACGAATTACTCCTCTAATTCAGTCACAGTATGTGTCCACTTTATTAGGAATTGTCATTTTATAGAATGGATATATATGTGCTCATAAGCTAGTTGTAATCATACAAACAACTTTATGTGAAGGTGGTTCTTAATTGAACGCACATCCGTTCTAAATTTTATTCGATTTATGTTGTGATAATAAAAAGGAGAAAAATCCCTGAACAATTATAGGTTCAAAGAATAGGACAAAAGTTCAGCAAACTTCTTTTTCATTTATCGTAACCTCATTTTTGAGTTTTATATATCTTCAAAATTTTAAATTATAAAGAGTGAACTATCTCTTCAATTTTTTTCAATGTCAGTTTGGTGTTCAAACCAAAATGGTATGCATGATTGCACTGTCCCAACTCATGGTTTACACTAGACATATCCCCTTCATTAAATTAAGATAGTAGATGTTCCAGAGTTTTTGGCTAAAATAGCGCCGTTGCTGTGCGCAATAACAAAACTAGTCCCTCTCGCACATCAAAGGCGAAAAATGACACTTTGTCCGTGCCCCTAAGAGCTAGACGAGGCATTTCTGCGCCTCTAGGGCCGGACGAGGCATTTCCACGCCCCTGGGTTCGAATGAGGGGAATCCGTGCCCCTGGGACAGACGAGGACATAATGTCATTTTTGCCTTTGATCCACGATAAGCCTATTTTTATTATTGTGTACGGCAACGACGCTATTTTAGCCGAAAACTTGATGTTCCATTCTTACATCTGTATCCGTACTTTCTCGAAGTTAAAAAGCTAACGACTCTTTAGAACCCAGAATATTTTTTTATTTGTAGAAATTAATGTTATTATGTGGAAATCCTATGTCAATCTCAAGAGATAAAAGGAGGCCGGGAGAGGCGATGGAGGGGCTGACCACGTCGACGCATGCCTCCTGCGTCATCCGATCACGCGCCGCTTGGCCTCTTCTGTCCGATTCCCTCACGTGGGATTTCCACAACCGCCGTCACTGCGCTTCGATGCCGTCTTCATGTCGCGTTGGCTCTCTCACGCCTCGTCGCCGTAGCGTCCTTGCCTCGGTGCGGTAGCGTCTTCTCGCGTTTTCTTTGCTGTTGTCTACACATTTCCTCTTCAGCTTTGCCTTCTTTCGCTCGTTCCTCTTCCTCTTTCGCTTGACGGCCTCGTGCGTGTCGCCTCTACTCGTGCTTCGCCCTTCTGTTCGTCGCTTCGGTTCGTTCCTTTCTAGCATCCCGTTCTCGCCGCCCATCTCCTCGGTGTTGTGCCTTGAGAGGATTGGCGCCGCTCCTACCTCGCCATGGCCGCTCACCCGACGGCTCCGCAGAGTATTCTGCCCGACCAAGACGGCAAGATCTGGCCGGCATCCATGTCGAGCATGGATTTGGAGGCACCTGGATCCGGGACGCGAGCCCGTTTCTTGATATCTCCGATCGAGCCCACTTCGATGCGGGGCTTGGCCTCATGGTCATGGCTGTAGCATTCCACCCGGAGTTTGCCACCAATGGCCGCTTCTTCGTTTCCTACATCTGCGATAGTGCCTGGTCGCCGACCTGTGGTGCCGGAAGGTGTGACCCTGCAAAGCTCGGAGCTGCTGCTAATGGTACTCGGCCATGCCTGTACTAGCTTGTCGTGTCGGAGTTCTGCGTGAAACGCGGTGTTTCCAACGTATATATGTGCCTAGCTCCTCTACAGCTTGAAGATCCATTAGTTTTCATCGATCTCAAATTACAAGAATTAGCTCTTGTTTAGTTAATTAGTTGTGAATTGTGATGCACGTCTGATCAACACTGTTAATTAATTTGCTCTCTCTCTTTCTCTCTCTCCTTCCTGTTAGGAGATGACTGCTGCTGGTCCATCTCAAGTCGGGAGGATCTTCACTATGGGGCTGCCCTACGATCTCACAACCATGGAGGTCGATACAATTCAGTCCTACCGATGGATACCTCTACCTCATCAAGGCACGACGGATGATAGAAGACCGCTTTGATTTCTCGCAGACAAGAGGTCATTTCGGGCAAAATTGTCGCTTGACATCAACCACACCTGTTAATCAAAAGGAATAGATTGACCGACCGATTCATCAGGGCCTACGTTTGCATCAAACATGCTTTGCTCATTGATTGATTTCTGCACTTCTGAATCTGGTCTGCTTTTCAAGACACATCAAAATCAGTAACCATTCCAAGCCCGAGATTTTTTTTCATGGGTCTCAGCAACCCGAGGGGTTGTAGTTTCGATTCCAACATGCCTTCCTACCTCTACTACGTCGTCGTCGCCAAGGTATACATCTTCCTCATGAATTTAGGCTGCTGCCTGGAGCCCTAGACCAATAATGCATGGTCGTGATGATATCTCTTTGAACTTGATTGCAACATCCAGGATTTGTACGAAGGATAGGTAAGTTCAATAATCCTTGCTACTACGATCGTCTTCTTGTAATTACAAAGTTGGTCATACATAGTTTACACCATAATTTGTAAAATTCATCAGTAAATTTTCAAACATTTTTTTTTGTTGTAAATCACTTTCATAGAGATCAACAGCAGTAAATGGACCTTCCTCTTACATTTGAAAACATTCATAGATATAGCAGCATCAACATTCAGAAACATTATATGCCTCCTTATTTAATAGCATAAAGGGTACAAATCTGAATTACTGTTTACTTTGGTCCCTATTTATCGCCATGTTCGTTAGTGTTATAAAGTTCTCACCTAGCTATCTCAAACTAACCATGCTCTTTCCTCACGTTCTTGCCAAAATTCTGCAGCACACAGGAGGCACCATCCGAAGATATACCTACCTCTGAACTTGGCAAAAAAAAAGCCAAGATGCAGGAAGCATCAGTTAGTTCAAAATCTGTTACCTATACCATACTCTATAAACAAGTATATTTAGTTTCCTTTTCCCTTCACAGATTTACGTTCTAATTTGACCCATAATCGTTTTTCATCAATCACTACGACACAACATAATACTATGGCATAGCTAACATTTTGCTCCTACCCTACAATTGTTTTCCTATACTGTGCTGCATCAGCCTCTATTGTTATTATTATTATTATTTTGTAATCGAATCTTAAAAACATATAACTTGCTCTATATTTGTCCTGTAATATTATGAAAGTCTTGTACATTCTGCTTGACTATACTCTATTAGTGTTCTCTATAATTCGCTACTACAATCTGTGTCAAATTCCTTTTAAGTAGTTATAGCTTCTACCTTTGGCAAGACTATATTAGTGCAAACTGGTAAAGTATTCTCTTACTTTATTAGTGCATATAGACCTGCCTTTGTACAGTCATATTAACACCTTTTTTTGTTATTTTCATCATATGCTCCATACATCATCAATCCTACTATACGTGTACGCCTAGCTTCACAAACACACCGTACCTCTTATATGTTTAGTTGCCTAAGGTCTAACAAGTTGAACTACCTAGAGTTCGCTCAGATATAATCCTATATGTACCTTTACAAACTACAATAGGTGATGATATACTTAAAACACTATAGTACTCTATAATAGATGATGATATGCTTAAACACTATAGTACTCTATAATAATCGCTGATAAAAACAAAGCGTTTCCTGCACGCGCGCGCCAGGCTCTAGTGTTCACTCATAATGGGATAGGGCAGCGTAGAAAATGGGATAGGGCAGCGTAAAGGACGTAGTAGCACATTAGTCCCATCCTCCCATCCACTCTCTTTTTTTCTTACTTGTCGAACTGTTTGCATAGCGTGGGCAGAGAGAATTTTGAAAAGAAGCACATACTTGGCGATCTTAGGGCCTGTTTGATTCAGGATTAAAACTAGCCAAACTAGAATTTTGGTATTGTCCTTAAATTTGGATAGCGTTTAGTTTCGTTTAATATTTGGTGTTATCCTCAAAATTTTGGTCACTCCTACGTTTTTCTTGCCATTTTTCGGGCTTCGCGTGGGCAGCTGAAACATTCGCCAATTTTTGGTTCGGCTAGAATCTATTGACTACAATAGGTAGCGGAAGATGGTTGGCCATGGCTGTTAGCATTAATTGTAAGAATAGCTTGATTGACTAGTTTGAAATGATCATATTTTCTAAACCGAGTATCAGATTTGTGATCTATTTGAACTGTTGTGTTCCTTGTCATTTAATCAATAAAACAAGACACATGTTGATATATTTTGGTGCAAAAAAATGATGTCATGCGGTACCCACATGCCATACTCACAATTTTAGCAAATTTTAGTATGGCTGCAATTCAAACACATCAGTTTTGATATTGCCTGTGAATTGGTATGGCTACGATCCGAATTTTTTATATTAATTAACCTTTTTAAAATTTTATTTTAAAGTTAACCCCCGGCGTACTTCATTTCCAATTCTGACCCTTTTGGTCACGCCACCACCCGTGGCGTGACAAAACAACATCCGCCACGCCATTTACGGTCAAACTCTTGTCACGCCACTGGAAGTGGCGTGACAATGTTATTTGGTCAAGCCACAGCCAGTGGCGTGACAAAAAGCGCTATTTTAGGGACTTATCCTGACGCGTGACAGTGTTGTTTTATCACGCCACCACCCGTAGCGTGACCAAAGGGGTCAGAATTGGAAATAAAGTGCGCCGAGGGTTAACTTTAAAATAAAATTCAAAAAAAGGTTAATTAATAAAAAAAAGTTCCTACGATCTAAACACCATTTCTTTTGCCCTGTTTTTTTGGTATTACTTATGTTTTAGCATTACCAAAATTTTACTGTGACTACCTGGTATCAGAAACCAGACAGGCCCTTGGCGCCTGTTTGAATATGACCCTCTGGGAGGCGAGGCAAACACAAATAAACCACTTCTGGACTCTTGGTCAATACTGATTAATCTCTACTTTTAAAGGTCAACAATACTGTGCAGATTGATCATATATGATGGCGTGCATCTGAATCACTGAAAGTTGATCAGTCTACTCTCATTTCCTGGTAGTGAAATGTTGAAATGACATGCAAAGCTTTTGTCCTAGAGAAAAGAAAATGTTGCATACATTCCCTTCCCTACAGGTTTATGTCCCTCTGCTGCTCCAGGTGAAATTCAGTTAAAGCACTACACAATTGTGAACAACTCACCAGTCAGGGCGATAGCAGGCTAGCAGCTAGTATGCAACTCTTAGAGCATGTACAATAGTATAGATAACTGTTGTCTATAGTAACTCTCTACATCATCTGTAGATAGTACTATAGACAACTCACACAATGAGTTATCTTTTCACTTGTCTTTATATATGACACAATATTTTAATACTTTCATGGACCTAAGATATTTCCTCCTTGGTTCTTGTGATACAGTCGGCTACAGGATTGTAGACAATATATTTCTCTCTCTTTATTTTTTTTCATCCACATCAGCTTAATCCTACGTGACAGAGACTATAGACAGCTCATGTACGCCCATTATACATGACCTTAGGGCATATACAATGGTACAGACAACTACTGTCTATAGCAACTCTCCATGTCACATGTAGACAGCACTAAAGACAGCTCATACAATAGCTTGTCTTTTTTACTTGTCTTTATAGATCACACAATCTTTTAATGCTTTCATGGACATAAGAAATGTGACGATCAGCTCTAATTTTTCTCTTTGTGGATTACTTGTGTTGCTTTAAAAAAAATTATCTCGGGTACATGATTAAAAGAAAATGAATACGGTTGAAAAAGATAAACAATGATAATTTGTATGATATGATAATTCGGGTACATTAATATGAAAATGAATTCATAGGGAACTAGTACATAATAAAGAGAATAATAAATAATAATACGTAACTTAAATAGGCCTAAACATTTTACTTGTTCCCACAGCGTTGCTAAATATGCTCGACTAAATTCCTCTTTAGTTGGATATGTGTTGGCTGGGCACGAATAGAGGAATTTCTCTGCAGCACATCAATGAAGCAAATGTTAGGGCCATTATTGACTTCCGGCGGTAGAATGAAAGATGTCCCCGATGTCTCCTTCAAGTCCAAAGGAGCGGTGACCAATTCTCGGTCATCTTCAACAATCATATTATGAAGAATAATACAAGCTTCCATGATTTTGCCGATAGCAACCCGTTGCCACAACTGTGCTGGACGACGCATGATGTTAAAACGAGCTTGCAATACCCCCAAATGCTCGCTCAACATCTTTCCTTGCCCCTTCTTGAAGCTGTGCAAATAATTTGTCCTTATCTGTATGAGGGAGCGGTATTGTCTTCACGAAGACTGCCCATTCTGGGTATATACCGTCGGCAAGGTAGTAACACCTATCATATTGCTTCTCATTGACACTGAAATGCACCTATGGAGATCCCCCTTTTAATGCTTCAATGAACATGTTGGACTTAATCTTGACATGTAGCATCTATGCGTTGGATGCTAGTACTTAATTAGTCTTGCACGTTTAGTTGAGACATAGTTTGTTAGTTGTATGCAGACGCATGCATGCAAGAACCAGTGTATGCTTGCACATGTGTTAGTTGGTTAGTGATCGAGTCCATGGCTGTGTTAGTGGCTGTGCTACATGCGTGAGATAGTTGGGCTCATGGAGCGTGAGTTCAGGATCGTGGCGTGAGAATCGGTTGGCTTAGCCGGCCTTGTGTTTTTGTATTTAACTGTTGAGCTGTTGAGTCTTTAGTGTGTGGGGGAATAACAGAATACACAGAGAAAATTGCCCCAAGCTCTTTGAGTGTGTTTGTTCTTGACGTGAGTTTGTGTGTGATCCGACGAGAGGGAGAGCCATGAGTGAGGTCTCGCCGGGTGCCTGGGCCAACAATTGGTATCAGAGCGAGGAGGTGCTACCCGGTGCAGAGGACACGTGACGGGCGGCGATGTTGGGCCGGCGAGGGCGCGCGCGGCAAAGCAGATGGCATTCGAGGACACCGTCAGCAGGCTGCTTCCATACCATGTCTTCGTGGAGTACGAAGAGAACGACTTATCCCATGTCGACGGCAAGACGGAGAAGTCATTCGTGTAGAAGTGGGACGACGACGTGGAGGCCTTGGAGTTGAAGCTGCTCGTGGAGTTTGAGAAGCACGTGGTGTCCTTCAACGTCATCACCCGGGAGAGCGTCGAGGGCGCCAACGCGTGTGAGCGTCTCATCTTTGGAGCCGTGGGGAGCGGCGCTATGCGTGAGCTGTGCAGAGTCTGGTGCAAAGATGCACGTGCGCATGAGCGTGCGGCAGGGAGCGGTTGCATCACAGGCACCAAGCGGACGTGTGCGGGAGGCAAGGTGCGGTCGCGGGCGGCCAGGCACAGGCGCGCAACCAGGAGCACAGTGCGGGAGCGCGCGTGAGGCGCGTAGGCGTAGGTGGGTGTGTTGAGGAGCGGCGGCACCGATGACTTGGAGATGTCGAGTTTGGCGGGTCAAGTGAGGCCGCATTCCATCGGCATGCTCTGTAGCGTAGCGATGCATCAAGCACTATCAACTTGTTGAGCAAGTTGAGTCCGTGTACGAGTATTAGTGCACGTAGGAGGTGTGTTACATACGTGCGTATATTAGTGTCATGGTCATGCATGTAGGTGAGTCAGTGCATGATGCATGCGTGTGCGTGTGAGTTCTTGTAGGTGTGTCCAAGTTCTCATGTGTGTAAGCTCTTGTGTGAGTCTCTGTCGCCGTCAAGTTGTGTCACTGGCGAAAGACAATTAGAGCTGAGATATAGGTCGAAGTCACCGGTAAGGTGTGTCACCGGTGGTAAAGAAGTGAAAGACGCTGACACGTTGTGTCGCCGGCAGCATGGTCAGCAAGAAGAAGGCAAAACTCCTTGGAGATGCGTCAGGAGATCGAACTTTGGCTTGTGAAGTAGTGACAAGAGGTTGCGTGATTTGCAATGGTGAGTCGGTATGTCAAGATTAGGGGGGAAATTGTTGGACTTAATCTTGACATATAGCATCTATGCATTGGATGCTAGTACTTAATTAGTCTTGCACGTTTAGTTGAGACATAGTTTGTTAGTTGTATGCAGACGCATGCATGCAAGAACCAGTGTATGCTTGCACATGTGTTAGTTGGTTAGTGACCGAGTCCATGGCTGTGTTAGTGGTTGTGCTGCATGCGTGAGATATTTGGGCTCATGGAGCGTGAGTTCAGGATCGTGGCATGAGAATCGGTTGGCTTAGCCGGCCCCGTGTGTATGTATTTAACTGTTGAGCTGTTGAGTCTTTAGTGTGTGGGGGAATAACAGAATACACAGAGAAAATTGCCCCAAGCTCTGAGCGTGTTTGTTCTTGACGTGAGTTTGTGTGTGATCCGACGAGAGGGAGAGCCATGAGTGAGGTCTCGCCGGGTGCTTGGGCCAACAGAACAGTGGTGACTGATTAAGCACGTTGATGTCATTGTTAGAATCGGCGACACTGAAATAAGAATGCCATATGCAAAGGTCTTGTGAAGCTACCGCTTCGAGGATCATAGTAGGGACACCATGGTCACCTCAGGTGAATTGGCCCCTCCATGCAACTGGACAATTCTTCCGCTGCTAATGCATACAGTCAATACTCCCTAGCATGCCAGGGAAGCCACGAGATTCACCAACTTGAAGCAAACGGTCCACTTCCTCACACGTGGGGGCCCGCAAATACTCTGTACCAAATTCGTCAATCACCCATTGTGTGAACTTACCTGTCACACCTCCAGATTAATAAAGAGGATTACTATGCATCTCATGAGCATGCATCATTATTTTCAAGCATTTGCATTATATATTGTACTTGGAAAATCTGAAATAAAGATAAAACCTACACTTCAAAGTTTAACTCCAAAAGAAAAGAAGAACAAAACCTTATTCACAGCTGCTGGAAATAATTTATTCAAATACTAGAACTAGTATAATGAATTAACATAATTTTTCCCAAATTTTTGGGACTGGTTTAAACCCTAAAAAAATTCAAACACAATTTAATGACCTACATTAGGTTTGAATTTAAATTATACACTTTATATCATGAACAGTGGTGTTCAATAATTTTTATGGATACTAGACCTTCTCAGGAACTCCCATGATTTATTTCATGATTTTAGGAATTTTATTCCTATTTTTAGCACCTTGGTCAAAGTGGAGAAACCATTTTAATTCTCAGTCAAACCCTTAGACCTAACCGGCTGCACTATTCCTTGGGTTCGAGTCCGACCTGAGTCAATCGGCGAACTGGCTTAGCCCAACCCCCTAACTGCACCGCATGTGAACCGTCCAATTGGAGATCAACGGCCCAGATCGCGTACCCCTTCGGCACGGTCCAAGCGCTCCTTTTAATCTGAACCATCTAGTACCAGATCCAACGGCTCGCACTGACCCACTTACTCAGGCGGTCGCGCGCGCGCAATGAGTCGTTGCCACGCCGGGCCCGCCTGTCAGCTTCGCCTTCCTCCTCTCGCTGACGCTCGCACAAAACAGCTGCGCCACGCGGCCGACGATTCCTTCAGCGCTCCGTCAACGCTGTCAATCCACCGCGTCCGTTGGCCACTCCTAGAGCTTCCTCATCTAACGCCGCCTCCACTCCGTTCATTTCCCGGGGATAATACCCCCTCTACGCCTTCAACTGAGCTCACTTCTCCTCTGTTGACCGAGGAGAGGGAGGCTGGCTTGAGCTCATCTCTCTGGTAAGCTTCCACCGGGTGGTAGCCCTAGACTCCATGTTCAATGCCCTCTCCATTTCTGCTAAGCTCAACTCTTGTCTTTGCTTATAGCATCTGTTTCATCTTCGTGCTTCGGTTCACGTCCAGAGCGCGCACCCGAGGACCTCACCTTGTCATCCTCGACACCGGTGAGTATTATCCTCCCGTTTTCGCGTCACATTGTGCCTCTTTATTCAGTAATGAAAACCACTCAATGGATTTTGTTGTTGCATGGCAGGAATGAGGTGAATCGAAGTTTTACTCCTTGCGGCCTTAGGACCAACCCTTCGTCTCCTACCTTGCTCCGGTAAGGTATTTGCCAATTCCTTGGTTCCTGAGCATCCTCTTAAGGTCCTTGAACTACTCCGACCACTCACTCCGGTTGGTTTTGCTCAGGGGCTCTTCTCCTCGCGAAGCCATGTTGTCGCCATCTTCTTCTCCGACGCCGGCGGTGCTCCAGCAACCCCAAGCTCCCCGAGCACCTCTTCTCCGCTAAGGTAACCTCCTAGTAATCCCTAGATGCCTTGGCACCCGCTTTCTTGGACGCTGCGGAGCTCTATTGCTGTATGCATATCTAGCCGTAGCTTAAGCGCCGCCCATCTCCAGCTAGCCACCGGTATAGTCCATCTCCATCGTCGCCACCAGTCTGAGGAGGTGCGCACTGCTATTGCGCAGCTATCCCAGCCCTTGGCCGACTCCGCCATGGCGCATAGCATCGGCGAGCTGCTGGGCAAGGGAACGGGAGCGTGTCAGGACGTCCGGCACACTGTAGCAAGGTCATTAGGACATTGATTCGGTCATTAATGAGCTAATCATTGTTTAGCATTTAATCGTTGTCTTAGCGTCGTAATAAGTCACTTACTGGTGGGTCCCTGCGCACAGAAATCCGTGAGGATAAGAGAGAGACAAGAGAGAGACTGACGAGTGGGCCCAAGTCCTTAAGCACTGTGAGCTTTGCACGCACGTGCGTGGACCAAGTCCCGTGGACCGTGTCGTTGACGGACGAGACCTACATGTCAGGGCTGATTTTAAATCTGAGTTAAAATGGAAAAAACACTATTCACCAGGCCCGCTGGTCAGTGACCGCGGCTAGAGTAGCGCCCGGTAAGAAAAGTAATAAAGACTTTAGAAAATTCGAAATGAATTATTTGCACACTGTAAAATATGTATAGCTTCAAAAATACATAACTAATTCATCTCAACTCCAAAATGGATGAAACCACTTCTGATAATTTTCATTTTTAATGAACTGTATATTAAATTTGGTTTCAAACATGTCTCTATAGCAGAGAGTATTATTTTGGAGATTGATCCATTAACACTATTATTTTTACAAAAGGAAATGCTGATAACTTTAGAAATTCATAACTAAATCATGAAAACTCCAATTGAAGCAAACTCAACTGTTTTGGACTTGTATTAATATTCTCTAATTATCCATATAATCCTTTGTCCCACTACTGCTCTGCAAATTTTAGTCAAATAATTAAATTGGATGAATAGTAACCGACTGTATTTAATTTGGATTTTCCAGCAAACTGAATTTCAAACTGCTATAACTCTCATATACTAAATCCAAATGGAATAATTCTTTCACCTAAATTCATCTAAAATCATGACTTAGCTAATGTAGAAAAATCATGCATTTTTTAGCAATTTGATTTTTTGAAGTATTTCTCGGTGTTTATCGATATCGTTAAATCTCTAGATCACGAGGCTATCGATATTGACTCCTACGCTACTGAGAGTGAGCAGCTAATCTTCCAGCAAGGCAAGCATCATTTGAACCTTCTTTTGTAACATATTTGATCCCAGTTTTGCTAAGTTAGTGCAATGATAATTGCTTGCATGCTATTTTGATAATGTCGCTATTTTTGTGATGTGTAGATTAGTTATCTCCTATTCATTGAGGTTATCCTTGAATTATTTCAGTACCACATGCTTGAGTTAGGATGGTTAAAATATATTGTTCGGGTTTGCTTAGCCATGCAAGTCTAGAAATGGTAGCTGATTGTCGGGAATAACCCGACAATTATGGGATAAACACAACTTTCATTATATGCTTTTGTTTTAGATCTTCGTATCTGTTTTATGAGTTAAATTTTGTCATGAGCTTTTGGTCTGGACAAGTGATGGGTAAGTGATGGACTTGTCTGGACAATTAAGGATCGAACTTTGGGTACCTGCGGTTCAAGCAAAACTCGTGCTATCACACGTGGCGTATGGGCGCTGCGTGGTTAAGCAAGGGGTTGGTGTTGTTGAGTTGATGACTAGTGGTGTGAGGACGTATATGTGTTCCATCGCATACATGTTTCGTAGGGTGCTGATTGCAGTTCTATAATGTGCGGGTGAGCACTATTTAACCCTTATTTAATTGGGTCGGTATTCCTGGCACAACTTACGTGCCCGTTTGGTTAGTAGGCGGTATAACCTACACCTAAGCAGGATTACGT
The DNA here is from genome assembly GCA_036346405.1 of Phyllostachys edulis. Classification (NCBI taxonomy): domain Eukaryota; kingdom Viridiplantae; phylum Streptophyta; class Magnoliopsida; order Poales; family Poaceae; genus Phyllostachys; species Phyllostachys edulis. The sequence goes on along the minus strand of CM070567.1, from coordinate 21,929,120 downwards.
CGCGCATGGGTGATTCAACTTAATAATATCAACTTGCTGAAAAATACTGAGTCTTGATTTACCCGGCCGGCATACCATAGGAAGTATGCTATTTTCGGAGGCATCTGGAGGCTTACGGGCTAATCGAGTCGTGTGGGTAAAGTAGTACACCCCTGCAGGGTATAAATCTATTTAAATAGCCATGTCCACGGTTATGGACGATCGCTTGAGTTTGTGGCTGCTAATTGTTAGACTTGGAATTAAAATTGTGGTTATAACTTGGTATTGTCATGAATGGGATGTTCATGTTTGTTGTATCAAAGTGGACAGCCACTTTGTTATTTGTATGATTCATTTGTTATTCAATTTACTACTTATTCACATGCTTTACTTCTACTTCAAATCTGATTTCGAAATGGCACTTGAAAAACTAGTATGTGTAGGTTGCAGATTGTTGCGTCTCTTTTGCAAAACTAAGCCAATATGAGCCATCCTTTGGAACAAACTCTAGCATAACTAATTTTTATTTGTGTAAGACTTGCGAGTACCTTTGTACTCAACCCGGTTGCTGCAATTTCAGGTGAGGAAGGGTATGAGCCTGTTGAGCTTGTTAGCGCAGATTTTGGCGACGCTGACGAGTAGTGCAATCATTTATCTCCCAGTCGGTTGCCGATGGGATATGGGCATACCACTGCTGGTCTTTTGGTATATTTACTTGTTTCCGCTGCTACTTAATACTCTTATTTGAATTTGGCCGGTCAGCCGCTTGTAATAGTTGTAGACTTTAACTATTATGTGTATGTCTTTTGAACTATTAATGTATGTTTGTTGTATAGATGTGATCAACGTTGAATGAGAGTATGAGCATATTGGTCGCTGATCTTGGGAGCCAATATGAGTTCATGCTCGCTGTTCGTGGCTTCCCGTTTAACTCACTAAGTGTAGTGCTTAGCTTGTTGGAGAACCGACAATCATGTAGTGCTCGCAAAGGAGCAGCGCGCATGATCGTCGGGGCCCTAGATTCAGTTAAGCCTCTCATTTAGATTGAGTTAAGTTGGAATCCATTTACTTGAGGTCCAGAGTCATGTCCTTATGACCATGTTTAGTCTTGGTCTTAAGGAGATAAATCGGGGGTCCTCACATTACCCAAGCACTCCAATGCAGTGCTTGCGCCGATCATTAGTACCTTGTCAAGTTGGTCAGTAGAGGCGCCGTATGCTAACATATGAATTGCTATTGTACACTTTTGTAGTGGTGAGAGTTCTAGATGATTAGTGGCATCTGTCCTATTAGTGAAATAGGAATCCCATTTGCCTAGCGCACTCATGATTCGTAGGAAGAGGGGTTTTCTCATCCGAAACCTTCTACGAAACATTTCGTCAGTGTAGAGAGGTTGTGCGGAGAAGTAATTGGCCACGAGCTTGTCATGGGCATCTTCACGATCCCTCCATATGTACCTCTTGGTACCACTTCGGCGACGTGATGATTCGGCTCTTTGATCAACATTGCACCGACCCGGTCGGCGATTGAGTCTAAGAAATCTTGCTCAACAATGAAATCTTCGATTGTGTAGAGCTCGGTTGGGTCAATATCATCGATATCCTCAGAGGAAGAATAGTCAAGATCATCCGAGGAAGAAGAGTCCGGTTGGCATGACATAGTTCTGGTGTTGAAATGATAATTAGAGGTAGAAAAAGTTTTTTTTGTGGATGGTTTGGCATGGTCAGGTGCTATATATAATTTTGGAGCTCACATTTGAATGATTGTATCAACTGGTATTCATGTTCACATACATGTAAACTGTTGAACCGGTGCTAATATATGTGTGAACTGGTGCTAATTCACGTTCACATACAAAGACTTCGATAATCCATCAGTTCAACTAGTGTGAACTGGTGCTATTTCACGTTCACATATAGAGACTGCTGCGTTGCCAGCCGGCTCACATATAGAGACGTTTGAATCAAGCGAATTCTATTTCACTACATTCCAGAACTAGTCAAAGAGTGAATCAAGCTGTCAAAGAGTGCTACATTCCAGAACTATCAAACTGTCAAAATAGCCATTTTAATAGCCAGTCAATAGTGAATCAAGCTGTCAAAGTGTGCTATATTCTAGAATAGTTAAAATAGAGCATTCAACCAATACATTCATTCAAAATAGCCATTCTATTTGTACTAGTCACTCATTCACTCATTCAACCATCACAGGAACAAATCCATCATAGGAACAAATCTTTCAATGTACTGGTCGCTCGTTCACTCATTCATCCATCACAGGAACAAATCTATCACAACAACAAATCTTACAATATATATGTAGATCCAACACAGGAACATATCCATCACAGGAACAAATCTATCACAAGATGATCAACCAGCTTTTGAAGGCCCTCTCAAGTCGCTCAAAAGATGATCACCAAAGTATATCACCTAAGAGAAAACCAAAAAGATGTGAGATGAAAACTAGAACGATCATCTTGATAATTCCAAGACATAAAACAAAATAAGCTTGACTCAATAGTTGAAAGAAAACAAAGACTACATGCATACTTGTAAGTTGCAAAATGTAAAACAAGTGGGAGTATTAGCAAGCAATGTGCAGCCATGAAAGCACTGCTTATAACATTAAACATGTAATTATCTCACGAGATAACATAAAACTGTAGTTACCACACAAGCCCAGGGCAATAATTATACATGTACAAATATGACAAGGCCCTCTCAAGTAACTATGTGTATGCACTATACATGTATATGCAGATATATACAAGTTAGTAAAAAAACTTGTGTGGAGTAAATAAGGTATCCTTAGTAAGTATGACAAGCCTTAACAGAACAACAAGAAAAAAACTGCAAGGTAAGCCTTAATAGAACATGCTAGTATGCTACTTAACTTAAAATTTAAGTAAAACTATGTTCAAAAAAGGTTTACCTCTCGACCTCAACCGTCATTAGCAAATAACCTCAACTGCATACACCTAATTGCCTCGATGTGCTCACCTTTCACATCGTCAGGCATGTTACTAGTGTCATGAGTAATAAGTGCCATGTATGTTCCCAGCATTTTTGATTCCTTATCAACCATTTTGGCCTCCTTATCGATTATTTTTGCCTCCTTATCTATCATCTTTGCCTCCTTGTTCTCCTTTGCTGCAAGGTGAGCAAGCCTTGCTGCTTCAAGCTTCTCAAATGAGATACGTTTCTACAATTCCATCGCCTCGCTGCGATTTTTGTTACTATTAGCCAGCAGATTTAGATATTTGTCGAGCTCTTCCACTTCTATTGTTTTTGCCTTTGGTTTGTGATGAGGATATGACCCCTATGAATACAACCATATTTGCTATGCTTGCTGTTCCAATTACAAGAGCACATACGTTTCACTTAAATTATTAGGTGAGCTCGTTTTTAGGAGTGCCTTTATATTACATGAACTATATGATATTGCCTAATAAATGTGTTGTTATTTTTAGGAATAAAAGATAGAGAGTGGATGATTTGCAAGAGTTCGAGCTGGACCTATTTTGGAATCCAATTCGGCCTCCGGAGATAGCACCGACTTCAAACGTGCATAACTTTCACATACGGAGTCCGTTGGAGGTCCACGAGTACTTGATGGAAATCGTATCTCGTCATATTTCCAACGGATCCAGCCTTACCTCCAAATTCCTTCTACGAACGCCGAAATCACCAAAACAATCTGGCAATGGGACAACCCAATAGGCCCATAGTAAAAGGCTATAACTTTCACAAACGGAGTCCGATTTGGGTGTTCTTGGGCTTGTTCGAAAGCTTATTCCAAGACCTTTCCAATGGATATAGCCTCACCTTCAAATTCATTCCGACAATATCGGAATCATCGAAACAAGACGACGGATCAGGAGATAGAGTTAGGGTTACTGTTCATGTGGTATTGTTCATGCGTAAATAGTACCACCGCCACTCCCTCTTCCTCCTATACATAGTGGCCGCCACCCTTAGGGTTGGTTGGATTTTGTTTTTGTTTAGTTAGCCTTCGTTGCAACTTGTATCTTCTGCGTGTGTCGACTAGACTACCCAGTCAAGATCCTTATTCGGAATCTCACCTTATCAAGTGCTTCAATTCTATTTGCAATTTTAGCTTGCTTTTTTTTTATCTTGTTCTTGCTTGTTCTTCGATTGCATGCAGGAAAGGACCTTTGTGGTCAGGTCGATTGTTCTTCAAGCAAGGTCAATAACGAATTCGGAGTTGGTTCAACGATTGCCGAGCATATTGGTTGTGTACGATTGGTAGCCGAATCGTGAGAGTTGTCTCCACCAAATCGAATTATCCTTCTCATCAAAAGATCGAGACACCCATTGTTGCATCAGATGGTATCAGAGCTACAATTGATCGGTGAGAGTTTCTAGTTTTCTAGTAGTAGATTCGTTTTTCATCCCTAGAGTCCAGAAAATATCCCACAAAAATTATTTGTTGCGCCATTATCATCCCTGTCCGAACCCCTCTGTGCTTTTGCAATTTTATTTTTGGTATTTTGCTTGTTGAATTTTTGGTTGCATCGCCGTGTCTAGTTGTTGAATTCTAGTTCTAGTTGGAGTCTAGTTGGCCTTTGTCGAGTTGCATCTAGTGTTTCCTTCGCGTCGCTTGATCGCTCTTTTAGAGTTCTTAGTATTTGCATCTAAAACAGAAACTTCATGGGTTAGAGAACACTTTGCTGTTATTTGCGACTTGCAGAAAACCCTAGGGCTGGCAAAATAATAGGAGAAAGAGGCCGTCGCACAGAACAAAAGCCGTGGTAGAAAAAAAAAATCTTACGCCAAAAACTAGTGAAAATTGGTGGAGACCTTCTACATATAGCCATAAGCTCTCACAAAAAAATTGAGCAAGTTTGGCCCACGGGTTTGAAAGATATAACAGCTTCAAATTTGCACCCGAGATGGTTTTGAGTCCGAGTAGGATTCCGTTTCCGAGACACCTTCAGTAAAACATGCATAACTTTTGCTCACAGTGTCCATTTTGGACGTTCTTGCGCTCATTGGAAAGCTAACGACAAGGCGCATCCTTTCCACCTAAGCCACTTGTTGCCCTCCAGGGGCCCCAAAATTGGCCATCTTTGGCCCCGAATTCATGTCGCAAGTTTTCGGTTTCTATTTTTGCCATTTCTTTCAGTTTTCCCTTCGGAATTTGGGGTTCGCCTCAACTGCAAAGTTGTAGACCATCGTCGAAACCTGTCAAAATAGTAAGACATATAAAACTTTGCTATTTCATCTCTCGAGACTAGCTGTTGTTTACTGCTTAAACTAGAGGGTTGTTTATATTGCACGTTATTCTTATTTTTTTGCTCTCTATCGTGTGAACAATCTTGTGCCCCTACAAAAAAAAGTTTGAGTAGTTGGCTAGCGTCTCTCCTAGCACTTGGTGTGAGAATTTCCTTTGCTTACATTAAGTCACATTGATTTTTGCGTGTGCGTTTATACACTTCTCTTCATAGGCTTTGATTAGCTAGCTTTTACTAGGCTATGATAAGCAACATTGACTAGTACTTTGAATAATTTTTCAACTTGTATTACTGATTTGATTGTTGCTAATCCTTGCTACCATATTGAAGCCTATCCTAGCTCCACCTACTACCATTGTATAGGTACCAGTTACTTGCAATCGCTTTGTCAATCTTCGGAGATCGTCTAGCACCGACACTAGTTGCCGGCCACCGCATTTTTGATTGGAAAGAATTGGTAAGAACGTGGTATTAGCTTGAGTGTGAGAGACTTTGAGCCTCTAGATGCTAGTAGTTGATAGGAACATATACTTGTGATTTCTTTCCTTTTTTTCTACTAACTATGGTAGGTTCACAGGATGATTACGAGATAGATCTACGTCTTCTTCGAGCCATTGAATGGGAGCGCAAGAAAGTCCGCGAGAAAGATGCAATCTTGGGCCAAGTTTCTCCACCACAGAAGGTATATGATCGTGATAGTATGTCCAGTAAAACTAAAATCACTTTGCCATCATTTGCTGGTAAATTTAGTTCTGATGCCTATGTTGACTAGGAGATAGCTTTAGACAAAGAATTTGAATATTATGAATGGTCAGACAGGCAAAAGATTAGAGCTGCCACTAGTGTTTTTGTTAAGGATGCAATACTTTGGTGGAAGTATTTACGTAGACATGGAAGAGTGCCTCAAACTCGGCATGCATTAAAAAAACTTTTGACGAATGAATTTGTTCCTAAATATCATGCTGATTATTTGTTAGCTAGATGAAAACGTTTCAAACAAGGTCGTAGAACTGTAAGGGAATACAACCATGAATTGAAAACTCGTTTGTTGCATTGTGACTTAGAGGAACATGCTGAAGCTACAGAGAATAGATTCTTAAGTGGGCTTAATCAGCCAATTTAGGATCTTCTTATTCACAAAGAATATGGTTCTCTCCCTCATTTGTTTATACTTGCTTGTAAGGTTGAAAGTCAGATTGAGAAGAAATCGAGAATGCTTGATGATAGAAAACATGAGAACAAACATGTGTTTGTGTCTTTTTCTGTGACTAACAATTTGTAGGAAGATGAGAACCATATCAAAGAGGAGAATGAGCTGATTGAGCCACTAACTCCATTGGTTGAGAAGGAAGATGAGGAGATGGATGCACCTACATCATCTGAGGAGAGCCAAAAAGGTAAAGATCATGTTGCTATCATCACTCAAGGTGAGTATGCTTGTGAAGAACTACAATTGTCCACTGTTCATGCTATTTTAGAGCAAAAATTAGTGGAAAATAATTCTGATATGCACATATTTCAAGTAGAGAATTCAGACTGCATTGACTTGAGTGCACCATGTGATAAAATAATTGAATTGCCTGCTGTTTTGAGTGTTTCCTATGTTGAGTTAATCACATCTAATGATCATGTAGAATTGGTTAGACATAAAGAAGTTTTGACTAGAATTTCTCCTACTGATTCTTTATGTTACATTATGTTGGATTCACCTATGAAATTGTCACATGCTATGGAGAAAGTTTCTGAAATTGCATGTTCGAAATCTTTGTCTAGTGCCTACACCCCTTGGTATAAGTTTAATTTGATTGGAGATTATGGTGTAGACAATCAATTTCTTGTTTATCAAATATGCATAACTTATGATCACATGGATGAATTGAAACTTGCTGTTTTAAACAACAATTCTTCTGTGCTTAATCTTGTTCATTATGAGAGGAAAATAAAATTTAGTGATCATCCAATGCATATGTGTTCATCTCTTATTGCATCATCTAGTATTGACAATCTGCATCATGATATTGAAGTATGGAGGAACTTACAAATCTTTTCACCCTTGCTAGATGAATTTGCTATTGCTCGATTGAAATATGATTATATGGATAAACTTTGTTTGATTCCAAAAGTTGTAGATTTGTCCATATGTGCTGCCACTGCAAGTTTACAACTTGAGATATTTGAATTACATAAACGTTTCACTTACATTTGCAAAACTAGTTGCAATAATTGCCGTGTGAGAAATTTTGTTTTGATCATTAGCATATATGATTATTCTTGGGGTAATAATACAATGAGCTTTTATGATCGCTACTGTTTTATAACATTAATTGTGCAACAACGAAGAACCGTTAAAACATATAACATATACATATACCATGCATACACCTTGGCTTCTTTGTTACCCTATTTTTAGCTTATCAAAAGCCGAGGACGGCTTTGTTTTCAAGAATGAGAGGATGATGAGGACATAACCCCTATAGATACAACCATATTTGCTATGCTTGCTGTTCCAATTACAAGAGCTCATATACTTCACTTAAATTATCAGGTGAGCTTGTTTTTAGGAGTGCCTTTATATTACATGAACTATATGATATTGCCTAATAAATGTAACGACAGCCTAGTTAAAAATAAATAAGCATTGAATGTAACTATAGTTTATAGATTATAAGTGCTGAATGTAAATAAGTGTTGAATGTTAAAAATTAAGGTCACAGCTAGGTTAAAAATAAGTGCTGAATGTAAATAAATAAGTGTTGAATGTATGCACTAACCAAAAAATATCAATGGCAAATGATAATCCATCTAGACCTAAAAACAAGTGAAAAAGGTCACAGCCTAGTTAAATCGTCATTTGTATGCATTAGTATGGGTTCTTGATGATGTGTAGGCTGCGATTAGCAGCAAGTAGTATAACAAAGAGTGTGTGTGTTCTGAAATGTGTGGCTGTAAAACTGAATACACAAGTTGAGTTCTGGTGCTGTTCTGAAAATGCGTACTAGTGGACATTGTGATTATCAGAGAGTTGTATGTGTGAATTCTAGATTATATATTTTTTAATACTAGTCAAATACCAGCATGATGTAGTATTCTTGCATGCTGATTTAGTGGTCTCACCCACCACTTCTTGGTAAGTATCTTGCATGAAAATCCTTTTCAGATCACAGTTACATAATTTCGTGCTTTACCATTATGACGCTATAGATGCAACAGCTACAGGCAAGTCGCTACATCAGCTTGCAGGATGTATTGGTACAGATCAAGGGGTATATGCCCATCAATGAAGTATACTAATACGATGTTGGAAGGAAATGGCGAAGTGCACAAATGGGCCAAGAGGTGGCTAGATGGGCCAGCTGGCTGGCCCGGCTCGAGACACAGCACGGTTGGCCTAGCCCAGGCACAGCATAGCCCGCACTATTTTCGGGCCGAGCTGACATGGCGCGATAGGCTGGGCCGCGCCCCTGGCATGACTGGCCGGCTCGGCACACATAGTGTCGGGTCGTGCTGGGCACGCCACGAGCTCAACACGTCCCATGTGGTCCGGCTATGGAGAGGGGAAGGGGAGGGAAGGCTAGAGGGCAGGCCATTTGAACATTAATAAAGCTCTTTATTATATTTTCAGTATTGTTGTCTCATTTTTATAATTTTCATTTGTATTTCTGAATTCTACACATTTTTATGATTTTTTGGGATTTTTTTCCTGATTTTTTTGAACTTTTGTGCCTAACGGGCTAAGTAGGCCAGACTTGGCCCATAGGGCCAACTGGGCTCGGGCCAGCACGACACGACACGAAAGGCCGTCGGGCCGTGCCTGGCTTGCCTCGCCGGCACATGGGTCAGCACGGATGGACCATTTAATTCACAAGCCAAGATGGACCGTGCTAGAATGGGTCGTGCCGGGCCCGTGTTGTGCATGTCGGGCGGCCCATCTGGCCACCCCTGACAGTATAATTGCATGCCAAAATGATTATTTATTCAAATTAGGCTTATTCAAAACAATTGATTTACGAAAATAATGGTTCAGTCCATGTGTCCAGAGCAAATCAAATAGAAATAAAACACAGGCATGTAGTCCCTCACTTGATTGATGATGGGTTGTCAATATTACAATATGCTGATGACACTATCCTCTTCTTGAATAATGATTTAGAAGAGGTAAAAAATTTCAAGCTTATTCTATGTGTCTTTGAACAATTATCAGGTTTAAAGATTAATTTCCACAAGAGTGAGATTTTCTGTTTTGGTAATGCCAAAGAAGTTGAATCACACTATACTCAGTTATTTTGTTGTGAAATAGCTACTTTTCCTTTCAGATACTTAGGTATTCCAATTCACTTGGGTTGAGGATAGAGTTGACAAGAAACTTAGTGGGTGGAAAGGAAAAAATTTGTCTATTGGTGGATGATTAGTACTTATTAACTCGGTACTCAGCAGTTTGCCAATGTTTATGCTTTCTTTTTTTTGAAGTTCCCGAGAGGTTCTCAAAAGACTTGATTTCTATTGATATAGATTTTTCTGGCAAAGTGATAGTCATAAACGAAAATATAGGCTTGCTAAATAGTGTTTAATATGTACACCCAAAGAGCAAGGCGGTTTAGGCATTCAGAACCTAGACACAAAAAACAAAAGTCTACTAAGGAAATGGTTGTTTAAGTTGCTAAATGAAGAAGGGGTATGGCAATCCTTGCTAACAAGGAAATATCTGGGTGATAAGAGTCTCTCGCAGGTAGTTAATAAACCTGGGACTTCCCAGTTTTGGTCGAGTCTTACGAAAATTAAAAACCAATTTCTTCGTTTGGGTTCATTCCAGGTAAAAATGGAATGCAAACTAGGTTTTGGGAAGATATATGATTAGGAGATACTCCTTTGAAAAGTCAATATCCAATACTTTATAATGTAGTGAGGAGAAAGGACGATACAGTGGCAAATATACTGCAATCGAATCCTTTACATATTACTTTTCGTCGACCTATTATTGGACCTAAGTTACATGCTTGGAATGAGTTAATCTTGCGAATTGCTAATTTAACATTGAGCTTTGAAAAAGATGTTTTCAGGTGGAATCTGAATAAGTCAGGTCTTTTCTCGGTACAATCTTTCTATGGGGCACTAATTGGAACTAGTCAAGCTCCCATTAGGGATTTTTTTTAGCTTATTAAAATTCCGTTAAAAGTGAAAATTTTTCTTTTGGTATCTCAAAAGAGGGGTGGTCTTAACTAAAGATAACTTGTTTAAAAGAAATTAGAGGGGAAGCAAAAAGTGTTGTTTTTGTAATAAAGAGGAAACAATTCATCATCTCTTTATTGATTGTCCTTTTGCAAGACTTGTATGGTGGATTGTTCATTGTGCGTTTAATTTATCACCTCCTGTGAGTATAGTGCACATGTTTGGGAATTGGCTTGTTGGTATTCCAAAAAACTTAAAGTCACAACTCCAAGTGGGAGCTAGTGTCTTATGTTGGTCTATTTGGTTATGTCGGAATGATGTTGTTTTTGACAAAAAAAAATCACTAATCCCTTGCAAGTTATCATTTTGAGTGAACACTGGCTGAATGCTTGGACAATTTTACAGAAATCGTCTCAAAAAGAGGCCTTGATAGCTGGAAGCGTCAGATTGGAGTTTGTAGCGAAGCAAATCTTCAACCTTCATAGGTGGCGGTTTAGTCATAGAATTTGTAATGATTGAGTTTAAACTTTCAATCGTTTTATGGTTGTAAGGCTTTCACTCACTTTTTAAACATCTTTGGTCTTTATGGTACATTACTTCTGAATAAAATGGGCTGTGTGTATCCTTGATGCAGAGGTCGGGGAAGATTTTTCTCTTCCATTATCTAAAAAAAACTAACTGTCCACTGTTGTTAAGGCAATAGGATGCACCATGCAAATTTCCAAAGTTTCTAGATCAGATCACGATCGACCAAAGATATCGAATAAATTTCGAAAATATGTTGTAAAGTAGAGCCATGCAGGAATTTGACGTTGAGACCCCAATGTACATAATCCATAGTTGATGTTTGATATAGCTTTGTTTTGTCTTAACCTTACAATTAACTATGAACACAGGAATCTAAAAGATCAGAGCAATATATAGAAAGAGCTTACCCTGAATAAGCCCAACAGAGAACTTGTAAAGCATAGCAAAACCAAAACAGCTATCAAGCAACCACCACTACAATAAAACGGCGACGCTGACAGCGGGTAACAGAACAACTATTTAGTCTCGGCAAGAATGATCCATCACAAATCTGCATCATTCTATCAAGTAGCATTTGTAAACACACAAACCACACATAACTCTATCACTGCAGTGCCTTCGAAATCTAGTGTGTCATATCAAGCTAGAGCAACAAGTTGTTTTCTCAACTGGAAATTGCAGATGTGACATTAGGCGAAAACATTTCTCTGCTCAGATTTGCTATTTATCATAAAAGATACAACAAATAGAAACTTATATGAATTGCGCTAACATGCCAGTATGAGCAACAGAAAGAAATTCAATGTTAATCAGGTCTATTTGAACTGAACCAAAAACGGAGTCATTGCGTGCCTCCTCCTGTGGAAGAGTAGACACAAAAAGAATGCCTCGTATTCTTTTTCGAAAACCCCTGACCACCTCCTGACAATTCTATCCTAAATGGTACACGTGGAAGTAGGATGCAAATGCTCAACTATGACGAAACAAACAGGGAATATAGAAGCGCCCGATTTTTTTTTTTTTTGATACAAACTATCTTCATCTAAAGACTGTTTCATTTCTCTCCAAGTCCAAGAGAATGAATAGTAAAATGGTTTCCTTAATCTAATTAATAAGCAGAGGAAGATAAATTTGGTTTCGCCAAGAAGTCAAACAATCGGTCATCTCACACTGCTTGAACTGCAATTTCTTAGGCTTGACCCCTTGCCATTGCCATTGCTGCCAAGCTGCTTCTTACCAGCAAGCTCAGGAGCATAGTACCTGATGTACCACTGCACAAACTTCTTGAGCCCTGTTTGGAGGTCAGTGGATGGCCGGTACCCGAGCTACCGGTGCGCAAGACTGATATTAGCATGTGTGTACGGCACATCACCGTTTCTTGGCATCTTAACCACCCTCCTCACTGCCTTCACCTTGAGCAGCTTCTCCAGCAAATCCACCAACTGAGACACTGGCACGGGGGACGTGTTCCCAAGATTGTAAGTCCGAAAAGGCGCTGTTCCCCGCTTCTTCCCACCACTGCCTGTGCTCCGCGAGGTGCAGCACGTGCGTGAACGGCGCCACGTCGAACAGCTTGGCGAGCAGCGCCGCGTCATCGACGTCGCCGTCGACGACGAACACCCCCGTAGGGTCGTAGTACCCGTTGAAGTTGTCGAGCCCGACCACACCGTCGCCCCGGCGGCGCAGCGCGGCCGCCGCGTGGTAGCCCACAAACCCCGCCGCGCCGGTCACGAGCACGGATAGCCCACCGCCCCCGCCGCCTCGCCCTCGCCCGCGCTCCGGCGGCGGTCGCCGCACGCGTGCAGACGCGCGCACCCCCTTCTCCCACGCGACGCCACCCCAAGAACCTCCTCCGGAGGCGGACCCCGAGTCGGGGACGGGAACGCGTGGAGCACGCGGCGGGAGGGCTCCGGGGACGGGGCGGAGGGGGAGAGGAGGAGGAATGCGAGCAGTAGCGACAGGGTGCAGAGGGACCAGAAGGCGAGCCTGGAGAGCGGCGACGTCGGCGGTGACGGGGCGTGGCGGTGGCGATGGAACGGCGGCTTCGCCGCGGCGCCGCCGCTGAGCTGCGTGGTCATGGCGGGCAATGCGGGCGGGCGGGCGGCGCGGATCTTGGTGGGTTGGGGGATTCTTGGAAGGATTTCTCGGTGGGTTTCTTTTGGAAGCGGGGAAGAAGACGACGACGTGAGTTGTTTGGATTTGTGAGGAGTCAAACGAGTCTATAGAATAATTACAGGTGTGCTGATTAATTAGGGTTAACAACCACTTCCGGGGTTAGTTAATTAGGGCTCGGGTTTTTCTTCTTTGGAAAAATAAATTTATTTTGTTTTTTTTTTGGCTCAGGGAGAAAAGAAACAAATGTGCTTATATTTGCCTGTTTGTATTCTTTTTGTTTGTGAGCCAAATGCAAGTGCTTGTTTTGTTTGTTTTGTTATCTACATTTCGTAGATGACATAAGATGAAGTTAAACTGAGATCTAACCTAATATTGAAAGAAGACTTATGTATATGTACCATCTATGCATTCGATTTTAGTTGCGAGGATCTTACGCTACACCGCCTAAAATGGTTAACCAAAAGCTATGCATTTGCCTCCCCTAGAGTTCCATGTTACCATTCATGATTTGAAAATTATAACGTTGACCAAACCATTCTAGAAGTCAAATAATATCATCTCCAAAAGTTCCACGTACCGCCGGCGAGAGAAATCAGGATGCGACAAAGATATGCCGATATGCTCCTGCAAAGTTGCAATAGTGAACTCTAGCGGGATTTTGACCTGCGGAATTTTCTTTTGTGTTAGCATCACCCTATCTTTACAGAGGCAGGGGAAGGAGCGTGAGGCACAGACGTTCTTATGGTTTCTTCACTGGCTCCTGACGTGGTCTGTTTGCCTCATGACGGCCACAAATTTTTTATTGATGGATTGATATTAGTTGTTTATATCTAAAGGAATAGCTAGTCTTGGAGTTGCAGATATAATAACTATCACTAACATTATCCTGTCCTATTGTCCCTACTAAAATCCAATTCTTATCATTTTGCCCACTAATTACCAAGATTTAATCTCTAGCCATCACTTGAAATCGATGTCATCACCACCAAACAGCAATTGTATATCACGGTAGTAATCCGATACCTTCGAATTCCAGCTACCCCTTAAATTAAATATCCACCGATATTTGTAGCCTTAACCAATCGCCAATAATCCAATTGCTATTACCCACCAAAATTATATTGACACTATATGATGAGGACATCAACCCTAAGAATACAACCACTATTTCGACCCGCTGCACTGCATCCTCTACTTCAATCACGTCTTCTCTAATTGGACTTTCGGCTACTTCAGTTCCATATTTCCTAATTAGACCTCGGCCGAGCTACTTCTACTCCTACGAGCCGAGCTACTTCTACTTCACCGGGTTGTACTACATCTACATGCCATGATGCTGCATCACATATTGTTGACCCACGAGCTATGTAATGTATTAGCCAACTTGGCCCATATGGTGGCCAGCCACTCTAGGCCTGTACTGTTCACGTGTGAACAGTACTGCCGCCCTTCCCTTCTCCTCTTCCTCCTTTACGCAGTGGCCGACACCCTTAGAGTTCGGTGGGTTTTGTTAGATTAAAGTTTAGCTTTGCTTTTATACTTTGTCCTCTTGTTCGACGAGTTCAACAGCAACATTGTTCTTCGGAACCACACTTATCAATACAATCTTAATTCCTATTCACAATTTTAGATTGCTTATTATCTTGTTCTTACTTGTTCTTCGATTGCATGCAAGACTAGACTTTCGTGGTCAGGTCGATCGTGCTCGTAGCAAGGTCGATAACAATCACGGAGTTGGTTCAGCGATTGCGGGCATATTGGTCGTGTACGATTGGTAGCCGAATTGTGAGAGTCGTCTCCACCAAATTGAGTTATTCTTCTCATCAAAAGATCAGGACATCTATTGTCGTATCATTATATATGTTCCATCATTCTCCACCTTTTGATCATAATATCTAGATTATCCTAGATATAGATTCCACATTAGTCCTAGTGATCCATCTACCAACACTTGTAGCTACTCCAATTAACCAACTTCCTTTAATTGATCCCAATGGTACGTAGTTGTATTTAGTTCCACCAATTTACTACATAAATTATTCCTATCCATCCTACGAATGCTACATCAATATCCTCTAGTGCAAATCCAATCCTATTTTATTACCACTTTGATCACGTAAATCTTTCTGATATCCAATCTCTTAGAAACTGCCCACTTATCCATTCATTGATCACAATTTGTTTATAAATTCAAGATGTCCTCCAAGCACTTTTCCTTATGATTCCTATTATTCCACCAGTAAGCCACATATTTGATTTATTCTAAAAATCATAAGATATTCTCGATACACTTTCATTAGATATTTATCGTGCAAGTCTCCTATGACATCATCTACACCTAACAATATGGCATCTATCAATCCATTGTTCGGGCTACCTTACGTGCCTTCCATCACAAGGATCCATTTTTTTTTTGTCAGAGGTTGCTTCCATTTAGTTGATACGGGTTCGACTAGGCATCCTTCTCTGGCTTGTTCCGATCTTGTATGTTCGCTATGTTGGTCTTGACCAGGGCCAGAGGATAATGTAGGCCAACATGGGTAGTGCCCCCCCCCCCAAGCATTTTAGAATTTTTTTTTTGAACACCATGTATGCATACTTAATATATATCTATACGCATGTACGTATACTCTCGATGATGGCTACGCTCACCTGTGTTCGTGTATAAATATATATCTATACGCATGCACATATACTCTCGATGAATTATGTAATTCACATGATGGTTACACTATATATTAGGTTGTAGGCACCGGCTGAGCTTAATTAGTGTAATTTAGATTGGGTGAGGGCCTATATTGCACTTTGCTAAACTCTAAAGAAATTATACTAGTAATATGCGCTCTCTATCGTATTCAATTTGTAATTCTCTCGAGGCTAGCCCCCCTATAATTTGTTTGAAGCTCCGTCACTGGTCTTGACATCTAGTGGTGCTTTCAACAAAGGATGAAAGGGAGTAGCATGAGATATGGAAAAGAATCGCGGGGATAGGTAGTGAAACCCATTTTTATTTAAAATCCAATACAAAACACACAAGAAGCCGAGAAGGCTCTAATAAATCACACTAATTTTTAAAACAAGCTTTTCTTATGACTGCGAAATACGACGTCCGTGGGCAAATAGGTAGCCCACAGGATCCAACTAAAATCTCAACAATACAACATCTACTCGTGGAAATACACATATGGGAATGCACAGTTCAGCGCACAAGGGTTACTAAAAGTGAGTTTGCCTTATCCTAATCAAGCCATCACGTTCCCGATCTTAAGCTTCTAAAGTAGGGGTAAGAGGAAGGGGAAATCAATTTCTATTCAAAATAAAAAAGAAAAGAAAGGAGAGTATCAAGAAGTGATTGGATAGATAGTAATATTCATATTACTATTCTCGGTAATAGATCTTTTAGAAAACTGATTTGCATTTAGGGATTTTGGAATATTGCATTTGAAATTTTAATTTTTAAGAAGAAATTCTCACAATCGATTTGTGAAGATTGTGGGTCTCAAATATTTTGGTTTTGAAAACAAGTTTTTCTTAAAAGAATTTTTGAAGCTTGGTTTAAAAACAATAATTTTAACAACAAAGCATTTTGAAATAAAACTTGGAGGCTGATGTTTTTGGAAGAAGCTTTTGGGGAGCAGCTTTTTGAACATAAACTCTGTTTTTGAACTATTTAGTTCTCAAAAGAAGTTTTTGGAAATGAACTTGTAAGGATTTATTTTGCAAACAAACTTTTTGAAATTGGTCCCAAGATAAAATTTTCAAGGTACCTTTAAAAAGGACAGTTTCAGAGATATAGAGTTTTCAAAACAAGGTAAGGAAGTGTTGAAAATAAGAATTGCCAACATCTGATAGAGATAAGAGAGAGTCATCTTAGGAAGGATGAGAATGAGCGATATTACTTATTGTAACACCCCAGCCCAACATGAGCCTGGAATGCTACTAAAAACATAACAGAAAATAGGCTAAGATTTTTGTGTTTAATTCGAGAGAGTCTCCTTTGTAATTTTTTTTGACCATTTAAAGGGATTAACAAGCATATAATAGGTAATCAAGTAGGATAAAGCAAAAACAATTTAAAACAAAAACAATAAAGATAACAAAGCACCTCGAAGGGTGAACATGGTCATACTAAGAAAATTACATTCTCTAGCGGGATTCTCCAATTAAATTTAAGTACTAATTTATTAAGCATAACAATTAACGTGGTGAAGTGTGCAACCAACTATTCTAGAACCTCCCATGCATGTCGTCTTCACGAGCTGTACCTAAAACAAAGCATAACAACAAGCATGAGTCCAAGACTCAGCAAAGTACAGTTAAATCAATAAACCAAACATCATAACATACTTTGAATATTGGTAAAGCCCGTCACATACAGTCATTCACAGTATCACCATTTCCATCCAACTTTAATTGCCATGCAATGCTCATGCCACAAATGCACTTTTCTTTTCTCTTTTGCATATACCGGTAATACGGGGTATGCATCCGTCGATGCATACCCATGCATGTGTCTTTAGCACAGGGACCTTAAGCCCACACTCCACGAGTGTGGGGACCTCAAGCCCGTCCAATACATGACGGGGACCTCATGCCCATCTAATACATGACGGGGACCTCAACACCAACATTGCTTGGCTACCACATAAACCACACGAATATAAAACAACCAGCAATAATATCATAGGTAATCATTCATTCTCATAAAAGATTAACAATGCATGATCATCCATCCATATACACTATTCACTAATTGCACTTGCCTTAACTGTGTGAAGTATGACGATGGGAAGAGGGCGCTACCCCTGAGATCACACCACCACCTGAGCATTTCATAAATATTCTAAGGATACAATTCAAGGCATAACAACTATAGAAAATTAATTCATAAAAAGCATCGCTTCTAATCTCAACCCAAACACCGTTCTCCCCTGAACACCGTTCTGTCCCAAACGGAACAGTCACCTTACAAAAATCATATCTACCTCTCCGATTATCCAAAATTTTCCTCTTGGACTCTTGCAATGCTTAAAGAATTATCTACAACAATCTAGTTAGTCTTATCCCCTAATATAGTCATTAACTATTTTTAATATTCTGATTACTACTACTGTCAGATTCTGACCGCCATTCTAGACAACAGAACTAAAATTAGCTATAACTTTCACTAGGATGATCCACAAATTGTGTTATTTAACCTTTTGGAAAGCTAATTGAATTATCTACAAAAGTCGTTTTGGTCAGCATCCCTGATTAGGCCGTTATCTATCTTTAATCAATCGATCTCTACAACTACTAGAACCTGACAGATCAACTCTGGACTGCAGCATTGAGAAATTCATAACTCGAGATCTAAATATCCAAATTCTGTGAACCAAGATTCTATGCAAAGCTATTGACGTTGCCCACAAATCTCTAGGAGGTAACCAGACCAAATTTCACATTTACATTACTCGAAATTACAGTGCAAAGGAAGTGGCAGATTACCGATCTACCAACAGATTCTACCAATCTACCAAACCGATCCCACCGATTGCTAAATAGAAAAGAGATAAAAGAATTGTCACCCTTGGAGATCAAAATGATGAACACAAGAACCCCAGCGATCCCCTCTCCTTCTTCCTTCCTCTTCTCCTTCCCTTCCTCTCTTTTGTTTTCGGCCGGCACACACAAGGCAGTAGGAGGAAGTGCTTGGGAGAAGATGGTAGCAAGAGGATTAGGGAGGTATCAGAGCACGGACAAGATTGTAGCACACCGGGGTATCAGAGCATATTTAGGGTTCCCCCCCCCTTTGGGGCCTTAGTGTTGTGGGCCAAGAGCCCATGGCCCAGGTTTTGAAGAAATTTAAGAAAAATCCCTTTAACTATTTTTGTTTTCTCTTTAACGCGTTTCAAAGTATTACACTTATATTTTTCATAAGGCTTTTGGTCGTGAAAATAGATTTTGAAAAATTCCACTAATGAAACTACCAGCCATGCTAACTAAGGCCACGACCTACAGTCTATATAGCTCTGATACCAATTTTGTCAGATCCCAAATTTGTCAATTGGGAATCCTTTGTGTTCACAGTACTAGTCCCTTGATCAGTAGCTAGTGCTCACTGTTAAATCACTAAATATCAAACACATATCCTGAAACTTTAGAGCTATTGCATACTAATAAATAAAGTGTAAATATACCTTACGACTTTTGACTTTCAGAATAGCCGACCAGGCCAAATACCTTTAAAGAATCAGAAGCGGAAGCGGAATTAAAATGCAACACGTGGAACCCTCAGGATATACCCACATGTAATTGACAGGGACTTGCGACCTACTCCTTGGCTTTCTCGATCTCCTGTCTTGACAATTATGATTAACGCCCACAGATCCATCTCCATTCTTACTTACTAAATGGTAACATTGAGCGAGTATGAGTACACAGCCATACTCAGTGAGCCAACACACAGAATACAATTATATAATATGCAAGCCTGATCAAAGGGATGGCTTGTGGTTCTTTTTATTTGCATAAAGCCAATGCTGAAATAGATTAAGTAGTAGACAAGTTCTGAGACCTAGCATTTTGACTAAACCAAGATTTAATGAAATTCAATGTTTATGTATAATAGTAGCAAATGTTCCATCAACCTCTAGTGGAGAACAGTACCCGAAGGTTCCATCCATTCACTCATAGATATTAGTTCCATTCACCTCATGCTACATCATTTTCTAGGGCTGCATTCACCTAGTGATCCCAAGGCTGTAACCACCTGGCAATTCTGGGCACACTACTCTAGGCAATTTTGGGCGGAATACCATCGGATCCCTGGCTGAATGCCCCTAGCAATCCCGGCATGAATTCCCCTATCGACATAGGCTGCACCACCAGTGAATTCTAGGATATATTCCCCCGCCAATCCAAGCCGTATCCCCAGGCAATTTCAGACAGTATCTGGCCGCAAATCCCAAACCACACTCCTCTTGCAATCCCGCAGCTGCATACACCCGATACCTTCCACTAGCTATCACCAGGATAAACCAAATCCTCGGGCTCTCACCTGACTTTTCGTCCCACCCACAAATTGTTTTATAAAAGTGAAATATACTTCAAGCAAGTTCTCGACTCCGCCCATGACCGTGGGCATGGCTATCCAGATAGTTTTTACACTCTACAGAGTCCGAATACTTTATCCACAGGAGACAATCGTATTACATTGTCAACATATGACCGTAGGCATGAGACTAAGATAACCATGACAAGGCCTTTACAATGGCCCACCTTAACGCAACCTACCCGCTATGTATCACCTCTTGGACCGTGCCTATAATATCCCGTTAAACATTAGAGAATTAATTGAAATGAGAAAGGTATTTAACAGGATTTAAAAAGAGAATTCAGATTTTTAAAGGAGAAATAATCTTGGGCTTTTGGTCCATGTTGTTTGGCCCAAGTGGGAAGCTAGTTTAAGAAGGGGGCAACCAAACCTAAACACCTTTCACTGTAGCACATGGTTACTGTAGCGTGCGGCGTTACTGTAGCACACCCTCCCCCCTGCTACCATCCCCTCCACACGGTCCTCCTTGGCCAAGCCATGTCGCCCCTTACAGCCCCTTGCGGTCGGCCAAGGAAGAAGGGAAGAGGAAGAGGTTTGAACAGTTACGGACTGGTCGTATGGAGATACGAGCTGGTCGTAGACTAGTCGAATGTAATCACAGAGTGGTCGTAACCTGGTCATAAGGAGTTACGAACTGATCGTGACCAAATACGAACTGGTCGTAAGTGATGAGGACCTGGTCGTAGATCATATTGCATTAAGGTTCGTCCGATAATTTATGTTTATTCGGGAATCGTTATGTTCTGCTAGGAGCCGCTAACGACTTGTGGTCGGAAAGGGTTTCTGAATCACAACCGATTACGCATGAACCTACAGGGTCACACACTTAACGGGTTGGAACAAACCAGTACGGATACGATTCGTCAAACGTGTTCGGATAGGATCCGTCATGAGCACTATATAAGGAGATGCATGAGGCTGTTTGGCATGTAAGTTTTTACACCACCGATACCCTAGCCGCCATCTTCCTGAGAGCTCTACCGTGCGATTTGGTGCTAGTAAACCGGTGTACAGTTGTTCCTTCCCTGGACGTGTGGATACCGTAGAGGCACTACTACGACTGTTGCGCTTGAGGACGATCCGCGATCTTCACAAGGAACTGCAGAGGTTGCTGGAGGAGACGATCGACTACGACCACTGCATCGACGTGATCGACATTGGACGATTGACTACAACCACTACATCGACGCGCTCTACGTTGGACCAGACTGCTCCAACCCTTCTTCCGCTGCTCTACGCGTCTGGTGGTAACGATCTGTGATCATCTACTTGCTTGGCTTCTTGGTTTGCGTGGTAGAAATTTTTATTTGTTGCTATCGTAGCCTACCCGTACCCCAACAATAGATGCGTTTAGTACCGATGGGTTGAGGAGCTCCTACTATGGGTTCATTGAGGAGATTTGGGAGTTCGACTACGTGCTTTTCAAGATCCCCCTGTTTCGGTGCCATTGGGTCCATCTCCCATAGGTGAAGGTCGACAGGTACGACATCACCACCGTGGACCTCGAACGTGTCAGATACAAAGACAAACTATTTGTACTCGCTAACCAAGTTATTCAAGTCTTCTATGTAACCGACTAGGCAAATAAAAAGCGACACGTAGTTCTTCATGGAAAAAAAAGGATTGTCGAAGTTGAGAATGTAGTGAACGAGGAAGAATACAATCAATTTGACGAGTTGCCACCTTTCAGAAACGGCATAAGGGTCGAGGAAGAACAACGTGATGAAACTAGCTACATACACGTCGATCATCATGAAGGGCTAATTTTTAAAGGAGATAAGTAAGTGGAATGATGAATGAAATATTTATGTGACATATGTTCTGAATTTGCATTTATGTATATGAGAATGTGTCATGTGAATTTGCATTTATGTATATGAGAATGTGTCATATCTGAATGTGTGAAATAGATGTGCTTGTTTCTGAAATGAATGTGAATTGGATGTATACATATACTTGGTGTGTTTCTGCTTGTTTCAGAAGGCATGGCTAGCATTTCCTGAGGCTAGCCAATAAACAGAAATAGATGTAGCAATACAAAAGAATATCACAAACGGTTCCTTAGGGCAAACCATCTGTGATTATCTATCACAGACGGTTTCATCTAAAGAACCGTCTGTGATACATCATATATCACAGACGGTTTCATCTAAAGCCATTTGTGGAAATAATATATCACATACGGTTTCATCTAGAGAACCGTCTGTAGAAATAATATATCACGGACGGTTTCATCTAAAAACCATCTGTGATACATACATATCATAGGCGGTTATTTATTGGAATCGTCTGTGATGTCCAACCCTATTTGTATTCGACTCTAGGGTTTGCCGCACCCCCCACTCAAACGATTAAGTTTCTCTAACATCCCTCCTCCCGGAGCCCGTCGTCGCCTCCTCCTCGAGCCTGTCGCCGCCGTCCTCGACGCCGCCTCCACCCCGAGCCTGGCGTGCCTCCTCCCCCGAGCCCGCCACCTCCTCCCCAAGCACGAGCCGTCGCTTCCCCAAACCCAGCACCCCTCCTCCCTGAGCCCACCTCCTCCCCTCCCTCGAGCACGCGTCACCTCCGGTGCTCCCTGCTCGTCCTTCCCCTCGACACCCAAAGGTAACAGATGCCGAGTTGCTGACCCCGGCGCCCCTTCCCTTCACACATTGCTCATATTGCTCAATTGCTTTGATTGCCATCTACTTCGTGAGTATCACAGCATTTCAATTTAATTACCCCGTGGCATTTGATATGTTCATATTGCAATGTGGTGTAGTGGGCTTGAGATGAATACTCTATGATGATAATAGTCTTGTACTGAAATAGTTTTGAGCTCTAATTGGAATGGAATGCTTACTGCTGTTGATTGATCTTTAGCATTTGGTCTGTTACTTTCAGTTGGTTAATTGATTGAACCTCCAGGTTCTGTGATCCAATTCATAATACATGCTATTCTGTCAGTAGATCAAGTGTTGTTGGCTGACTTGGAGGATTTACATGTTTATATGTCAATTATGTCATTTAATTGGTGTGTATATCCATACACATAGAGAATCTTATGATAATATGTTCATGTGTGTCAAAACCTTTATTTCTCATGAAGATATTGTCTGCTCATTCTTCGTCGTCGTCGCCTCATGAGTCTGATGTGCTGTCCACTGGAAAATCCAAGTGCAAGGAAAGAGAAATATCGAACAGGCCCAAGGGCCGATTGTAACGCCCGGCCTAGGGGTTACCCGAGAGGTCCTCCAGGATCTCCCGGAAAGTCCATAAGGACCTCCCAAGAGGTCCGGTAGGACCGCTCGAGGGGATCTCCAGGACCACCCAGGAGGTTCAGTAGGACCGCCTAGAGGTCTGGAGATCAGACCCGAAGGTGTCCCAAGGCAAGCGTGAGGCACAGGAGGACCCCAACGGCCACGGCCTGACCCAGGGGTGGTCGAGAGACCACTTCTGAGGAGGTCCTGAGAAGGTTATGGAGCCAAGAAGCACCCCGAAGACCTCCCACGACTAGACCAGGGGGAGGTCGTGGAGGTCTGAGGTCATCCCAGGACCTCCCACGACCAACCAGAGGGTAGCCGTGGAGGACTGGAATTGCTCCAAGGTCTCCTGTGCAAACCAAGCTAGTCCCAAGGATCACTAGCTAACTCGGCCAGAATACACAGTGGTAACATAACTCCAACAAAAGCTTTATTAATATCAACAAAGTTGATTACAAGGGAAGGCCTACAGGCCAACAAACCAAAACACAACGGAAGGTAAACAAGAAGGCCATCTGATACACCACAGGCAATCGGCTGGAGGGCGCATCCTAGTCGTCCAGGACCTCTAGGTCCATAGCAAGATCACCACAAGGCTTTCTTTCCCTGCTCAAAGCAGTTATCAAGCAAGAGTGAGCACAACAACCGTGCTCGCAAGTTACGCCCGTCAATTAACAGAATGACACGTATAAATGGATATCTCAAAGGGAGGCTTAATATGGTTGATTTGCATAAAGCCAAGTTTATTTCAAATACAAGTACTAAGTTCCAAAGAAGATTACAATAGTTAAAATTCATTTTCTAAATCTCAGTTTTCAGTTGGATAACCTTCATCAATAAGTGATGAAGGATACCCTCCTGTCACAAGGCTCCCTGCCCAAACCCATTTGGATAGCAATCCAAAATCAATTTTCACAAGACCTTTGAAAACAAAACCAAGATCTAACTTTGAGCAGCTTTGCTAGCATGTCTATAACTGTGGACACGGCTATTCGAATAGTTTTGCACTCTACAGAGGTTGTACACTTTACCCACATGACACGACTTCTCTAGTTTGTTTGACAACCGTCGTTGCCACCTCTCACTGTCGATGGTAAGAGGTCTAGAGCATGTGATAAGGCCTTTACAATGCATCATTCCACCGCGGTCCATTCACTCTAAGGTTTCGCCCTTCAGGGCCCCCTCTTGAGCCAGTGAGAATTACATAGTAATAAAAGACAGGCAATAAAAGACCACCCACACCTCAGCCGGATCAACTGCGATGGAACTTTGCAAATTATTTGGCCAGGTCCCGCCCACATAGAACATGTGGTTGCACGATAAGGGCATAGCAAAATACACTTGCAAACCGGTCCTTAACTGACCCGGGCGGCCACCACAACCCTGGGGCATTGGATCACACGACCCCCGTGCATAGACTTGCACCAACCAAACACCCAATGCCGCCCAAGTCCAAATCCATTTTCCATTTCTTTGCTTTTCAAGCCTCCATGGCACACCAATGCCATGGTCAAATGTAAAACCCCCATGACACACCAATGCCATGGTCAAATGTAAAACCCCCATGACACACCAATGCCATGGTCCGATTTATTTAGACAAGTGATATTTTTTGCCAAAACCTCCCAAACCTAGATTCTTTTCTCTAAGCATGGCTAAGCTCTAGTTTTTCAAAGGTCCTGGTCCACATCATCGCGTAAAACCAGGTTTTGCCTAAGATGACAACATGTTCGGTTCAAAGGTGATAGTGGCCAAACCAAGAGATTTAGGCATAACTAAGATTGTAAAAGCAGGTGTTGAAATAATTAGTAAAGTAAGCATGCATTATCATTTGAAAGGAAACATAGATCTATTGAAATAATAGGTGCAACATGGTCAAGAGTGTAACTTGCCTCCTGCTCGAAAGCTTTACAGGCCTTATCCCTCACAAAGCTTAGGCTCACCAGCAACGTCGAGGTCTACACGTTAAAACAACGCAAATCAAACAAAAGCCAAGTAAAAACCAAAAGAACTCCAAAGAAGCATAAAACTTAAGCCAACAAAGAGGTCTGAAGGTCAGGAGGAGGTCCGAAGGAGCTGATTGGAGGAGGTCTGAAGCTGTAGAGAGGAGGTTTTGAGAGCTTGGAGGGAGGTCCAAGAACTGGTCGGTTGAACTGGGGAGTAGAAGTGGGGAAAAAGGTGAAAAGGGAAGGGCTGCCCAAGCTCATATAGCTGGAATCATCGAGATTTTCAAGGGTATACATATTCAAGAGTTGGTGAGAAGGACAATGAGAGCAAGCAAAAGATGGGACAAAAGAATAGCACGGGTGCTGCAAAAAGGTAACAGCATTTAATGTGACACAATAGGCATTAAATGCTTTGAGGACTTCCAAGTGCAAAGGACATGGTCAAAGGATAAAGAAAACTGGGTGTGACTGCCAAATGGGGCCAGTCAAAGCTCAAGGAGAGGTCCAAGCACAGGACCGAAGGTCCAAAAGACACAACAATGAGGAGGTCCTATGGACAGGAGGTCCAAAAGACACAACAATGAGGAGGTCCTATGGGCAGGAGGTCCAAAAGACCTGCACGGGAGGTCCGAAGGTCAAGATCAAAAGCAACGAGGAGGTCCTCACGGTTAGATCTCCAAAACGAGATCCCAACGGTCAAGATTGAGAGCAAGAGGAGGTCCTGACGATTAGATCCTCAAAACGAGATCCTAACGGCCAAGATCAAAAGCAACGGGGAGGTCTGGACGGTTAAGATCTCCAAAAGGGGAGGTCCTAACGGTCATGTCTAACAAAGGGGAGGTCTGAACGGTTAAGATCTCCAAAGGGGAGGTCCTAACGGTCAGATCTATCAAAGGGGAGGTCTGAACGGTTAAGATCTCCAAAGGGGAGGTCCTAACGGTCAGATCTAACAAAGGGGAGGTCTAGACGGTTAAGATCTCCAAAGGGGAGGTTCCAACAGTCAGATCTAACAAAGGAGAGGTCTGGACCATTAAGATCTCCAAAGGGGAGGTCCCAACTGTCAGATCTAACAAAGGGGAGGTCTGGACCGTTAAGATCTCCAAAGGGGAGGTCCTAACGGTCAGATCTAACAAAGGGGAGGTCTGGACCGTTAAGATCTCCAAAGGGGAGGTCCTAACGGTCAGATCTAACAAAGGGGAGGTCCGGATGGTTAAGATCTCCGAAGGGGAGGTCTTAACGGTCAGATCTAACAAAGGGGAGGTCTGGACGGTTAAGATCTCCAAAGAGTAGATCTTAACAGTCAGATCTAACAAAGAGGAGGTCTGAACGGTTAAGATCTCCAAAGAGTAGGTCTTAATGTTCAGATCTAACAAAGGGGAGGTCTGAACGGTTAAGATCTCCAAAGGGGAGGTACTAGAGGACACAGGGAGGTTCTGAAGGACACGAAGAGGACACAGGGAGGTCCAAATAGACGAGGTGGAGGTCTTGGCCTAAAGAGGTCTAATCCAAGGAGATTCAAGCTAACAAAGACGTGGTCTGGATGAAAAGAATCCAAATAAAAGATGTGAGGGGAGGTACGGTGAGGTCAAACTAGAGGAAGGTCTGGCATACAAGAGGGCTAAACACAAAGGAAGTCTAGACCTAGGGAATGCCCAAACAAAAAGGGAGTCTAGACCACAAAGATGGTTTAGTCCTTAGAAGAGGTCTACCTGCAATGAAAGTCTAAACCTTAGAGGAGGTTTAGACCACGAAGGAGAGTAAGGAAGGTTCTGCTCCAAGGGATACGCTGGACAAGGAAGGTGGTCTAGACAGAGGAGAATTCTAAAAGACAAGGGAAGGCTCGAGTAGACAAGAATAGGAGAACAGCACCAGAGGCTAGACAAAAGGGGAGGTCTGGACATAAAAGAATGTCCAAACAGAATAGAGGAAAGAGATCTAGGCTCAAGAGCTGGGCACAGGAAGAGTAGATCCTACAGAGAAAAGGAGAAATAGCTCCAGGGAGCTTGAATACCACCAAATAAATCAAGCTTGAGATTAATTGAAGTTTGACTTAGTCATTTTAAACACCTTAAATTCTGAAAACCTCAAGTTAAACTTTGAATTCTCATCAAAACAAACTGGTTCTTTTTATTTTGAAAATTTTCAAAAAGGCTCAGAAAACCAGGGTGTTACACCGATTTACCATCACGAGAGTCGATGCGTTTGGGACCCCTCTGAGTCCTCACCGAGCAGCGTCCGCATTCTAGACAACGGTCCGAATAGTTGCACGCCAACAGGTCAAGATAACCTATGATTCATGGAAGAAGTTGACTAAAGATCAGAAAGATGCGCTGGTGACAGAAATTTTACAATCGTTCCTGATCCCAGAACAACACCAGACCTCCGTGCAATGATACATGTTGCTAGCGGTGTGCAAAGCGTGGAGGAACTTCAAGATCATGCTTATCAAGAATTACGTGGAGAAGGATCTGACGCCCTTCCAGAAGTATCCGTTCGTGGAGGAGTACTGGGAAGACTTTGTGGTGAAGAAGACGACAGATGATTTTAGGAGTGAAAGTGAGGCGCACAGGGCCCTCCAAGCAAAAAACACGCACCCTCATAGACTCGGTACCACTGGGTATGCGGGTAAACTCCTTCAATGGAGGGATCAGGACGAGCATGCAAGACGGTTGGACGTCTCCCCGCCATTTGCCGAGATCTCTGATGAGCGCGCCCGACAGTGGCTAAGAGTGAGGTTATCTACCGCGTCTTCGGGGGCCATCTCCTTTCCGAACCCCATAGATGAGGAAGTGTCCCGGTACCTGGTAAGATATCGAACTACCTAATTTGTAATTATTCGATAACTTCATAGGAAGTGAAATAACATGTCGGGCTCTTGCAGGAAGAGCTGAGTACTGCACAATCTTCCCAAGGCTCATTCTAGGCAGTCAGGGAGAGAGATATGCTCTCCAAAGCCTTGGGAAACAAGGAGCATTCGGGTCGCACGAGAGGCATTGCTCTTTATGTTCCATGGAAACATGGATTCGCAGCGAACTCCGGGGCGTACCGGAGTAGGAAGAGAGCCAAAGCCGAGCGTGAAACACAGCTACGAGAGGAGATTCGTGCATCCCTTAGAGAAGAGATGCGGGATGTCGCACGAGAGGAGATTCGTGCATCCCTCACAAATCAGTTGGAAGCCCTACTGATACTGTGCTAGCCAGCCCCCCAAATGTCCGAGTAGCTATGCGTCCAACCATAACCTAGAAATCGATAAGAGATTTCCTGTTGATAACATCCTGGTAATAATTATTATCCCTAGAATGCTCGATCCATTGATAAGCTTGTTGTAGTAGCTAATTTTGTATCGTCATGTAAGTAGCTACGAAGTGCATGCTCCAAGTGAGATGTGCCTACGTTGCTCTGGATGCTGCTTGGGGCCAAACATATCCATCCGGTGTTAGGGCCTTGCTACACGGTGTAAATATAGCGTCAGATTTCGCAAAACTGAATGTGGACGGTGTTTATGCCAATTTCGAGGTCGTCCAGCTGGAGATGCCCCCAAACGATGAGGTCGTGACTTTAGGGCAAGCTATTGGAGCATTCATTCAGTGGCCCAAGAGAGACATCTGCCTGGAGCTACCTGCACCGGTATCAACTTCATAGGAAGTATCTGCACCGGAGCTACCTGCACCAATGTCAACTTTACGGGAAGTATCTGCACTAGAGCTACCTACACCAGAGTTACCTATACCAATGCGGCAAGGACCCGGTACATCAGTTGCATCTACACCTCGTGCCCGGTCGACCTCTAAAAAGCGAGGCGGTAAGGGCAAATCGAAGCAGCCCAATGATATCCCCTTCTTGCCTTAGCCCAGAAATTTGCGCATAGCGAGCCGTTGGTCGTCCCAGAAGAGGACCTCAAAACCCTAGGATTGGCTTCCCAGAGATTGCATGAATGGTACATGGAACAGGCCAAAAAGACGGGTGTACACGGTGCTCGGGTGTCACCGTCAAGTTCAAGAAAATTCATTTTAACCACGAGTTTCAAGACTATGTCTTCATGGTGATCTTCGATGATTTGCTCTTACTCTTCAACCTCGACTCCCTCGACGTCTCACTCATGCGATGCTGGACACTATAAGTGTGTACAATCACGGTCTACGTTCGTGTAATACCGATAAATGTCATATATAACTTCTAGCTTTTGTACATATATATAGATACATGATCGTACAAACAACATCAAGTAAACTATCGGTAGGTTTCCTTGACCAACACTTGGTCTCTGAGCAATGCATCAACGCCAATGCAACCTTCGTCGAGGAGTACATGGCGACGTTTTTGCCGGATCACCACGAGAAGGATTTCATACTTTTGCCCTACAACTAGGGGTAAGTGCTGCACTAGTGGCTATACTTGTTGATTTGTACTTTATAAGCAACACGAACTTAGATTTAATGACCGTGGCAACATACCTGTGTAGGTACCACTGGATTCTAATTGTAATTATACCAAAATGGAACCAGGTAAGATACTTGATTCCCTAAAGAGGTCTAATAACAACTTCACAGTTGTCAAAAACTTAATCGACAGGTAAACACATTTCCTCCATAGATAACTCTATCATAGTCTTTCCTTCCTTTGTAATGGCTAAGGCTATGTTTTTAGAATCACGTAGGTCGTTCATCACGTACTATGCAAAGGGAGGGAAATGCAAGGGAGTGAGCCTGTGACACGATTTTAAATTCCTGGTATTCGCTTGTACACATTAATCTTATATAACACTTCATAGTAATGCCCCCTCGAACTAATCAATTCTATTTTTGCAGTGCTACCAGCAGCCGCCGGGCAACACCTGTGGATACTATGTTTGTCACAACATGGAACTACTCCTTAGTTCCTCGATGACCAAAGATCCTTAGGTTTGCCAGTCTTACAATAATTATTTCATACTTATTAATTTATATATGCACGACATTAATCTTCCTAGCGATAGGTTGCGACCATCGCTGAAACTCCGTTGGAACAGGCCCAGCTCGAACGCATTCGAAGATAGTTTGCGGCCTTCTTGATGCGTGAGGTTGTAAGCCCAAAGGGGAATTTCCACAATGTAGATTGAACTTGATTGGGGTAAGATTGAACTTTATGGAACATGTGTGTATATTTGTCCATGAATGGTTAATTTTAGTTCATTTGAGTTCATTGATTTATGAAATGGATGTGCTTATTTATGAAATGGATGTGAATTGGATATGTACTTGTCGTGTTTCTGCTTGTTTCAGAGGGCATAGCTAGCATTTTCTGAGGCTAGCCAATAAACCAAAATAGATTTAGCAATACAAAAAGAATATCAAAGACGGTTCCTTAGGACAAACCATCTATGATGCAACATCTATCACGGTCGGTTTCATATACAAACTGTCTGTGATGCATCCTCTATCACAGACGGTTTCATTTACAAACTGTCTGTGATGCATCCAAATATCATAGATGGTTCCATCTATAAACCATCTGTGATGCATCCAGATATCACAGACGGTTCCATCTACAAACCGTCTGTGATACATAAGCTGTCACAGACGGCTTCATCTATAAACCGTCTATGATAGTCAACTATCACAGACGGTTCTGAGTTAATAACCGTCTGTGATGATCTTATGTCATCACTGACCCATAAACTCATATGACTCACGAAACCGTCTGTGATGACGTTTTTTAACCGTCTGTGAAGACCTTTTTTTGTAGTAGTGATAGTAGTAGGATCAAATATAACTTGTAGTTCAATGAGTACAATAAACGGTATTGTCAATTCCGCTGGTATGACTAGTATTATCTGATATTGCCTGTATTGACCGATATTGAAGCCGATATGACCAGTATGGCCGGTATTGATCGGTATCGAGGCTGCTACGGAACGCAATGCTGCTTTGAACCGATTTAGTTGACGAAATTGTACGTACCGATCAATACTGGAACGATATTGATAAGTTTAGTGCGTATGTTCATTTCTCATTCATTATTTCTTAGATCCGGTGACTCCGGTGAAAAAGAACAGCTTCCCGGAGGGCCGGTGGGAGCACTTGGTACGGTATAGTACAACACAATGCTACAGTGCCTTTTGCGTGAGAGTGCTACAGTATCTGGGATTGCTAGCAGCAGCGCTTTGGTACCGTTTCATCGTTACTGCGGTATAAATATCACACCCTGATGGAAAACTAGAATTGGGGGGTCGTTAGAGAGAACGAAGAGTAGTCCACTAGTCCTCGCACTCCTGAATCGTGATTGTTAGTGCGGAGAAGCTTGAGTAATTAAGTTGCAAACTGACATATTTTCTCTTATCACGATTAAGAGTGGAGACCAAAACATAAACTGATATATTGCGGGACGGAGTACCTGCCTGTTTAATTTGTTCCAAGCCAAGGGATGGTCATTTCCGTCAACTTTGGTACATGTTCAGTTTGGTACTAAAACTTCTGGTAACATCTCAGTCCCTAGTCTATTTTTAGCCAAAAGTTCGTAATGAAACCATCCTAAATCCCCCTCACCACCTGTCTGTCATCCATTCCACTACGATTCAAACTCCAGTTCAAACAAGCAAACAAAAGAACAAAAGAAAGCAACAGAAAAGGCTTGAATTTGAGTCCAAAAAGCGGTTTGAATCCAACAAAAGTTGCCAAAAATCCCCAGAGCTTTTCCACAGGCCAGGTCACAGTGCTGCCTTGACCAGAATCGGACCAGACCGGATCGCTTTCCCTCTGACCCTGTCGGTCCCCCCTTCTCTCTAGAGACGGACCCACCGCACTGGACCCATAGCGAACCCAACTGGGACGAGACGAACCCAAGCAAACCAAGCGGCTGTTTGGTTTATAGCCCAAATGAATCAAGTTAAAATTTTGATATATTAAAGAATTAGGCAAAGTGAAATATAGTTAAAAAGAACGTTATTAGATCAAGGCAGAAAGAATTTTGTTGAGCGTTTTTCTTGTCATCAGATTGCTATTAGATTTCATTAGTATTATCATAGTTTCATAAATGTTACCAAATTTTGGTAGAAAATAAAGCAACAGTGAATTTTTATTAACATTACTAGTATTTGTTTTTATTTGCACGGTAGCAAACCAAACCACCCAGCCTTCCATTCCAAACCGGGCATGCTCGGCCGTCCTCTCCTCCGTCCTCCCTATATAAGCCGCGCGTGAGCCGCGCACGGCAGGTGCTCGGCTCGAATCCACCGCCACATCACGCACATTCCCCCGTCCCCTTCCGCTGCACGTGCGAGAGAGACTGGAGGCAGGAAGGAAAATCCTACTCCCCGCGCGCCGGCCGGTCACGCGTGCCCTCCTTCTCGCCGGCGACCAGCGCCACCTCCAGGTAGGCGCCGTCCTCCTCCTATCCTTGTTGCCCCGTCTCGTCCGAACACGTGTGGTGGTGGCGTCGTGAGTCTCGAAGCGTCGCGCGCGTCTCGTCTCCGCGGCGTGGGTCCCGACTCCCAAGCCGTCGCCGTTCGCTCGCCGGAGGACCGGGATTGCGAGCGGAGCGGAGCGCGCTCGGGTTTGTGTCTCGCTGGCGGCTGCAGAGACGAACCGGGCCGGAGCGCGGTGTCCGAGGCGGCGCTCTCTCTGTCGCCCTCTAGCTTTCTGCAACCTTTGTTGGTTTCTCCGTCGCTGCTAGTTGTAGTAGGCTAGTAGCCTTTTCGCGGGGTTTTTTTTTTGTGAGCGCCAAAATCTGTCTCGTGATCTCCGTTCTCATGTCTGGTGTTGCTCTTACCGCAGGGTCTCCGCGCCATGAGGGCGTCCTTGTCGGCCGCGGCGTGGGCAGTCGTGCTGCTCGGCTCCGTCGCCTCCGCCGACGCAGGTAACGTGCCCTCTCAACTCTCCCTAACCCCCCGGGTTTTAGCCGCAGGGTTGCATGTTGGAATGTTTTTCTCAGGATGTTCACCAACTTAAAAAAATGCGTTCTGTTCATCCACGTTTTCGCACTCTCCTGTGGCCGCCGTTTGCTTTGGTTTTGAACAAACAAATCTCCTCTCCCTCGTACTTGCCTTTCTGATTATGCGTGCGTTTAGAGAAAACGTTTCCCCGAAGTTTCGTTCCGGAGAGCTAGTAGTCCAAGAATTCTTGGAATTCGCTTGTTCAACAAGTCTTGTCGTTTCTTTGGGTTTTCCTTTCCAAGTTCGACATACAAACTGCGAAAAGAAAGGGGGGAGAAGAGAAGAGGAGAGAACAGCTGGGTGGGTGGGCCCCGCCGCGAGTCTCTTCCGTTGTGGTCTCCCACCCAATCTCAATCCCCCATGGTTTGTTTGTTGCTTCGTTTTGTTTTCTTCTGGTCTTCTCTGACGCTGACGGGGTGGGACCGGTTCGACGTAGCCCCCACTTGTCTGTCTGCGGCCGTCACGCAGTCTAATCGTATGGCATCATCATTTATTAACAGCGACACCGTTTGTTCCTGCAGGATTCTCCCCGCAGCCCGCGCCGCCGCTCGCCGCCCCCGCCCCCGCCCCTCCGCGCTCGGCACCTCGCGCCGACGACGCCGTCCTGCCCCGCAAGATGCTCCGCCCGGGAGGTAAAGCAAAGCAAAGCACCCGTCCTATCCCCCGTCTCCCGTCCAAAACAAACGCACCTACTCACGCATCACTCGCCGTCCGATCCCGTGATCAGAGGATCGGACGGTCAGTTTTGCCTTCTCACACACCTGCGGGTCCCACCGGCCGCGCTTTCTCCGACCAGCCTCTGCGCCCGTGGACCCCCTTGGTTCTGCGCGCGCAGGGGTCGTGGTACTGAACCTGACACGAGGGCCCCACGCTCTGTTTGGTTTTGTCCTCAGCTCTTCGAGTAGAGCACTATTTGGAAATCCTCGTATTCCATTCTGTCCTACTTAGAGCAGACATGTGGGTCCGCTAATATTTTGTTTTTCAGGCGCGGACGTCGACGCCGGTGGCGGCGGAGTCCGGCCGCACCGCGTGGACGAGGGGTGCGCGGGCGCGGAGGACATCGCGATCTACCAGGGGCGGGCGACGACACTGCCGAGCGGGGTGCCGGCGTACACGGTGGACGTGATGAACCGGTGCGCGGGCGGCGGCGGCGGCTGCGCAATCGCGGACATCCACGTGCGATGCGGGTGGTTCAGCTCCGTGAGCCTGGTGGACCCGCGCAAGTTCCGGCGGCTCGGGCGCGACGACTGCCTCCTCAACGACGGCCGGGCCCTCCTCGCCGGCGACACCGTCTCCTTCGAGTACTCCAACTCCTTCCCCTACAAGCTCTCCGTCGCCGTTGCCACCTGCGTGGACCCCACCTCCCCATAGCCGCCGCCGCAGTACTAAAACTTTTCTTCGATCTTCTCGCCTTGTTTTTGTTAACCCCCATCAGCAGCAACAGCTCACCGCTCACCATACGGAGCTAGCTAGACACCGAGACCGTAGCACGCACGTACGTACTCCAATACGTATAAACCCCATATACTAGTATAGTATCAGCAGTAGCAGTGTACACTGGTAGTCCGTAGTTTTTTTGTATGGCTAGTTGCAAGTAACCATCAGTATCAAGTGTAAGTAACTGGTTAATTTCCCTTCGACGCGTCGATCGCACCCGCGAGACATTTTTGCTCACTGCTAGTGCTAGAAGAACTAGAATGTTGTTCACTTCACGTGTACATGCATGCCTCGAGACTGCGACAGGTCGATGGAATTGCAAGTTTGGAACGGTCTCATGGGCAAAAGGAGGGATTCCATTGTTCCAATGGGAAGGCCAAGTTGGTAAAGGAGACAAGTCCTTTTTTTCTTGTGTGCATGGACTACCACTTTCTCCTTTTGGTTGTGCTGCCTTTGCGTTTGGCTACTAGTCCTGTGAGTTCTTGTCATGCGCATTGCCGTTCTGCCAAGGGTGTAATGGCCGCTTCACCGTGTGGCCCGTGTGTGTGTGTAGCTTAGCTAGCTGTGGATACGCTGTGTGAGTTCTCTTTTCTGGGGGGCATGGACAGGTGTGACAGACATGCGATGGCGATGGGGCTTTGTGCCTGGCATTAATTGAGGTGTGATGCGATGCCGGTGGTTCCCTTTTTCTTGGGATGTGAAGGGGGTAGGGGCGTGCAGCTAGGCTTATTGGTGGTTGGTGTAGGGGCCTGGTGATGGCCTGTAGACGTGTTAGTCATTAACTACGGTGACTGCAGAGTCCGTATGGCAGAGATCTGGAATTCCAGATGTAGTACAGATGCATGAGGAGAATTAAGTACGTGGATGCAACCTAGTAGGAGTTTTCCTTGCTAATGCATTTCATAATAATGGCAAAGTTACAGCCAGCTGAATTTGTTGGGGTCGTTTTGTTATTTTTCGGTACTTTCCGATGGAACAAAAAGATTGTGAACGAGGTCAAGCTGTCAACAGTTCAGAATCGCTTGCACGATCTAGTAACGGATCCTCGCGCAAGCTGTCTGTCAGTCGATCCCATCGACCCCAGCCGAAGAGGTCCATCGGTAATGAGTGGTGAATACTAACCCAATCACGTCGCACACAAGAAACCATGCAGGCGCACACCGTCTCCCTCCATGAAAATAGGCAGGATCTCGTTCGTGCTACTAGCCTACTACCATGGCAGTGCTAGCTTACGCTGCTGCAGCAGCTCAAGAAGAGCTTCTGCATGCACAGGGACCGAAACTATACGCAGAGATCGACGCGCGCAGGCAGTCTCGAGTACGACTCGATGGAGGGAGGGAGGGAGGGGAGGGGATCGATCGGCAGATGTACTGTGCTGCAAATTGCACGAGACGAGGGGAACCTGCCGGAGAGCATACCATCGGGACCCACACGGCAGGGCCACGGAGGTGATGCGTTTAATTCTCGACTCTGCGTCCCCTAGCTAGGCTAGCTGTAGGTAGGACTGACCATGCATAGCAGCATGCAGTCATGCACCGTTCATCGTTTGCTTGCCATCTTTTCTTCCTCTGGTGCTCGTTCGTTGCCTTGCATGATTTTTGCTTCATGCGATGAATAAAGCCGGTGGCGGTTGTGAGCTGCTACGTACTGCGCGGTCTCCCCACCCCCACCCCACCACCACACACACACCAAAATGGCAGTACAGACACTAGGCAACAGGGGGCTGTTACAGTGAACAATCCAGCTAGGCATAGACGCATAGTAAAACAAGTCGGACCACACCGCCGGTTAAAAAGCTAGAACTGACGAGTTTGATGCATTCGCACCAAGAAAAACCAGCCGAGCTAGGATCTCCTTAAAAAAAGTTTCAGGGTTGAATTTAACTTGTATCCCTTGTTCATTGGTGAGCACAATAGACTTGTTGGCACAATCTATTCGGCCTTCGTTCTTGGCTAACCAGTCCATTCCAAGAATCACACTAACCCTTAGGAGTGCAAAACTATCAAGTCTGCAGAGAAAAGTACTCCCAAGATTTTCAAGAAAAGATTTGGGCACAAGGAACTAGTTCTCATTTCAGAACTCGGAGAGTAGATCGGCATAGGGTTTACTAAGGGAGATATAGATAACGCATTACTACCCACAAATTTAGAAGAGACAAATGAATGAGAAGCTCCGGAATCAAAAAGAATGGTTGCCGATACTAAATTGACAAGGAACGCACTGAGAACCACATCTGATGCGGTTTGTGCTTCTTCAGCCGTGACATGATTTACACGTCCTTTAATATATTGCACTGAAGGCTCCGAGTTGGTGTTGCTGCTAGGAGCTGAGGGCCCTTGTCCAGACCGGTTGGGGGTTGAGGTTGCAGCTTGAAGCTTCTTCGAGCATTTGCTAGCATAGTGCCCAACTTCATGGCAATAAAAACATGTGACTCCAACTGCTGAGGACATGGATGGCTTCTTCCGACATGGCTTCGGGAAGTCCCACGGAACTAGAAGTGTAGGGACGCCTTGCTTGCATAGGGGACTTCAAGGAGGAGGTCGCAGTCTCTTTTCTTTGAAATTGAGAGGTCTTGGGCCCGAAAAACCCTCGATTCGAATCTGCTATGCCGCCTTCCTCTTCTTATGGTTCTCCATCTCAATATGCTTGCCCTCTTGATTTAATGGCCTTGCTCACAAGTCAAGCTGAAAATCTGAGTAGTCATGAGCAAGGAGCTGAACCGAAAGATCATACTTAAGCCCTTCCACTAAGCGCTCTTGTTTGGACTCATCAGTGACCACATCTTCGGGTGCATATCTTGCTAATTGGTTGAACTTGTGGAGATATTCACTTACAGTACGATTTCCTTGGAACAAAGATCTGAATTCTTTCTTCTTTAGCAACATCATACCATGTGGAATGTGTGCACGACGAAAAGCTTACACAAATTCCTCCCAAGTTATAGTCTGAGCATCATCTTGGGACTGAGTGAAGTTGTCCCACCACTCTGAGGCTGGTCCATGGAGTTGATGAGAGGCAAACAAAACCCTCTCACGGTCAGTACACTGGATCATGTCCAACTTTCTTCCCACCGCCTCGAGCCACCATCGCCTTCTATGGGCTCAGATCTTCGAGAAGGTGGGTGGCCTCATTCTTATGAACTCGGAAACATTTGCCCTTGGAGGAGGCGGAACATAGACAGGAGGTTGAGCTGATGCGGCTGCTTGAAGATTATGAGTGTTGGTGATCGATTGGGCTAACAAGTTGATCAACTGTGCTTGATTTGCCATCATTTGGTTCCAGTCTGGTCCTTGAGCTGGAGGAGGAGGTGGTTGCGGCACTGGGGTCTCTGGATCATCCCTAGAGGCTCGGCCTTGACTACAAGTGCTACCACTGCCTCTAGTTGTCACCATCTTCCAGAGGTCCAAGGGGTAGGAAAGAGATGAGAGATCTAGGGGGGAGAGAGGTTAAAACCAACAAACCACAGAAAACAGCAACTTAAAAGATCAAAATCGCTCTACTCGAAGCTCACTGCCTTTCGAGCAGCAAACAAAAGGGTTGTGGCCACAAGGGGTGGTCTTTGCAAAAAGACCCGAGAAGAGGTCTTTGCAAAAACTGCCACTATTGACCACGAGCTGGGAGGTCCTAACAAAGGAGAAGGCTTAAAACACAAAGGTTTACTACCACTGGACCTCCTAAGGATATGACAAGGGAAAGTGGATCCAATTACTTTATAAAACAATGAGGAAAGCAGATGATAAGAGAAAGTGGGGTAAGAAGAGATACAGAGAAGAGGTAAGGATAGAAAGATGACTCAGGTAAGGAATAAACAAATTATTTCTCTTATTTTTGCAAACACATTTTGAACTTTCTGCTAATGACCATTCTATTAGGCTACGACCTGCAGTCAAGATGCTCTGATACCACTTGTGACGACCCGGCTAGAGCTATCCCGAGAGATCCTCCAAGACCTCCCTAGGAGTTCACCAAGACCTCCCAGGAGGTCAAAAGGACCTCTCGGGCAGTCCTCCTAAGCCTCCCAGGGAGGTCCGGCCGGACCTCCTAGAGGTCCAGGATACTAACTCGAGGAGGTCTTGAGACTCAGGACCTCCCCAAGAGCCACGACCAGACCTGAGAGAGGTCCAGAGACCAACCCGAGGAGGTCATGAGGCTTGGAGAAGTCCTAAATCTCCTGTGATCCGAACCAGTCCCAAGGATCAATGGCTAGTTCACACAGCATACACAAGTGGAAACATACATCAGCGCAAACTTTATTAACACAAAAGAGTTTATTACAACGGTTTTGCTTACAAACCAACAAGAGCAATATACACAGCGGAAACCAAAGTCAAGTCCGTCCAATACACCACAGGCAATTGGCTGGAGATCGGCCTAGTCATCTTGCGGTTCATCCTCCTCATAGTCCTCTCCTGCTCAATGATTAATCAAGCAAGGATGAGCACAACAACCGTGCTCGCAAGTCACACCCATCAAATAACAGAATGACATGCATACATGGATATCACAAGGGAGAGCTTATATGGTTGATTTGCATAAAGCCATGTTTATTTCCAATTACAAGTAATAAGTTTCAAAGCATGTAACGATAATAAAATTCATTTTCAAAGCCTTATTTTACAGATGGATAGCTTTCATCAATAAGATGGTGAAGGATACTCTCCTGTCACACGGCTCCCTGCCAAACCCTTTTGTATAGAAATCCAAAACCAATTTTAACCAACCATTTTGAAAACAAACCAGAGGTCTAACTTTGAGCAGCTTTGCTAGCATGTCCATAACCGCGGACACGGCTATTCGAATAGTTTTACACTCTGCAGAGGTGTGCAGCTTTACCCACAAGAGATGATCCACTTAAATTGTCCGCTCTCACACTTCCGAAGGTGTGCGACTAAGGGATCATCACAAGGCTTTTACAATGCATCATTCCACCGCAATCCACCCTACTCTAAGGTTTCACCCCACCCTACGGATAGAAACCCGTAGAGATCAAGGGCCCCCTCTAGAGCCATGTGGGAATTACATAGTCATAAAAGATAGGCCATAAAAGAAGGCCATAAAAGACCACCCACACCCCAGCCGGATCAACCGCGATGGAACTTTGCAAATTAGTTAGCCAGGTCCCGCCCATACAGGACATGTGGTTGCACGAAAAGGGCATAGCAAAATACACTTGTAGACCGGTCCTTAACTGACCTGGGCGGCTAACCACAACCCTAGGGTATCGATCAACCATTACATGCATGATCCCGTGCATGGACATGCACCAACTGGACAACCAACTCCGCCCAAGTCTAAACCATTTTCCATTATACCTTGCTTTGCCAAAACATGTTTTCAAACCTCCATGACACACCAATACCATGGTCATTTGCAAACCTCCATGACGCACTGATGCTATGGCCAATTGCAAGACCTCCATGACGCACCAATACCACGGCCAAAACATTTAGACAAGTGACATTTTTGGCCAAAACTTCCCAAATCAAGATTCTTTATCTATGCATGGCTAAGCTTTATTTTTGAAAAGTTTTTGGCCCATACTATTGCATTAGCTAGGTTTTTGCCTAGGGTGACAATCATGTTTGGTTCAAGATTAACAGTGGTCATACAAAGGAATTAGGCTTAACTAGGAATTTTAAAGACAGATATTGAAATACTAAGTAAAATAAGCATGCATTAACATTTGAAATGGAACATAAATATGTTAAAATAATGGGTGCAACATGGTCAACGGTGTAACTTGCCTTGCTGAAAGGCTTGGGTGTCTTTTTCTTCTTCGGAGAGCTCTTGCTCCTTAGTGTCTTCACAATCTACACGAGGAAACCAAAGCAACTCAATATAAAGCTCAAACAAGATCCAAAGAAACTCCAATAGAACACCAAGATAAACCAACAGAGAGGTTTGGTCGATTTGGAGGAGGTCCAAGGAACTTACTGGAGGAGGTCCGAAGCTTAAGGGAGGAGGTCTAGAGAGCTTTGGAGGAGGTCCAAGAGCTTGTTGGAGGAGCCAGAGAGTAGAAAATGAGCAAAAGGGTAAAGAGGAAAGGCTGCCCAAGCTTATGTACCCAGAGCCACCGAGATTTCCAAGGTATACGTGTTCAAGAATTGGTGAAGGAATGATAGGAGTAGGTAAAAGATGAGACAAAAGATAGTCCGGTGCTGCCAAAAGGTAGTAGCATTTAATGCGACACAACATGCATTAAATGCTTGAAGAATTCCAAGTGCCAAGTACATGGTCAAAGGATAAAGAAAAGAGGTCATGACTGACAAATGGGACCAGTCAAAGCTAAAGGGGAGGTCCTGCGGAGACCTAGAGGAGATCGCGCAAAGGTCAAGGGAGGTCCTCACCCATGGGGGAGATCTTGACGGTCAGATCCTCAAAGGGGAGGCCCTGACGGTCAGATCCTCAAAGGGGAGGTCTGAATGGTTAAGGTCTCCAAAGGGAGGTCTAAATGGTTAAGGTCTCCAAAGGGGAGATCCTAACGGTCAGATCTAACAAAGGGAGGTCCTAACGGCTAAGATCTCCAAAGGGGAGGTCTTAACGGTCAAGATCTAAACAAGGGAGGTCCTGACGGCTAAGATCTCTAAAGGGGAGGTCTTAACGGTCAATATCTAAACAATGGAGGTCCTGACGGCTAAGATCTCCAAAGGGGAGGTCTTAATGGTCAAGATCTAAACAAGGGAGGTCCTGGCGGCTAGGATCTCCGAAGGGGAGGTCTTAACAGTCAAGATCTAAACAAGGGAGGTCCTGACAGCTAAGATCTCCGAAGGGGAGGTCTTAACGGTCAAGATCTAAACAAGGGAGGCCCTGACGGCTAAGATCTCCAAAGGGGCGGTCTTAACAGACAAGATTTAAACAAGGGATGTCCTGACGGCTAAGATCTCCGAAGGGGAGGTCTTAACGGTTAAGATCTTGAAGGACCGGAAAGGCGACTAGAGGGGGGGTGAATAGGAGCACCTAATCTTTTTCGCAAAGAATGGATTCAACTTGTAAATCACTCCAATAGCTATGAGAGCTATGAAGATCAAAGATTAAGCACAGAGGAAGTCTTATGTTGAATCCACCTCACCCCCACAAACAAACAAAAAGCAGGAAGTTTCGAACAAATCAGACAATCGGTACAACCATGAGCAAGCGGCGGTTGTACCGTGATGATCGTCCTCTAACAACCGAGCAAGCGGCGGTTGTACCGCATCCCAAGACAACCGCAGATGTTAAGCCGGTTCATCCGATTGTCCCGAACAGCAAAATCCGCCGGGTTTCAAAACGAAAATCAACGTAACTTTTGATCTACGCGGCCAAACTTGACCAAAATTGAACCACACCTTCCTGAAGATATTAGGAACCTATTCCAAGCAACGATTTCAGAGATCCATGCCAAGGTTCCTATCCTTTTGCATTTGAACGAAGGTGGGTTCAAAAACCGGGCAAAAAAACAAAACTTGATCTAATCACTTGCTCGTGGATGATTGATGATCTAGATCACCCTAGATGTATTCCCACACGTCATAGCAAGGTAGATTGGGGCAAGAAACAACCAGAGAAACAAAGAATCAAGAAATCTT
Organism: Phyllostachys edulis; assembly: GCA_036346405.1. Lineage (NCBI taxonomy): Eukaryota > Viridiplantae > Streptophyta > Magnoliopsida > Poales > Poaceae > Phyllostachys > Phyllostachys edulis. The sequence goes on along the minus strand of CM070567.1, from coordinate 21,886,880 downwards.
CAAAAAGAGGTCATCGAAGAAAGAAATGACAGAGAGCTCAAATATGAAACAAACACCATCTCATATTGATCTAGAGGAAGAGAGATACATGATTGATACAAGAGGAATGATTACAAGCTTTCATCTCATCCTCTCCCACTCTCAAACCTCAAGAACACACACTCATCCATTCTTGAGGAGGGAAGCAACAAAGGGACAAGCAGGAGCACCCACCGCCTCCACCAACACTCCTCAACCACTAAAGCCTAAAGCAAAAACAAACCACTAAAGACTCTTTTGACTCTAGCAAACCCTAATTCCTTTTCAAGTGCTCAAGAGGGCATGCAGCCCCTCCAATCCTTTATATAGCCTTGGCTAACGGGTCTCCTCCCCGTTACGCCCGCTAAGTCCAACGGAGCCCGCTCCCGCTTGTGCAGCTTTGCGAATTTCCCGATTCGCCCCTTCTGCACCTTCCGGGAAGCTTCCGCGCTCCTTGTCTCGCACGCCTCGCAACCACCTCGAGTCCACGTCGTCTTCGACACATCCTGACCGTTCTGACCTCAGCGCCACCTGCGCCTAGTCCGATCCATCGTGTCTCGCCACGACTCCACTCGACGTCCTGCAGCCCACACGGACAAGAAACACGAAACCGGGAACAAGTTCTTCACAACTTGACCCAACGTTAGCTCAAACATGCAATATGCAACACATATGCATGAACACACTTGGATATGACCTATCCCAAAACTCAAATCACCAAAATGGCCGAAACTCACAATACAATCAGACAACCGCCATGTTACCGGCGGATCAACCGCACTCGGTCGTATCGCTCCAATACTGCGGTCGTTCGATTTTCAATGAAGACCGAACTCGAAAAGACAACTTCTCCGAATTCTTCAACCGCCATTTACCAATCGGTACAACCGCCATGCGATCAGATCGCCCATAGCACGGCGGTCGTTCGATTTTCCGACGACCCGTAAAGACTTCACGAAAACGCGTGAACCGCGCAACGACATGGTCCGACCACACAAACCAAACTCGACTGACCTAAAACCTTTGTCAATTACTCATCACTTTCATGGAGACACGACCACATGGTCTCTCAGATCTAAACAAGGGAGGTCCTGACGGCTAAGATCTCCAAAGAGGAGGTCTTAACCGTCAAATCAACAGCAAGGGGAGGTCCTGGCGATAGCGAGATAAGAAGCGGGAGGAGCGGGAGCGGTTGGATTAGGATCGAACGAGCCAAAGCGATTGGGCCGTTCGGACCATCCAAAGCTACCACTAGATCTCAGCCATTGAGTTGGATCAGATGGTCAAAAATGATTGGGACGTTCAGACCGACCGAACGCCTCATCAAATCGGACCGTCCGACACGGATCCAATGGCTCAGGAAGGATGGGATGTTCGGACCATCCAGACGTACCCACAAGATCGGACCGTCCAACACAGATCGGACAGTCCTCAAGTGATGGAGGTCTGAATTGAGTGGAAGGCTCGAACGGACGCGAGGGAGGTTCAAGTGAACCTAGAGGTGGTCCAAATGAACGAGGGGGAGGTCCAAAGGAGTTCAAGGAGGTTCAAGGAGCACAGGGAGGTCCAAATAGACATAGAGAGGGTCCAACAGAGCAGAGAGTGAGTTCAAATGAACATGAGGGAGGTTTAGACCTGGTAAGGTCTAAGCCAGAGAAACATTAAAGAAGCAGGTCTAGTCCTAAGGAGGTCTGGACCAGAGAAGGGCAAAACCAGCACAGAAAGAGGGAGATCACTAAAGCTCCAACAAACCCAACAAACCATAGAGAGTTTTAGTTGAAGTTTGAGTTAGTCAGTTGAAATCCATTCTAAAATCTCAAGTTAAGCTTTGAATTCTCATCAAAACAAAATGGTTCTTTTTATTTTAAAATTTTCAAAAAGACTCCCAAAATCAGGGTGTTACAGACATCTAAATTTTGTGTCTTTGCCGAAAGACACTACAATTTTGTGGCTATTTGCTGTGGGACACTAATGTCATTATAATAATATTATTTGTTGTTTGGGAGAGAGAAACACTTCAAAATGACATTCATACCCTTCCCTTCTTACTCATTCCCCTGCTGGTGCCCATGGTGCCGCAGTTGGCGGATGACGGAGGGGGAAGGGGAGAGGGCACTAGGGAGGAGCGGGAGTAGGAGTGGGAGCATGGTGGGTGGAGCTAGGCCTAGCAATGGTTTGGTTCAAACGGGTTGAGTGGGGTGGCTTCAAGGAATGGGTACAATTGGATGGATTCAAATGAGTCGAAGAACAAAATGGATTGGGTTGGGACGAATTTGCTTCTGAAGCGGGTTAGTTCGGGTGGAGTATTTTTGGTTCCATTCGATTTGAACCCATGGGTTCTCTGCGGTTTGGGTCTAGTAGTAGCCAGTTGGAGTTGGCGTCTCCTCCACCCCGGAGGCCTCGAGGGCGAGCCTGACCTCCACCGCCGTGTTCTCCTCCTCCCCCAATCTCTGTCGTCACCGGCCGCCACATAGTTTAGGGTTCTTGGCTTCTACAGATCTGGCACTGGGCCCGTTGGATTCAAGAAACCAGCAGGCCGGTCGGCCCCTTGTTCCCATCGGCGTTGCACCGCCGCCTCCTCTACCGTCGTCACGTGATGCCTCTCCTGTCGCCCCTCCGACGTCGAGGATGCCGGCGGACGCCTCTTCGCCTCCCTCCCGCCCCTGCCGCCTCTCCTATCCTGAAGGTACCCCCTCCCTCCCCATCTCTTCCTTGATTTTCCTCCCTCATCTTGGAAGTCCTGATTCTTGGGAGCATGCTAGGACGCTGGCACCGCATATATATATGGGACGCCCGTTTTGTACTACTAGGAATATGTACCCCCACTTCCAATATACCACTTAAACGAATATATTATACTTCTTTATCACTTTCAGTATACTTAAATACCAATTATAAGATACTCCAATGTGACTTGATAGAAACATTTCCATTGGAGCCCTTTATTTTTGCTATATACCCTTTTTCATATATAAAAGAAGTATATACACAAATTCTGCAATAAAAAGTGGATTTTAATGAAAATTTTGATGGAACTCACTTTGGGGTATCTTATAATCATTATTAGAGTATGCTCAAATTGACAAAAAAAAAGTATCATCATACAATTTAAGTGGTATATAAGAAGTGAGAGTACGTACTCCTAGGAGTATGTACTCACACTTCCAATGTACCACTTAAACGCACATATTATACTTCTTTATCACTTTCAGTATACTTAAATATGAATTATAAGATACTCCAATGTGACTTGATTGAAAAACTTTCATTTTAGCCCTTTATTTTTTGCTATCTACCCTTTTATCATATATAAAAGAAGTATATACATAAATTTTGCTATAAAAAGTGGACTTTAGTGAAATTTTTCGTGGAACTCACTTTGGGGTATCTTATAATCATTATTGGAGTATGCTCAAATAGATAAAGAGGTATCATCATACGATTTAAGTGGTATACACACACACACACACATATACATACATACAGTGTTGATATTCAGTGCATGCACCCTAAATTACTTATTTTGTGTACTCCTTTACTGTCGGGTGCTCTACCGGGGCATCGTTGGAGCCCTTGTTTACTGTCTCCTACAATAAAAATGAATCCAAGATGAATTACTATCAAAAAGCAAACAACATTACTTGATCATCTGTAGGCGTTTTACTGCATTCAGTACCTCGCTTTACTCCCGGATGGTGCGCAGTAACCCATGACTCGCTGGAGCTTCCAGCTCGATTGGATTTACTGCCATAGCAGGAAGACAAGCAAAAAGAAAACAAAAAGGGATCGTGTGATTTACTGCATAGGCGGAGTGGATTTACTTATAATCTAGAGAAAAAGCGCTCCCAAATTCTAACTTGTGCTAAAATTTGGGAGGAAAATCGCCCAAGGTAGCAAGATTATGGAGTTTTGGGTGAATTTTTTTGTTTGGAACCCTAGAAATTTCCACTCCGCGAGAAAAAAATACAAAAAAAGCAGTGGCATTTTATTTTTCCTCGTACCTTGAGACGTGTGGGAGTGAGAGGGTGCTGAATCTGAAGATTGCCTCTATTCCTGTTGGGAATGCGGCTGGTAGAGCTCGCTAGAGATCTTGGGTTTTTTTTTGTTTTCTCGAGGGTTGAGCGCGCCATCGGAAACAGAAAATACGATTTGCTGTAGTGCGACGAATCCCCCGGACGGTGCGACCCCCACGCACGTAATATATGCAACTTCCACGCATGTTAAAAAAAACTTCTAACAGTTAGTCAACAGTAAACTTGGGTATAAAAACTACTTCCGTGTACATACAGTATTACTGCATAGCAACTTTTACTGAATTGCGTGTGTGCGTTTACTATAAGGTACTGGTAACTTTACTACCACTTGTTGATTTCAGAATTGTTGTATGTACGACTTGGTTTTACTATACTATCAGTTGGTTTTACTGTTAAACTTACGTGTGAACGGAAGTTCTATTAAACATCGCTCGAATGCTCTACTAAGCGCTCCAATGCCGCTATTGCTCCCGATGCGTGTATTCGTTTCACGCACCGATGTTACTCCTTATTTTATAACAATGATCATCTGCCGCCAAAGATGAATTGTTGCACAACTCTACTCTCTTCACCCTCCAAAACACATCCAAAATGGATAGTAAAATGGCTCACCACTCTTCTTCCCTTACGCCGACCGTGATGTCCTACCTCGTGATTTTGTACGAGCACCTCTCCGGCTGTACACTGGCAGATTGTCAAGACCCAAATATACAAATCTGGACTCTCTGTGTATACTGCACTACTTCAGGATCACGCTACTGCACACAGTGGCAACATCGATGAAATATCATTCCATATGCAAAGATAACTAAGAAATAGGCAAATAACAATAATTATTAGAGTAACGACCTTAAGGTCAAAGCTTACAATTAATGCCTCAAAAGGCGAGTAACTTAAATAAGCTACAGCGAAAGGAAACAGAATAACTTCAGTGAAGCTCATCCATATGCCCATAGGCAACCGACTAGGGTAGCGCGACCTAGTTCTGCACGATCCTTGAAGTAGAACTTGTTAATCAACGATGTAGCCTTCTCCAACTGAACAACATTGTTTATAGCAAGAATGAGTACATAGAGTACTCAGCAAGTCGCACCATAGAATACAATTATAGATAATAGCTTATTCCAAGGGATATGGCATATGTGGTTCTTTTGCATAAAAGCAACAATTGCAGTTGAATATGAATAATAGATTGAAAGCGTAATTTAAAACAAATAACAACAATAGTTTTAACCAGTATTTTCATAAAGCTCACATAACCTAATCAGTTTCTTTCACACAGCTGCATAAATTTACTCACACAGCTGCCCCTCCCAATTGTTTTATAAAAATCTACCCCTTAAGTGAATTCCCCGAGCCTGTCCATGACCGCGGACGCGGCTATTCGAATAGATTGTTAACACTCTACAAAGATTGTGAAATCCCCGAGCTGAGAAAGTAAAATGCAAGTTCAGGGAGCTAAGTGGCACAACGTCGCAAGTTCAGGGACCTACAATGCAATTTTCTCTTGTTTATTTCTACATTGTTGTGCTGACTTGGTTGCTTATTACAATTTTCTCTCTTTTTTGTAGGTCATACAACTCGAGCATTTTAATCAAGTTCAACCACCATTGTGTGGTTAGTGCTTGGAGTGTGGTATCTTGACAGAAGATGAAAGAAGATATTATGTTTGACAACCAAATGAAGCCCATTCCCATGTCTTTGCCCTTACTTGGAAGGGAGGAATTGTCATAATTCCTGAAAAAAAAATTATGAATTCCAAACAGGCATCCCATGGTATCCATGTAGAACATCTCTTATCACGATGGTATGAGTTGGAGATGGCTTGCGGAGAAGTAATCAAAGTACTTGCTTCTAGGGAAATTGATTTTATGTGTTTGGTAGTCAATTTTATCGACCGGGAATCAAACTGACCATTTTAATTGACTAGCGTTTGAGTTGGAGTCAGTTTTACAGTGAAGGAAAATTGTAATCACTTTGGAGTGAGTTATATTTGTGCTAACTACATTAGGAAGTGAGATATATTTAGAAGCGAGCTATTCAAAATTTTCTACTTCGTTTACAATTAAATTTGTGAGGGTATGTATCAAACACCATCAATATGATATATTGTATGCTAATGATTTTTTTTAATAATACATTTTAATAGAATTACATAAATAAATGTCTCTTTAATAAAATTACAAAAATGAGCTTCTATCGCCATTCTAAATGGAAACATGGCCTTGTCGCCATGAAAACAGTGTGAAATGTCTCTGCCACCATTTGAATTGGAGACAAAATCCTGTCACCAATTCAAATGACGACATGACCTAGAATTTTTTTTCAAAAAAAAAAAATTTGAAAGTAACGGCAAACAGATGACAGAAAATTAGGTGGTTACATTGTTCATAGTATGAAACAGAAACAAAAAGTAATAAGAAAAAATATTAGTGGTAGTACATAGGTTACACATAATAATTCGACACATGACATAACATCAGTACATCGGACAACACAAGTAAATAGGACATACGCCATCACATAGTTGTTCGACAAATCACAATGATAGTAAGCGGAACATTCATCACAATATAATTCAAAAAGATAAACCATCCCCATGGCCGCCACCTCCACGTTCGCCATTTCGACCTCCATGGTGCAAGCCTTGAGTCGAGCGGTCAGATGAGGTCCCCGTGGTGCCATCCAGACTACCGACCTCTCCTTCATGCTGTTCATTTCTTGCATGGCAGTACTTAAAGGTATGCCCGAACTCCCTGCAAATAGAACACTTCTTTGTACGGCGTCTGGCTTTTTCTTCATCCATGTCGTTCCCAATACGCCATCTCTGCCACCAACCAACCGCCCCCCTCAGCCTATCAACGTCGGTGGCCCAAATCAGCTCCTCCCAGGTAGGATGGCCAGTGAAATGACCAACAACGCAATAACCATATAGCTCTACACTCTAGGTTAGCATCACCTCTTCCTTGGTGAAATATTCAAAAAGGTATTGGCTGGGGTGCTACGCCAACGTCGAACATACAGCCATCACATGTGAGCAGGGTCTATACAGAAGAAATAGCTTGTTGCAAATGCATATGCAACAAGTGCGGCCAAGCTTGCACTCATGGATGATCCTCTCACAGTTCATTCCATGGCATCCTTTCTCCCTACAGAGTACCTCAAAGTGAAGCTCCCTTATGCCCATCTTGAATACTCTGTGCATCTCACCCTTCTTGCTCTTCTCCTCCATGTACTTGGTGATCAAGGCGGAGTATAGTACTCTATCATTTGCCATGGAGAACGACGCGATGTTGCTTCGGTTAACAAAGTACTTTGTGATGCCACGCAGAATTGCCTCTACAATACCAACCTAAGAGAGGCACCTCGCGCCGCATATGACCCAATTGTACACCTTAGCTAGATTTGTTGTCATAACCCCATACTGAGTACCATCCTTGTCATGTAGCAATGACCACTTCACCTTAGACTCATGCTCGATCTAGTCCGAGAAGCATTTCACTTGCCTACCGGTCTTCCGCGTCAGATAGGACCATCTGTGGGTAACTCGGGCAATGACTCGGGGAGATTTTCAGCACTTGTGGTGGGCTTTTTCGTTGCCTCCCTTCTGTGTGTCCTTGTCCGCTCATTTAGATTTTTCTAGAGCACATCGATCTTCCTCTGCTATTCTAGTTGCACAGCCGCTTGAAAAGGTTTAGCAAGTCCTTGTTATGAAACTGCTTGTAAAAATTTGCACTCATGTGCCTCATGCACCACCTACTTTGCTGATCCACCCATGAAAGTGGCTCATGTTGCCCTTGTTATAGCTAAGTTATTGCACTCAACAGGCTTGCATGCCCGTCATGTATGAGGCATACGTTAGGACGGCCTTATACAATAGAAATCTTCACGTTCCTCATAAACCACAACCAATTGTCAGTGTTTTGACTTTTGACGAATGCAAATGTCAGGAGAAGAACCTGGTTGTTGTTGTCCATCGCAATTGCAGTAAGTATCTACCCCTTGCACTTCCTAGTCAGGAACGTGCCATCCACACACAAGATCGGATGGCAATACTAGAATGCATTGATGTATGCACCGAAGGCGAAGAATGCTCTCTTCAGTACCCTCTTCTCGACGAATTTCACATGCATGGAATCTTCAATGATGACACGAGTACCAGGATTCCTATCCTGTATGACACAAAGTTGTCTAGGACCAAAGTCAGCAATCCCATTAGCTTCTCGGACCAAAGGAGCTTATTCGACCACGTCTTCAACAGCGACATCATCAACTCCTCGACCTTTGGCCGTTGTGTTTGTCACGCTATGGCTGGTGTGCCCAACTTCTTCGGCATCACCACCAACTACCCTTGTTTAGTCGCAGATGCAAGCATGGTCTTAGCATATGAATGGGCTAGAAGGACCAAATCCCACCTATGATCTCTCACCATTCTTAGGTATGACTGCCATGGTCTCATTCCCTTAAGTTGCAATAACTCCCAATGTGTGCCCTGTGGTGATCGAGTGACAAGGAAACTCAATTTCAGATCATGTAGAGCATGGTCCAACTCGAAGGTGTAATACAACCACCACATCACAACGCTCCACGTACGCTGCTCTAGTCTTGTTAGGCTAATGATCACTGATTGGAAATAACGCAAATCAACCCCCTCGGGACCATCCAAAACAGTCTCTTGACCATAGTAAATTTTAAAATTGATCGTGTCCGACATATTCAACGTATTGCACCATAAACAAGATTTCCACGGTTAACCACATATCTAAAACTAAACAACACATCTAAAAATATGCACTACAACATACTACACTACGTACCCATACATCTAAAACTATCTAATGCATTCAGATAAAAAAAATTACCTACAAGGTGGACGACCGGATGGGCAGCGCCTCGCTAGCTCCTCTCCTCCCCTCTACTCCTCTTTGCTCCTCTCCCTCCGCTTTTTCTCTTCTTTTTTTGAATAAAGGTGATTTTTGCCCGAATTTTGTGGGTCTTTTATAGGGGAGGTTGTGTCGCCATTTGGAATGGCAAACATGCACTTGCGAGGTCTCTATCGCCATTTCGAATGGCAATTTGCCAAAATTCTTGGCAAATCACCATTCCAAATGGCGATAGGAGCTTTTGGCATAGGACGATTTTGCCATTTGGAATGGCGACATAAGCCCATTTTTTATTTTATTAAATGATCATTTATTTCTATAATTCTATTAGAAAATATATTATTAAAAAAATTGCATGCAAAGTCGGTGCTCTTTTGTTTGTTCCTCTCATTTGTTGCCATGAGTTTATTTTGCTTTTCGGTAGCAAGACAGGGTCATTGAACTAATTACTGACCACGTCATCAGAGATGTTTGGGCTGTCGAATCGCATGTAGAGGTAGCCACGCTAGCCACGCCATCAATAATATTTTGGTTGTCGGATCGTCATCAGATGGCCAATATCATCTGCAGAAGCCCCTATGCGGAAAATCCTAATCACTACCATCTCTCTCTCGTCTCCTCGCTCACTTGATCTCGCTCCACTACTGCTCCCTATAGGGATACGGGTAGGCTACACTAGCTGGTAATTCAAAAATTCTACCATGTAAACTAGGAAGCCATGCAAGTAAAAGATCATAGATCGTTACCACTAGACACGCAGTGCAGCGGGAGACGAGTTGGAGCAGTCTGATCCAATGTCAAGTGCATCAATGTAGTGGTCGTACTCGATCGTCCAACGTCCTCAATGTCAATCCTCTCTTCTAGCAACCAATCACGTTCCTTGTGAAGATCGTGGATCATCCTCATTCAGCATAGTAGCAATCGCAGCAACGCCTCTATGGTATCCACACGTCCAGGGATAAAACACCGTACGCCTGTGTGCTAGCACCAACTCACACGGTAGGGCCCTCGAGAAGATGGCGGCTAGGGTTTCAGTGAAGCAACTCACATCATCTGTCCCAACAGCCTCATACATCCCCTTATAAAGAGCTCATGACAGATCCTATCTAAACTCGTTTGTTCCAACCCGTTAAGTATGTGACCTTGTAGGTTCATACGTAATCGGTTATGACTCAGAAACTCTTTTTCAACCACAAGTCATTAGCGGTTCCTAGCAGGACATAATGATTCCTGAATACACATAAATTATATTGGACAAACCTTAATGCAATATGTTCTACGACTAGGTCCTTATCACTTACGACCAGCTTGTATCTTTATATGACCAGTTCATATTTAGTCATGACTAGTTTGTAACACCTTACGACTAGTTTACGATCAGTTAGTGGTTATGTTCGACCAGTATATGAACAACTCGTATCTAGTCGAACTGAATGACCTGCTTGTGTATTCTCCCTTTGCCTTACGATATCTGTTTGAACTCCAGGTGAGATATTTTGTCATTCATGGATTGTTCCGTACTTTGTCGATCAAGTGACGGATAACTTCATGTGGTCGACTCTTCAATCACTAGTGGTATGGCCATGCACTTTCTTTATCCGATCACAAAGAGGGGCGCAGAGATATCTCTCCTATTATGTTAGGAGTGGCAAATCCCATATCCGACCAGTCGCATCCCTCCGCATGTTTCATAGCATACCCGAAAGCTACCTTTATAACTACCTAGTTACAGAGTAGCGTTAGGCAACCCCTAAGTGTACTATTACACATGTAGAAAACCATGATGATCTCAGGTCTAAGGATTATACACCATCATTGCTTGAGACCAACTAATGACACATAAAATCAAACACTACTACAAAAAGGCTAATACTGGACACCTCATCACAAATGGTTGATCAAAACCGTTTGTATTACATGCAATCACAGACGGTTTTGGTTTAGAGACTGTCTGTGTTACTGGCTGTGCTAAAAACCGTCTTTGATGAGGTAATATCACATACGGTTCATATCTAAAACCGTCTGTGACTTATCATAGACGGTTATTATTAATAACCGTCTGTGATAATTTTACATATCACAGACGGTTTTCAACAAAGAACCTTCTGTGAAACATCACAGACGGTTCTTAACAATAACCGTCGTGATATTACTACATATCACAGACGGTTTTTGTTATAACCGCTCGTGATAATATCGCTCTGACTCCGGTTGAAGCCCGATGAGTTTCTTAAATCGCCGATCGTCTCAATTCGTCTCATCAATGCCGCCCGCCTCGGCGCGTCTCTTCGCCTCACACTCTAAATTTATTCCTTGTTTTATAAAAGGATCATCCGCCATCGAAGATGATCATCCCCACTTATACAAAAAAAGAAATGGTGCCTCTTCGCTTCCTTATCGCCGCATTGATGGCCTACTGGCAAAGACTGCACGAGCACCTCTCGTCAGTATGTTGAACCGTGTTGCGGAAGAACACTGTTTCAACAGTGTCTTCACTCCTCCGTCCGAGAATTTGCTGGAGCAGGTGACGGCCACCTTCCGCCGTCTTGACATCCTCCTCCGCCGTGTCTTCTGGGTGATCTCCCACTTTCAACGAGTTTACCGTGTCATCGACGTGGTCCTCAAAAATGACGTTGCACGTCTCCAGGAGGTTTGCCGTCACTTGGACTGCGTAATCAAGGCGGCAGGCGACCGAGTCGACCAGGCCGAGACCCCTCAAGCAAGGGAAGAGAGCCTATGGGCTCAATTCTTCTTGGTTCCACAGTTCGAGGGTCTTCGAGAGACACTCAAACGAGCGCGTCAGCGGGTGGATGCATTTCAGGCTTCGTTCGGTCACGAACCGTCCGCCCCCGACACCGCCGCCTATGAAGCATTGAAGACGGAGATAGCAGCCTACCTCCGCCACTAGAAAAACTTTGTTTATTTATAGGTTTCTATTTTTTTAAATCTTTTTGTGTTTACTCGCCACATTTGTTTGGCCATATGAAAATTCCAAAAAAATTTTAAAAAGTTTGGAGGTGAAGTTACTATATTAATTATATGTAGAATTATTACTATATATATATATATATATATATAGTTAAAGCAAATTTTCAGCAGTATTTAAATGACAAAATTGACATATAAACATGTAATTTCTTCATGTCATATAAGTGTATATACAAAATAAATATACTTGAGAAAAAAAAACCATTTCACGGACGGTTCCATAATGGAATCGTCGGTGATATGTCCCATATCACGGACAATTCCATTGTGGAACCGTCTGTGATAAGTATCACTAATGGTTCCATAATAGAATCGTCTGTGATAAGTCTCTTTATTAGTAGGAGCCCGGCCGCTAGGGTTTGCGCTCTAACTCGTCACTCCCTAGCGCCGCTTGTTGGCTCTATATATTTATTTATATAGAGAAATCATAAATATAAATGAATGCAATGATCATGTAGATGCTTGTTGGCTAGTGGCACCTTGATAACTGTTGAACTGCTCAATGATGTTAATAGTCTTATGCTGAAATTGAATTGATAATTAGTTCATATTAATAGTCCCTTTGCTCTGTGAAATGTAAACTGAGGGCTATTGGTGTATGTACATTATATATATATGCATCTTGCTTAGTTTATGCTGTGGGTTCAGATTGACAAAAATGAATGGGGGTGGTGGGTTTGGTTAATGCTCTCTGATGGATACTGAGGGTTATTGATGCGGTTCTAGCTTTAGCTTTGTTACTTGGTTGTCTTACATGAGAAGGATGGATGAGTGGTTATGGATGGAGTCGGGACCAATTACGGATGTTGTCAATAGGTAATTGGGCGTCGCTATATTCGAGAAAGTGGCGTGAATCGAGTATTCGGTGGGAAGTGGCATCATCTATCGACAACCAATAATTCTTGAGCATGTAATTGTCTTTAAACCCAACAAGAACACCAAGCAACAAGTTAAGAATTCTTTTGAAATGTGAGAATGGTTGCTTGGTGTTCTTGTTGGGTTTAAAGACGATTACATGCTCAAGAATGGTTAGTTGTCGATACATGATGCCACTTCCCACCGGAATACCGCTGCGTTCACGCCACTTTCTCAACATAGCGATGTCCAATTACTTCCATCGACAACATCCGTAATTGGATGTCCTGACGATATCCTTGCATCCATACTTTTTAAATTTGTAGGGGCTCAATGAGGTTGCCCGTGGCTACTGTCTCATAAATATAAATGAATGCAATGATCATGTAGATGCTTGTTGGCTAGTGGCACCTTGATAACTGTTGAACTGCTCAATGATGTTAATAGTCTTATGCTGAAATTGAATTGATAATTAGTTCATATTAATAGTCCCCTTGCTCTGTGAAATGTAAACTGAGGGCTATTGGTGTATGTACATTATATATATATGCATCTTGCTTAGTTTATCTTTGTGGGTTCAGATTGACAAAAATGAATGGGGTGGTGGGTTTGGTTAATGCTCTCGATGGATCTTGAGGGTTATTGATGCCGGTTCTAGCTTTGTTCTTGGTTGTCTTACATTGGATGTGGTTAGGAATTAGTCCACATGACATGAGAAGGATGAGACGGTAGCCACGGGCAACCTCATTGAGCCCTGCAAGTTTAAAAAGTATGGATGCAAGGAGACGTCGGGACATCCAATTACGGATGTTGTCAATAGGTAATTGGGCGTCGCTATTTTGAAAGTGGCGTGAGGAAGTGGCATCATCTATCAGCAACCAACAATTCTTGAGCATGTAATTGTCTTTAAACCCAACAAGAACACCAAGCAACAAGTTAAGAATTCTTTTGAAATGTGAGAATGGTTGCTTGGTGTTCTTGTTGGGTTTAAAGACGATTACATGCTCAAGAATGGTTAGTTGCTGATACATGATGCCACTTCCCAGTCGGAATACCTGCGCGTTCACGTCACTTTCTGAACATAGCGATGTCCAATTACCTATCGACAACATCCAGGTAATTGGATGTCCTGACGATATCCTTGCATCCATACTTTTTAAATTTGTAGGGGCTCAATGAGGTTGCCCGTGGCTACTGTCTCATCCTTCTCATGCTGCGTGGACGATCCCCCCAAAGTGGCTGAGAGACTACGAACAATATATATATATATATGTATATATATATATATATGTATGTATGTATATATATATGTATATATATATATATATATATATGTATGTATGTATATATATATGTATGTATATATATATGTATGTATGTATATATATATATATATATATATATATATATATATATATATATATATGTATATATATATATATATATATATATATATATATATATATATATATATATATATATATATATATATATATATATATATATATATATATATATATATATATATGATGCCTTGTTTTAATGTCACAAGTACCACCGCTTGGGGCTTTATAGAAAAGTCATCACAGACGGTTCCAAATACAAACCGTCTGTGATATATACTTATCACAAACGGTTTGACCTAACAAACCGTCTCGTGATAGGTTCCTATCACGATGGTTCCCGATTAATAACCGCTCAGAAAAGTATGCATCACAGACGGTGATGACCTCATGTCATCACTGACCCATAAACTCAGACGGCTCACGAAACTGTCTGTGATGACGTTTTTGAACATGTCTGTGAATACCTTTTTCCTGTAGTAGTGATAACAATCTCAATAGTATCTCAAGGTGGGTCAATCCAACACCATGTTCTCTAACAGGTGTTCACATTATTGATTTGATATCCCTATATCCATGACAGGTGAAACATGGTCATCAATCAATACATGTGCTGGTCGATAAGTCACTAGTGTCCCGACTAGTGATATTCGACCAGGGATACATTTAGAATGACATCATATAAGTTAAAGAGCTTCACCAACATGTCACATACTTGTTAATCTTTATAACTAATAATTCAATCAAGGAACATAATAACATTTATTCTATAACTCATAAACATAGACGTGATACAATCATCCTTGTGATTGTATTTGGGGCATATCACCAACACTCCACTCTGCCTCTCGACCCCTTCCTCTCCCTCCTCCATCGCCACTCTCCACCAGCATCATCGCTCCCTCCCTCTTCCTCCCCTGTCGCCCCCTCGATCTCCCTCTCCAAGCGCCACCTCAGCATTTCCCCTTCCTTCCATCCCATCGCCTTGCATCCTCTGCTACCACTCCTCCCTCTAGCACTGCCGCGCCCTCCCTCTCCCTCTTCCCTAATCCCCACTCCACTACTGCTCTCCTCTTCCCCTCCGCCTCCTGTCCCTTCCTCCACCGTCGCTCCTCCCTCCAGCGCCGCCACGCCCTCCCTCTCCCCCTCCTTGATCTCAATCCATCCATCTCCTTCTCGCGCTGGCTCAAGCCCTGCGCCACATGGCCTCGCCCCTCTCCGTCTCCACCTCACATTCCCCTCCCTCTCCCTTCTCCACCTCCCTCCCTCTCCATCCTGCGGCCTGGCACCAACAAGGACGAGATCAACCTCATTCGTCGCAGGACACTAGGCATAGCTACTTCAGCATCGCCACCGCCACGAAGGACATGCTCAAGATGAACCCACAAGGTCTTGATTGCTCTTCCCATCTGCCTTATCCTTCTTGCTTTAGTATGACAAAAAAAAGTTTTTCCAATTGGTGCATGGGGCTACTTCACTGATTTCAAGCATCTATGTCAACAAGAGGGCTAGCTCCATATCAGCACACGCTCTCTTCAATCCGTCACGAGTTTGAAGATGCTATGTGTAGCTACCTTGGCATCCCCGTCGTTGTCAAGTACATGTCCAACCTGAAGCACTCTTTAGTCAAAATGGTACCTTTTATTTTGTACTCAGCTGTATTATGCATTAATGCGTCATATTAAATACATGAAGGTGAGCATTACATTTTGATATTTGCTATATAATTATATGGGTAGTGAGGTCCATGTGCTTTGGAAAAAAATCCATCTTGATTTTTTAGTTTACAATAAGAAATTAGCTAGAGCCATTTCCTACCACACATTGTTCTTCAAAATATGTATTTCTGGTTTGCTTTAGCCTTTATGCCATGACAAATAATTTGTTCTCACACTGGGAGATGCAGCAATTTATGTTTTCCTATCGCCCAATGTGTAAAGTGTTGTGGTACTCCATGTTCAGCCTACCAAATTATGTTATCGTCTCCTGTCATATACTTCATTTGATCATTGACACATGCACGACCAACATTTGTTTGTGACTCTGTGTTCCTAGTGGGAGGGAAAGGCGGGAAGGTGTTCCATCCACAATGATTATTATATCTTTGTTCCTTATAAATATCTATGTATTTTGGTGGACCTTATTATGATACCTTGGATATTGGTCTGCCTGTAGCATTTTCTAAATTAAGATGCTTTGCAGTGCTCTTTTAATTAGTGCTCCATTTGGACTAGCCTTCTCGTGGTCAAATGGCTTTAGTGGTCTATCGATTTCCTCTATTGGATTTTTGTTTGTCATCTGATTTCGTTGTGTTGTCGCTTTTTAGTTGGCTAATATTGCCCACTCATAGTTAGATTAGAATGACCCCATCAAGGATGTCAACTCTATTATGTGGCTACGATGCATCGATGATAGTTCTTTGCCCACTCATGGTTAGATTACAATGACCTCAGCAAGGATGTCAGCTCTATTATGTTGCTACGATGCATCGACGATAATTCTGCACCTAGCTAAATACAAGTCTACAATACAAGGATAGTTGAGCTAGATGCAGAGGACCAGTGCCTTAAAAGTGAGGTGTGTTTTCCTGTTATGTAGAATTTTGCCTCTTTTATTTTATTGTTTTATCAGTTGTCCTAGGTTGCGCTGCAAAAATAATTTGTTTGGGTTATATTCTTTTGATCACGAGGACAAGTTTGATAATTAAATCTAGAAAGTTATTTGGTTATTTACCTTACTGGATTTAGAAAATAATTGTGAATTTGAACCCGCTATGCTACTTGGCTCTGTACTAGGCATGCAATATATACAGTGATGGACTATACTATCCAGTTGTTATTTCTATTGTCCAAAGAACACTTTATATGTATTCGACATGACCACTTTTCCCTTTTTGTGTTTTAGGTGTTGTTGCTTCGTCCTTTGCAGCAGACAAGGTTTAAGATAATATGTGATGGCAAAATGCATACCCAAACTTCAATCTCACTATAGGTAAAGAAACTTGAAATTTTGTCAAGAGTCAATACCCTTCAATCTTTAAGAAGATTTGAAGTCCAAGGACCAGATAACTATGATTATCTGAAAATGTGAACTAAAAAAACTATTTTAAAATCCTCTTTGGTTAGACATATCCAAGGTTTGTATGTTGCTTTACATTTTGTTTGTGCTCATTAATATATGATAACTAAGGACTGCACTATCATCCTGGCTCATTATGTATATTGGTGTTATATTTTGCTATTCCTAGCCTGCTGCCATTGTACACCAAAATAGAGCGGACCATTGTACACCAAAATATAAGACCATATTATCAATACTAACGTGTAAGATTACATACTACTGTCCCGAAAGAGCTCTTAATTCCTAATTTACTATAGTCTCTGAAGTAAAGAAATATGTGTTGCTTGGATACTTATAAGCCGTGAGTAGCCTACAAATAGCCCATTACTTCTAAGTTTGTAAGGCTACAATCACTAAATTCTTTTATGTTCTACCCAAGTTCTTTGTTTATTCCAACCACTCCTGTTTCGTTTACATGCATGATAAGTTACATAAACCGAAGTACTTGGTCATGTTTTATGTAATTTAAAAACAACCAAAATACCATTTTATTATCTATTTTATGGATTAGATCCATATAATTCACTATCTTTGATCTAATATATGTAAGAGTGGAGGAAGCGTTGATCAGATTATAACATGGTTAACTTATTTCCCGTCCGTCGGCCAAACCAATTGGCGTGGTTCCCTTCTAGTACCGGTAATAGGAGATGCGAGACTCCACTGCCGTGTTTCAAGCTGATCCCATTTCAGAAAAAAGAGTACTCCAGAAAAAGAGGGTGTCTGCTCTGAAACTTGGTCAAGAATAGGTGGCCTTTTGTGCAACTATCTCCCCCAGTAGAACAGGTGAACAAAACCCCTCTCAATCACTTCAGTCAATCACATCGTCTAGAGTAAGTTTGCAGCCTGTCACCATTGCTCTCTGCCAGTTACCCCTACTAGGCTTACTCTGAACAAGTGATTTCCTCAAGATCTTCTGCTCAGATACTCATTCCATTACTGGAGAGAAATCAGTTTGCATTCTAGGCATGCATACCTTCAGTTTTCATTTGCTTTCTTGTATGCAGCGTGCTCTTTTTTTTGTTCTTTTTCTGGCAATGACTGAGCACATGACACGATGTTTTTAATTAGGTAATACACCTATAAAACAAACTTGACGAAGTGATCTCCTAACCTTGGTTTGTGTGTCACTAAGAATCTGGGTGGCACTAAAAGCATCTACAATACTACATATCACTTGTTACTAATGAATGAACACATCAACATTTAGGTGATATAGATGAGAGATGATGAGAAGAGATGGTGAGCTTATTACTAGATGAAGAAAAAAACAAGTTGTTGATACCAAGACACAAAAAATAACAAAATACTTGTTGGAGACTTACTTGTTACTAAAAACTTGTTTTGTAGGTCATGCACACTTGTAAAAATTAAAATCTTAGATACAAACTCAAGAAATAATCTATTAGAAGACTTGTTTCTTTTTATTAGATTGAGTACTCTCTCTTCTCTTAGTAACAAGCTAAAAAACATACTATTGTAAATGCTCTAAGCCGATCGAATAATCATTGCTAGCAGTAGGAGTAGAAGCAACTTTTGCACTGTTGACTAAAGCAACGTGTGAGAGCATGTCCGATGTTTATTTTTGCCGGTATCAAGCTAAGTTAGCGTTGGTTATTGGTGATATGCCCTAGAGACAATCGTAGAGATGATTGTAGCACGTCTAAGTTTATAAGTTATTGAATAAATGTTATTATGTTTCTGGAATGAATTATCAGTTATAAAGATTAACAAGTATGTGAATTGTTGGTGAAGCTTTTTAACTTATATGATGTCATTCTAAATGTATCCCTAGTTGGATGTCACTAGTCGGAACACTAGTGACCTATCGACCAGCACCATGTTTCACCTGTCATGGATATAGGGATATCAAATCAATAATGTGAGCACCTGTTAGAGAACATGGTGTTGGATTGACCCACCTTGAGGCACTATTGAGATTGTTATGATTTTATGTGTCATCGGTTGGTGTCAAGCAATGATGGTGTATAATCTTTAGACCTAAGATTAGCATGGTTTCATACATGTGTAATAGCACACTTAGGGGTTGTCAAACACTACTTCGTAACTTGGTACTTATAAAGGTAGCTTTCGGGGTATGCTATGAAACATGCAGATGAATGTGACTGGTCGGATATGGGATTTGTCACTCCTAACATAACAGGAGAGATATCTCTGGGCCCCTCGATGTGGTCGGATAAAGAAAGTGCATGGCCATGCCTCTAGTGGTCAGAGAGTCGACCATATGAAGTTATCCGTCACTTGATTGAGAAAGTATTGAACAGTCCATGAATGACAAAATATCTCACTTGGAGTTCAACCAGATATCGTGAGGCAAAGGGAGAATACATAGGCATGTCATTCAATTCGACCAGATACGGACTGGTCATATGGAGATACGAGCTGGTCGAACACAATCACCGACTGGTCGTAAACTGATTGTAAGGAGTTACGAACTGGTAATGACTAAATATGAACTGGTCGTATAGAGATACAAGCTGGTCGTAAGTGATAAAGACCTAGTCGTAGATTATATTGCATTAAGGTTCGTCCGATATAATTTATGTGTATTTGGGAATCGTTATGTCCTGTTAGGAACCGCTAACGACTCGTGGTCAGAAAAGAGTTTCCGAGTCATAATCGATTACGCATGAACCTATAGGGTCACACACTTAACGGGTTGGAACAAATGAGTTCGAATAAGATCCGTCATGAGCTCTATATAAGGGGATGCATGCGGTTGTTCAAAAAAGAGAGACGACGTGAGTTGTAACACAGAAACCCTAGCCGTCATATTCTCGAGTGCTCTACCGTGCGAGTTGATGCTAGCACATCGGTGTACGGTGTTCCACCCTTAGACGTGTGGGTATCATAGAGGCGCTGCTGCGATTACTGCTGTGCTGAACGAGGATGATCTACGACCTTCACAAGGAACGCGATTGGTTGCTGGAGAAGATGATTGACATCGAGGACGCTGCACGATCAATTACGACCACTACATCGACGCACTCGACGTTAGATCGGACTGTTCCAACTCTTTTTCCGCTGTGCTACGTGTTTCGTGGTAACGATCTATGATCTTTTGTTTGCATAGCTTTCTGATTTATATAGTTTAATTTTTAAATTATCAGTTAGCGTAACCTACTCATATCCCTTGGTTGGTGTCATACAATCGCGTGTTAGCAAGTAGGGGATGGGAGGTAACAAACTAGTACCGCCAAGAGAATCTTTCCAAACATAGGCTGGCGTGTTAGCGAGTAGGGGATGGGAGAGATAAGGGGTGATAAGACATTGGAGGGAAAATTTAACTTAGCATCTAAATGCTGTGGTAGTAATGTAACATTTCTTAGCGCTATATAGGTGTCGTACACGGTGGATGTCTTAAAGCAACCAATATAGTCAACTCATGTGCCTTTCATACTTGTGTCAAAAGCTCACCTACCGTCATCGCAATCAGGAAAAAGTTAGCTTGTACGCACATAGTTCGAATTATCCGCTGTAACGTAGAGGATTGCTGTGATTCATGAGTAAATGGGTAATATTGTAGCGATTTTAATGTAGCACCCTTTTCTGCCGTAGAAATATTGTAGCGATTGATCTGGATTTTTGCTTTTCAATCGGACGAAGAAAATCGACTTCTAATGTATGGTATTATAGATCATTTGCATTGAATCCTTTTTTTTGTAGGGTATTCATTTCCGTCCGCACAAACACCAACAAGGGATTGATTAAATATACCCCTAACAATGTAATCCCATCTCCTGTGTCGTGGAACCTTTTTTCCATCAAACCTTGAGTAGAGTCTATGTCTCTATGACGGTAGGGCGTGCGTGGGTAACATTTTTTTGTTGAAATTCTGCCGTTTGGCAGCTGTATAGGGATACTACTCTATGAACCTCCTACAAGAACCTTGGATCATAGGAATGGTCTGTAGAATTTTTATAAAAAAATTTCTTTTTCCTTTTATTTTAGGATTCTTAACTTGAGTTGAACCTCATGTTAAACTTCATTCGAAAAGTTCAGATCTGCATCGCTCCTTCTCTCTTCGAGAAACATTTCCATCCAAATTCGTGTAGAGCGTTCAAACACATGTTTTGTACAACCCACGTGTTTTCATTTTCTATAAAATTGGACTACGTGACATCTAAATCTTGCATTTGTCATTCCTGCACTTTTTTTTGTTCCTGCTTTCCAAACGACCTTTAGAAAAACTTTTGGAGGAATTATTATAATTTCCGAGGCAATGTATGAAATTGTCATTTCACAGTGTAAGCCGATCTCAAACAAAATCGATAATGTAGTAGCCAACGTGACTTTTCCAATCCTCCTGCCGAAGAGGTTGAGTGGAGTACACATTTTATTGGGAAAATCGGTGATTTGCCACTTATTCCACGGCGTCACCTACAAAATGCCATTTTTCACACGCATTTTTTTTACTGTTAGCCCCTCCCCCCTCCCCGGGAATTGATAATTTGCCATACCTTACTGTTGGTTTTGATAAAATACCATTATGCTCCTTTACAATAGATATTTTGTCACATCTTTTCTTGTCTTCTTGATTATTTGCCATTTTCGAGTATTTAAATCATTTTTTCATATTATCGGCCCTAGCCCACATCGTCATGGACGATTTTGCCCTCCTAGTCAAACCATCTTGGACCAGCTATGTGTGGTGCCTAGAGGAAAACATAGGCGGGGAGGAGGCGGCTTGGGCGAGGCTCGACACCGACGAGAGAAGCGACGATGGCGGCTGGCGAGAGGGAAAATGGATTAGGGAAGGGGAGGTGGTCCCAGGGATGGTGGCGGAGTTGCAGGAGATGGCCCAAGGCGGCGGGGCGCATGGTCGAGCGGTGGTCAACGCTAGAAGAGAAGAAGGACAGTGACTCCGATGGGGAAAATGGAGGCACGCATGAACATCCACGGGGGAAGAGGAACTCACCCGAACGGACGATAGAGGCGGAGGTGATGAGGACATCAACCCCAAGGATGCAACCACTGCTTCGATCCGCTGCACGGCATCCTCTACTTCAACCACATCTTCTCCGATAGGATTTTCGGCTACTGTACTACCATATTCACCAGTTGGACCGAGCTACGTCTACTCCTACAAGCCGAGATGCGTCTACATGCCATCGTACTATGTCTACATGCCCTGGTGCTACATCACCTCTTGTTGGTCCATGGGCTATGTAATGAATGGGCTGACTTGGCCCATATGAGCCATATGCTGGCCGGCCATCCCCCTAGCCGCCCCGCCCCCCTTGGCCCACACTATTCACGATCGTACTGTTCACATGAACAATACCACATGAATAGTACCACCCCCTTATTCCTTAGCTATGTGCAGCTCCCTTCCCCTATTTAAGGAGGCCGTACCCCTTTAGTTTTCCTCGGGTTTTCTTTTTTAGATTATTCTGCATAGCAGTTTCACCACACGTTCGGTTGAGGAATCCCAACTTTGTGAGCTTAATCATTATTCGCAATACAATTTTAGATTGCATCTTCTACTCTCTTGCTTATGTTCTCAATTCGCTTGTAGGAGATAGCCTTCTTGGCAAGGTCAACCGCGTTCGGCACGGTTGATAACCATCGGAGCAGTGGTGTAGCGATTGCAAGGGGTTCGATCTGTTTTGGTCGGAGCCTTTGGATCATCAACATCGTGTTCTCCATAATCGACATATCACTACCTTTCGAAAGATCGGGCCACCGTCACATTAGGTGGTATCAGAGCTAAGGTTGCCCGTTAGGTAATCACAATTCTTCGCCTTTTAGATTAGTTGTTGTTCATCATCCTAAAAACTTCAGAAAATTAGCCCCCACAAAAATAGTTTGTTCGTCGTGTTCTTCCGCTATCCCATCACCCTTTGTGCCTTTGCAATTCCCGTTCTTTGATTCGCGTTGTTGAATTTGAGTCCTTTGTCTAAGTCATGTTGTTGGTTTAGAGTTGTGTTCTTGCACTACTACAGAAAATGTCTTCACAGACGGTTCAAAAACGTCATCACAGACGGTTTCGTGAGCCGCCTGAGTTTATGGGTCAGTGATGACATGAGGTCATCACAAGCAGGAAGTCATTGCCATGCCTAAGAATGAAAAGAGTCTTATCTACCTTTTCCATTTCAAAATCATTCTTAAGCAAAAAAAAGTCTTAAGTCTATCATACTAGGCTCTAGGGGCTTGCTTAAGACCATACAAGGCTTTGGATAGCTTGTAAACACGATCTGGGTGCTTGGGATTCTCAAAGCCAGGGGGTTGCCTGACATACACTTCCTCCTCTATAAAACCATTCAAAAAGGCACTCTTAACATCCATTTGATGCAATTAAACATTTGAGAGATCCAGCAAGAGATTCAGAAAAATCAGCTCCAAAGATTTTACCAACTCTAGAAATCCCAAAAACAAGCTCACCGGCAGAATCAAGCACACGACAGGTATTTTTCTTAAAACGAGTTTCGTAGCCATCATCAAGAAGCTGCGAAACAGAAAGCAAGTTATACCTTAGCTTGTCCACAAGGGCGATGTCCTTCAAGATGAATATCTCATTCACCTTGAATGATCCCGTTCCTTCAATTCGCCCTTGTGAATCATCTCCAAAGGTGATGAAGTCATCACCCGTCGACCGCGTGAAGGAAGTGAACCATCTTGAGTCTCCGGTCATGTGGCGTGAACAGCCGGAGTCGACGAGCCACGTGTTCTTCCTCCTTCCGCGGCAATCCTGAAAATCAAGGCATAAAAGAACGATGTGTCTTAATACTGGGGTTAGTTAAAAGCGACTTGGGAACCTAGTACTGAGACACACGTCTGCGAGTAGTATGCAAAGTAGAAGTGCTATCCTTGATTTTATTTGAAGTTATGTTATGGGCAATGGTTACTTTAACATGAGGAGCATCCTATCTAGGAACATGATGAGTATGTGAAACAAATCCTAGTCCAGGTTTCTTATTTTCTAAGTGACCATGTCTCATAAAAGCTCTAGGTTGATGAGATGAAATTCTAGCAATATTTCTCATAGCATTTTTCAACCTACGCAACAGAACTCTACCAAATATCCACTCTTCTTGCAATAAGTGCAATGGTATTTGGTACCACTGGGAGAAGCACATTTTGCCTCAACAGAAGGTTGGACAAAACTTGCAGATTTAAAAATTGTTTTTGCAGGTTGGGTTGTGAATTCAACTAAGCCATTTTCCAAGACCTGACTGATATTAGGCTTGGATTTGTCCTAGGCAGAGTTGTATCCTAACCCTTGCTTCTTATAAAGAGTCTTAGATGTGTCCAGAATCATGTTTAACTGTTTCTTACCTTTAGAGAATTTCTTTAATGTGTCCTTAAGATAAGCATTTTCTTTTCCAAAGTTAACACATGATTCAAAATTCTTGGCCTTAATGGCTCTAGCATGTTTCTCCTTAAGATAAGCAACTTCAACCTTATAGGCTGCACATGAGGCACAAGGTGTAGACTCAATTGTGTCCTTAAGCTTGGCATATTTAGCTCTAACTGCTTCTAAAATATCCATAACTTCATGTTCACGTTCTATGCAGAAAGAGCAAAAGCTAGATTTAACATTACCAGAAGCATCCAACCTGCTAGACTCTAAGCATTTTTCACAGGGAGCAGATTTGACATCAATTAGCTCAGTCCTAGCATTTTCAAGTTGATGCAAAGCAATATCATGAGCAGATTGCAGTTTAGCAAATTCAGAATGTAAAGCATGGCAAGATAAACATTCATCAGGCTTTTCCTCCTTGTGGTTGCTCTTACCTTTCAGCTTGGGGCAGTTTGCCCGGATATGATATAGCTCTCCACACTCATAGCACGTCACAAGGCCACCTCTCTTCTTGTTTCTAACATTGTTATATGCCTGTGTGACTTTCTTGACTAAAAGAGCTAAATTAGCCTTAGGAAGACTCTCAAACTCTTCTCCTTGAACAACAGATAAACACGCAAGAGAAAAGCCAGAAGAAGACTCAGAAGAATCATCAGGAGTCCCTTTGAGAGGATCAGCCACTAAAGTCATGTTATCCTTCTTAGGAAGACTACCTCTCTTGATCTCATGAGTTTTGAGCTTGCTATAAAGCAGCTCCAAAGTTAGACTAGAGAGATCGATGTTCTCCTCAATAGCAGTAGCCTTTATCTCCCACTCCTTGGCGTTGATTGCAGCCAAGAGGTGGGTGACATTCTAAGATTGAGAGTACTTAATGTCAACAGCTCTCATCTGATTGATCACCTTGTTGAAGCGAGTAAAAACATCATCGATGCTCTCACTAGGATGCATCTCGAATTTGTTATACTCTCGCTTGTAGACCGTCTGGCGCACTTGCTTGATTTGCGACGATACCTCATGGTAAGTTTCGAGGGTGTGCCAAATTTAATGTGCGGTCCCAATGTTGCAAATCCTATCATACTCCTGTCTACCAAGCCCAGCATATAGAAGGTTCTTTGCCTTGTTATTGTTAGCCAACAGGGCTGCTGAAGCCGGTGAAGCAACTTCAGGCAAAACGAGCGGGGCTCGAACAACCTCCTATATAGCTTGTCCTTCGCTCTTAAGGAAGACACGCATGCGATTTTTCCATCGCCAAGTTCAGTGACCGGTCAAGATCAAGATTGAGCTAACCGGGCTCTGATACCACTTGTTGGACCGAAAAGACGACTAGAGGGGGGGTTGAATAGGAGCACGCTCACTTTTTCACTTTGATCGTATTGAACACGAATTTCACTCCAATAGCTATGAAAGCTATGAAGATCAATAAACAAGTACATCGGAAGGTCTTTTTTGTAGTAGTGTAACTTACTATGATATTTAGTAGTATCACAGACGGTTCTTGTTCAGAACCGTCCGTGATACTTCACTGACGGTTTTTAACACTAACCGCTCGTGATATTACTTTCACGACGGTTTTTAGCGCAGCCAATAACACGATGGTCGCTAAACCAAAAGCTGCTCGTGATTAGATTTATCTGAGCGGTTTTGGTCAACCGTCTGTGATGAGGTGTCTAGTATTGGCCTTTTTGTAGTAGTGTTAGATCAAGGCAAGAAACCAAGCAAAAACTCGCAGATCAAAGAAAGACTCAAAATCATCAAATAGAAAGAAGGAAAGCAAAGAAGCACATCTTTGAGCAATCTTTCCTTGGATTGATTTGATATGGTATTGGTTTACAGCCACTCCATCAATGGAGGACAAAGACTCAATACATGAGCACGAAATCAAATCCAACTCTCTAGAATCCTAACCTCCAACTATCTTCTCCCTAAGCACCAAAGCAAAACTAGGGTTTTCAATAATGAAAAGGTTGAAGGGGGTGCAGCCACCTCCCTCCTCTATTTATAGTGGAGGCTTAGACCTTCTAGAAGCATTAACCCTAATGGGCTCCCGTTAAGGCCCACACACAATGGGTCACATACACACGTATTTTAAAGCACCGTCTTCATCTCCTGTTGATCTAATCCGCTTCATCATGCGCCGTCTTATGCCGCGGGTTGGCAAAAGGTCGCCAAGGTGGTATTTGGTAAGATTACCAAAATACACCTTCTCGATCTTTTTGCAAAGACCGAGTCCCATCTTCGTGAAGCACTTCCATGCTTTGTCACGTGTAGGTTGATCCAGCGGCTCTCTTCATGTCGGCAAGTCTCTCCCATCCGGCTCCCACCAAAACCACCATAGCACTTGCACTGACCCCCGCGCCGCTTGATCTAACCCGTCGCACCGAACTGCCCGTTCAGTCACCTTTGTCCCTCTTGCGCCATGCTTGACTCCATTGACCTCACCCAGCATCCCCGATCGTTTTGGACCTCAGCTCTCCAAGCTTAGTCCCGATCATCCTCGCTGTTGACCGTCATTGACCTCCAAGCATCCTGCACAACAATAGACAAAGAAATCGATTCCGGGAATAAGTTCTTCACAACTTGACCCATGTTAGTCAAAACATGCATCATGCAACACATATGCCATGAAACCTGTAACATCCCAAATGTATAATTAGGGTTAATCAAGTATAATTATATGTGTAGAAATTAAAACTTTTTCTCACATCTTGAAAAACCCTAAAATCTCATGTGATTTTTGTCCAAGAGTTGTGTAATCCAAAAACACAAAGCTCTTGTTGACCAAAAATCAAACTCACTTTCCAATTATCTTAAATCTTGTTATCTTAAATCTTGTGTCAAACATTTGGAATATATTTTCCTTGGTCCCAAAAACTGATATGGGACCCCTTCTGAAAAATATCATGAGTTATAACACTTGTTGATAATTTTTGGAGGCAAAACAATCCTTTAAACAACCTTCGTGAATTTCCTGAGAAAAATGCATTGCATAATAACCTCTGGAAATTTTATGTAAGGTTGGTCTCATTGTCACAAGCTCCAGTTAAAATTTCATCAAATTTGGAGTTCATTTGCTATCTCAAATAATTACAGTAAGTTTCAATTTGTTAAAAACTAAATTTAAAAGCCTACACTGCTCCTTGGGCTAGCCATATTCAAAGTTGGTCCAGTTTCAACCAGTCTGCACCTCACAGACCTCATCTCCATTTTGATCAGTCGCACTGTTGGATTTACATCCAACACCACGACCTCCTCATGATCAACACCGCGAGGACCTCCCACCTCATGAGGTCATTGCCGTTGGATCCGTGATCAACGGTCATGACCTCCCTCGTGTTAAACCTCAAAGACCTCCTCGAGTGTAAACCATCGCAGCAAGGTCATCCCACCTTGTTGAGGTCGTGGCCGTTGGATCAAATCCATGACCACGACCTCCTCCTCAACATACTCGGTCAGTCATCCCACTGCTGAGGTCATAGCCCTGGATCCAAGATCCATGGCCCCGACCTCCCTCATTGTTAAAACTAAACAAACCTTCCACCTAACCTAGGTCGTAGCCATTGGATCAAATCCAACGACTCACGACCTCCCGTGTTATCAAGCACTCACAACCTCCCCATCTTTTGTTGTGCACCGTTAGATTTAAAATCTACGGTCACGACCTCCTTTTTGTCTCATGCGCACAGACCTCCCAACAAGACGAAGATCGTAGCCCTTAGATCTAAATCTAAAGGCCATGACCTCCCTTGTGCGTTGCGCAAGCTCAGACCTCCACCTCCTTTGATCGAACCCTTAGATCTAAATCTAGCGGTCGACCTCCCTTGCACTGCGCATCATATCGAGACCTCCCGGTCATCGTGTGCCCTTGGATTTAAATCCAAAGGCCATGACCTCCCTCATGTCTTTTTGATCGCGTGCGTTAAGTCCTCACCGGAGGTCCGCGACTGCTGGATGGAGATCCAACGCTTTGGACCTCTGTCCCTTTTCCTCACGTATTTTGCGACATGAAATCGGAGGGCCACGACCTCCCCATCCTTGATCGTGTGGTGGGACCTCCTCCCACCACTTAAAACATAACGGTTCAAAATGAGATCCGATGGTTAGGACCTCCTGTGTCTTATCCAACGGTCATAAGGACCTCCTGTTCTTCTCCTTCCTCTGGCGCGCATGCGTTCTCGAGCGGTGGAGTTAATGTCCGGCTTGTCCTCAGTGCACCTTTATCACTCTTTCTGTGACCGCATTTAATGCAGTCGACCTTCCGCCTCATGGGTCACTCGGACCGCCACCATGTCCACTTTACGCCGTCTGTCCAAGCTGCTCGACCATGCCATGGGCCAAGCTCACCATGAGCTTAGCGGTGGCCTAAAACCTCTTTGCCCTAAGTATAAGAACACCCCCACCGTGCCTTTATCTTCCTTTACAAGCCTTTGTTCCTTGCTCGCTCTCCTGTGCTTGTGAACTCTAAACCACCGAAACCATCCTTGGCCGCCATTGTTGGAGTTTGAAGCTCCTTGGTGGGCAAGGGTCGCTGGAGATTTCTTCTTCCTCTCCTTGCTTCCATTTGTGCCTTCCTCTGGGACCAAGACCTCACTCGTTTTGGTTTGGACATTTACAGAGGTGGACAAAGTGGAATCTGGAGCTGGAGCTTTGGTAGTGGAGCACCTTTCTTCCCCAACTCAGTCATCGCCTCCACGACCTCCCAAAGCACCTTAGGACCTCCAGTACTTCCTGTTAGTCCTTTAGCTGGGCACCCGCATGTATGTTGTTGCGGAGCTTCTCTTGGGCACACGCTTGAATGGATGTCGCGAGCTTTAATTCGCATTTTGAATTTTTGCCGTGTTGTGCCTTCGTGTTCCTCTCGGCTCGCGGCGTTTAAGACGCCGCCGCCGTTGAAAGGAGGTCCTTTGGGTGCGCAAGGCTATTGCACACTCGGTGGTACCATTGGATGTCGCCGCGAGGCCTACATCGCCGGCGAGAACCATCTTTTCAAACTTCGGGTTTTGT
Source organism: Phyllostachys edulis (assembly GCA_036346405.1). NCBI lineage: Eukaryota > Viridiplantae > Streptophyta > Magnoliopsida > Poales > Poaceae > Phyllostachys > Phyllostachys edulis. Next base: position 21,857,314 of record CM070567.1, on the reverse strand, counting down.
CGGACGACACGGCGGCGCCATTGTCGTTTTAGGACAAAGATCCGCCCGCGATTAATCGTTCATCATTACTCAAATCATTGTAATCATTGGATGTCTTAAGCGCCTTTAAATCCACCCTTTAATGCGTGCATTTAAGACCTCCAGCAAGACGGACCTCCTTGATGTCCAAGCGCATTTATTCATGTCCAGCGCGTGCGCAAGTTAAAGCGGCTGGTGCAGGATCTCCATGACCTCCTCCAAGGAGATCTGAGCGTCCAAGACCTCCCTTGCGCAATCGTGGCCGTCCAGACCTCCCTGGAGGTCTGTGACATTTGGACCTCCCTTAGGACCTCCCTAGGTTATCTCGGCCGTTCATGACCTCCCGGGTAGATCTTGACCGTCAAGGTCCTCCCTGACGATCTGAACCATCGAGGACCTCCTTGGAACATCTGGACCGTCCGGGACCTCCTGTGAGGTCTTGGCGATGTAGATCTTCCTTGGGAGATCTTGATAGTTTGGACCTTCCTTTGGAAGATCTCAACCGTTGAGGACCTCCCTTTAGATCTGGTCCGTTAGGACCTCCTTCTGTGTTGTGGTCCGTTGATTTTGCATCTCGGCCCCGACCTCCCCTCATCTCGCAGCATGTGCGCCGCTAGGAGGTCCAGGACCTCTGGACCTCTGGCGCGTGTGCGTTGTTCACTGGGAGGTCTGAGCCGTTGGGTTTAAGATCTGTGGCTCACGTCCTCCCATACCCTTGTGAGTTTTAGGAATTCGGTGAGGTCTTAGTTAAACCGAAATAAGGTATAGACTTTAGAATTTCATATCTCCTTCGTTTTGAATCCTTTTGAGGTCATTCAAATTGTGTTAGCTCTGTCTTGAACTTGACTTTAATCCAAAAATGATTGTAAGTTGAGTTCAGCTCCAGAGCACAGATTTGCCATTAGATTTTAAAACCAACTTTAAAATGTGCACTTAAATCAATGCTTAACTTGTAAAATACATAACTAATGCTCCATAGACTATTTGTGGGTGAGACCAACTTTGTTGGTTTCCTCTCTTAGTGAACTCACTGTGGAAATTAGTTTGAGCATGTTGCTGTTAGGAAATTGAGAACTTGTGCATTATAATTTTGTTCAAGTTCTTGTTTTTGAAAAATTATAGAAAGTGCAATATAGCTCCAAATGAGATGAACTCAATTGTGTTATTCATCTCATGAGGTGCTGGTTTTACAATAAAAATCTCAGCCTCACCGCTTTTCTAGAAAATGTTGCCTCATAATTAAATTAGTGAATAGTGCAGTTTGGTAATTAATAGGCTGAGCAGAATTGATTTCATCATATCTTTTGCATTGAGAATCCAAATCAATTGGTTCTTGTTGCTAAATTCATGATAAATCATTGTCTTGCTGCTGTAAAATTTTCAGAGAATTTGGAGTTCGTTTGCTGTGCTATCTTTGTTGCCTTTAAATCGTTCTTATCGGTTCTTTATCGCTTTTCGTTAGGATTCGACATTTGTGGTGATCCCGAGAGCGACCCTCTGCCACAATTTGACCACCAGCAACAAGGCAAGCAGTTTGACCATTTCCATCATTGTCCCATTACTTTAAAGCTTAATACTTTGTTTTACTTCTATGTATGCATGCTACTTTGTGTTAAATGTCGCTAGCGAGCCTATAGTTGCATGATCTGTAGGAATTGTTTATCCTCTACTACCATGAGCCTAGGTTATTTGCTGTGGTGGGAGCTCGTTGGATGAGCTCTTATCACTTAGTAGTTTCGATGAAAATTGCTTAGACATGCCTAGTTATCGGTAGAAATGGGCGATCATCGACTTAGTCGATGGTCTTGATCACTCAAAAATGATTATTACTCCTATATGTCCAGCACTTGTGCTTTGATTAATTGTAAAATCAAAACTGAAAATAAAAGATTGATTTAGACTTGGGCATATTGGATGGATGGTGCGGTTTTTGGATGTGGTGGTATGCTGGGTCCCTAAGGACCGAGTACTTGGGTCACTAAGCCAGCGATTTGGCGTACTAACCACTTGAGGCATATGGAACCCTCTTGACTAAGTACTCTAGGAGGTGTTAATTATGAGCGAGCTCGGTTGGTGTGTTTTCAAAAACAAATGTATATGTATAGTGTGGGAGGGAGCATTAGCTTAGGGAAGGTTGTGATGTCTCCTTCTCCCGTGGGTTGTGCAGCTCGTAATTAGCATTCATCCTTTGGAAAGGTCTCGTAGGACTTAGCGTGCAAGCACACCTTCGGAAGTGTGCGTAAAGGAAAGGCGATGTCGGCGTGTGGGTGCAGTGGTACACCTGCGCAGGATAAAACTATTGAATAGCCTCGCCCTAGGTTATGGACATGCTTGGTAAGGTCGTTCAAGACTAGACTACAACCTTTAATTAAAACTTGACATGGTTGGTATGAGCGGGAGTTCATGCTATTGTTGTGGTGACTTGGGTTAGTCACTTCGTGATTGTTCTTGTTGTTGTTATTATGTTATTATCTCGTTGTTACTTCAACATTTAAAAATGCTTTGTCAAATTGCCTTCAATCTATTATGTTATTGCAAATAAATGTTGCTTTATGCTAAAATGAGTCCAAAGCCTCATCCACTTAAATAAAGCTTGCATGTAGCTATTTATAGTTCTGTTATCTCACACGTAAGTCTTGCGGAGTACTTTATGTACTCATCGCCGTGGTTGTGGCAATTTTGTGGCTTTTGTTGCGAGAGGAAGAAGGAGAGCTCCAAGAGCCTCTCTTTTGTGCTACGTGTTGCGTTTCTTGACGACTAGCTTGGCGGTCGGTCGAGATGCCTAGGGGTTAAGGCACACCGATTGGCTTTGTGTTATAGCCATCTTTATGGCACTTTTGCTTCATTGTTATCTTTTTGTATTTATTGCTATTTGGCCTAAGGGCCTCTCTTTGTAATATCTATTCCATATTAATATTAACCGGTTTGTTGCTTATGTTCTATGTGTTGTATGGAATTGATACATTCTTTTGTTGTGAGGTATGTATCTTGCATTCGGGAGTATACATCTCTCGAGACCGGGTTTATTTGGTTGATAATACTAGGGTCAATCGGATGACTATGTATTATGAGCCTAATAAAAATCCGGGTGCTCACAAAACCCATGAACTTGACCTAACCCGACATCATCGCCACTGATTGGCCGATGACCAGCAAGAAATCGGTCAGACCGCCATTCAATGGCCGGTCTAACCACAGCCCGGTCTGACCGCGTCCACAATGCCGATCTGACCCTGGCCGGTCTGACCGCGCCCCCAATGCCGGTCTCACCGCACCTGCCCTAACAACTTTTCAAACTTTGACGAAAACGCGTGTTTCGACAAACCGTTAACGACATTGCCAATTGTAACATCATCCTAAGATCGTGCACACATCCCCACGATATCCACAAAGACCTCTCTGTGGTTTAGACCTCTCTGTTGGTTTAGACCTCCTTGTTGGTTTAGATCTCCCTTGGGATTTAAATCTCCTTTTGGTCTAAACCTCCATCTCTGTTTAGACCTCCTTCTGGTCTAGGCCTCTTTTCTATTTGGACTTTCCTTTGGTTTAGACCACCTCTTGGTTTAGGCTACCTCCTTCTTGACCCTCAGGACCTCCTCCTTGTTTGGACCTCCTCGTTGGTTCAGACCTCCTTTGCGTTAGGACCTCCCCTTCCGTTTCGCGCAGCCCGCGCCCTCCCCTCTTGATGACTGTCTGATCAGAATCGGGTGGCCTGATAGAGATGGGAGGTTCCAATGGTCCGAACATTCTCAGGCGTTGTGGATCGCCCGATCGAGTTTGGACGGCCCAATTGGGATGAAGCGCTCGGACGGTCCGAACATTCACATCCCTTTTGGACCGCCCAATCAAAATCGGACGGCCCTGCTTCGCTGCGCATTGCTTTGTTTTTCAGGACCTTCTAGTCCTCAGGATCTTTTGGTCTTTTTGCAAAGACCATCCTCCTGGTCATGACCACCCCTTGTGGCCAGGACTCCCCTTTTGGCCACGACCTCCCCTTTGGTCAGGACCTCCTTGCGGTCTTTTTGCAAAGACCACCTTCTCGGTCTTTTTGCAAAGACCACCCTCCTGGTCCGTGACCTCCCTCTGAGGCCGCGACCTCCTCTTTTTTTCATGTTGCCGCGACCTCCTCTTTTTGTCGTGTTGCCGCGACCTCCCTCTGAGGCCACGACCTCCTCTTTTTGTCGTGTTGCTGCGACCTCCCTTTGAGGCTGCGACCTCCCCCTCTTGTCGTTTTATCGCGACCTCCCGTTTCGGCCATGACCTCCCCTCGGGTCGGGGCCATCCTTGTGGTATTTTTGCAAATACCACCCCCTCGGTCTTTTTGCAAAGACCACCCTCGTGGTCAAGACCACTCCCTTGTGGCCACGACCTCCCCTCGGGTCAGAGCCATACTTGTGGCCTTTTTTGCAAAGACCACCCCCTCGGTCTTTTTGCAAAGACCACCTCCCTTGGTCAAGGCCGCCCTCTGTGGTCATAACAACCCTTCCAGTGGGACCACTGTCTCAGGTCCTTTACTCACCTTCTTCCTCCTCTCGTCGTGTCTCAGTACCGCGGGAGTCTTCATGCATTTAATGCTGTAATGTCGCATTAAATGCTATCACTTCCTCCATACCTTGTCTTTTCCCCTTTTGTCACCTCTTTTACCTGCTCCTTTCCCTCCATCACTTGCTCCCGTCGTGTGCATTGAATGCATCGTCCTCCTCTCCGGACCTCCTTATGCCTATATAAAGCACCAGAGAGGCCTCCCTTTTGTTCTTCCAGTGCTTTGGGCCTCCCTCCCAGCTCAGACCTCCTTCTGAAGAGCTCTTTCTCCCTCTTTAGGAGCTCCGATTCAGTGATTCAAGTTTCTGCCTTCGCCTTGATTCTGTGTCTTTCTTTTTGGCTTTAGTTGGGTTCTTTCGTTGGAGTTTTTGTGGATTCGTTTCATTTACTTTGTTCCTTTTCGCGCATGTAGAATCTGGTTGTTCTGAAGATCTCCTAGACCCAGCTTTTCCAACTGAAGAAGCTCAGTTCTTCAGCGAAGGCAAGTCATAGACTTTTGATCATATTGAACCCATTTTGCAAAAGTATATTGTTTTGATACAAACATGCATGGCTAGTTTTATAAAAATGGTTTTGGGAGTAGTTAATCACCCACTTGTCTTATGACTCCTTGGTATGGTTGAATACAACATGTTGACATGTACCCTTGGATATCTATAGGATGGGTTATCTTAGTTGGAGGTCCTGATGCAATTCTGTCGTCGTGGTCGATTGGCACAAGAGGGGGCCTAAGCATGACAAATCCTTAGCATGGTAGAACCAAGTCAGGACTGACCTTTATAAAGGCCTTGTCACGAGCTCTAGACTGCTTACCAAAGGAAGTGAGCAGGGGCATCGACGGGTGCCCAACCAACTAGAGGACTTCGTGTCTTGTGGGTAAAGTGCACAACCTCTGTAGAGTGTAAAATCTATTCGAATAGCCACGTCCTCGGTTATGGACGTGCCCGGTTCTTTCACGCAAGGGGTAGATCTTTCAAAAAGTTGGGATTGGTTTCGAGTGGTTTGGCTCAAGACCGGGTGGTCGTGAGTATTCTGGGCACATGGCTGGGGGTGGTCGTGTGTTGTTTTCAAAGAACTTGTTTACTTATGTATTATCTCTTTCAACCTGTGCTTTGCAATCTACTTATTGTATTTATGTCAAATGTTGCTTTCTGCAAACTAACTATACTGCTATTCTTTGTCAAGCTTTGCATGTATATTAATTGCATTCATTTCCCTATGACTTGCTGAGTACATTCAAAAGTACTTATGGCTTTGTGCCCTCTGGTTAATCAGCAGCCGAAGACCTCCCAGGGTGCTCCGAGCACTATGAGGAGGAGTTCTTGGAAGACCATGCGTGCTAGGAGACGTCCTCCACTCGATAGCCAGTGGGCTTGTCGAATGGCCCTGCGAAGTGTTTTGGTTTCTGCTGCAGTGTTTCTTTTGTTGTTAGCCCTACGTGGCACCTCTGTAAATAAGCTTGACCATAAGGTCTTTTGTTAATATTGATTTGTCTACTTCATCTTATGTTTGTGGTATGGTTGTGATGTCACCAATGTTGAGTCTGTGCGAGCTAGCTTGCTGATCTTGGGACTAGCTCTACGTACAGAGACTGGGACGTCCGGGTGGTCCTGAAGATCTCCTGGGTGGACCCTCGAGTCCTCCTGGGTGGTCTTGAAGGCCCTTTGGGAGGTCCTAGGGGACCCCTTGGGAAGTCTTAGAGGATTTTCCCAGACCTCCGGGTGGTTCGGTTGGACCTCCTGGGTGGACTTGGGAGGCCCATCCGGGTCTTCTCGGGTCAAGTCCCGACAATATGCATGTTTCTTTGTCTCCTGTTGCTACTAACCTTTTCTAGGAAAGTGATGATTTAGAGACAACGATTGAGTCGAGGACGACTCAAATTCAAGAAAGGGAGGATGATGAGGACATCAACCCTAAGGATGCAACCACTGCTTTGACCCGCTGCACGACATCCTCTACTTCAACCACATCTTCTCCGATAGGACTTTCGGCTACTACACTACCATATTCACTAGTTGGACCGAGCTACGTCTACTCCTACAAGCCGAGCTGCGTCTACATGCCATCGTACTATGTCTACATGCCCTGGTGTTGGGTCACCTCTTGTTGGTCCATGGGCTATGTAATGAATGGGCTGACTTGGCCCATATGGGCCATATGCTGGCCGACCATCCCCCTAGCCGCCCCACCCCCCTTGGCCCACACTATTCACGGACGTACTGTTCACATGAATAGCACCACCCCTTATTCCTTAGCTATGTGCGGCTCCCCCCCCTATTTAAGAAGGCCGCACCCCTTTAGTTTTTTCCGGGTTTTTCTTTTTTAGATTATTCTGCATAGCAGTTTCGCCGCACGTTCGGTTGAGAAAACCAAACTTTGTGAGCTCAATCATTATTCGCAATACAATTTTAAATTGCATCTTCTACTCTCTTACATGTGTTCTCGATTCGCTTGCAGGAGATAGCCTTCTTGGCGAGGTCAACCACGTTCGGCATGGTTGATAACCATCAAAGCTGTGGTGTAGTGATTGCAAGGGGTTCGATCTGTTTTGGTCGAAGCCTTTGGATCATCAACATCGTGTTCTCCACAATCAACATATCACTACCTTTCAGAAGACCGGGCCACCGTCACATTAGGAGGAGTGGAGAAGTGGCCTGCCGATGTGAGCCCATTGCGACGCGGTAAGGTCCACACAACGGTGGTGCTATAGGAGGGAGAACATGAGTGAGTGGTGAGGGAGAGTAGAGGAGGGTCGGGCGATGCTTCATGAGTGAGCAATCGGGTTGAATCTTGCCGAGCAAAGATGGCGACGGTGCTTTTCGGCCGGATGTGAGGAAGATGGAGTAGCGGCGAGTTGTTCCTGGCGGGGTCCTCCGGCGAACGCCGCGGCCAGTGTGTGTTCGAGCCCATCGAGCCCTCGTCGCTGAAGGTGACCTGCATCGGCCAGGTTTGTGTCAAGGGTGGCAGGCACAAGCCCAAGCACGCCTCCGCCACTGAGCTGCGCTCGCGGTCCAAGTGTTGTGGTGTCAGCGGCAATGCTAAAGTCAGCTTTCGCCACGCAGGGGATGACCGAAACGGCCCCCCGGGGAAGAACCAGGGATGGGTTTACCAAATCCTTGTGAACATCTGCGAGGTGTTGAAGATCTTTGCGTCCTGCGGCAGCCGCTCACTCTGCTCGTGGTTCACCAGTTTCCGCCAAAGAAGTGGAATGCCAGGAGTGTGGTGGTGGTGAGGCAAGATAGGCAGATCAAGTGGAGATGGAAGCAGAAGAGCGCTCTAAATGTGGAGATCTTGGGGAAGGAATGAAGGATGGTTGCTCAAGAGGGGAGGGAGAGGAGAAGGATGAGCTTGAGGAGACACTAATTATTCACAAAGACATTGCCTTGGAGGTTGCTTTGGCAGGAGAAGCTGCGGAGAGCGAAAGCCAAGTGCCAGAGATGGTAGAGGCTATGGCAGATGCTAAGGAGGAAGATGATGTTCCAAGACTAGAGAAAGAAGAGGAAAAGGTCAAGGGGAGGCGGTCAAGCAGCAGCTGCTGCCCGTCAATAGCATCGAAGGAGGGAGAGAGGGGGTGGTCGTGAGAGATAGGAAGGAGCGAGGGGATGAAGTGCGGTGAGTCTGGTCCAGGATGGCTCGACCCAGCCACATTGCTGTCCCGGACCTAGGGGCAAAATCTTCCATTCATACGTGGGCCAAGGCCAATAATACGAAAAAATGATTTAAATACTCTAAAATGACAAATAAGCAAGAAGGCAAGCAAATGTGTGACAAAAGATCTATTGCAAGGAACATAATGACATTTTATCAAAACCAACTATAAAGTCTAGCAAATTGTCAATTCCTTTTTTTTCAGGCGAAATGACTATCATGCCCTTCAGTTCAAATTCGCTCTTTAATGAATGGGTAGAGCTCCTCCCACCCATTAAAAAAAAAAACTAGTGCAGGTCTTCGTCAAGAAATAGATGACTCGACTCCCACACAATCATGCATCCTGCCTCCATGCGAGCCATGTCCCTCGTCTCTCTCCTTTTAAGAAACTGAGGAGCAGCAGCAGCAGTAGTATCATTGTCAGGCGAATAGCCTCTAATTGATGAGCAATTAGCAAAGCCATCTCTAACTCTGCAACGCCGTTGAAGCTGACAAATGTATGTGAAGTTGGCATGGACCACTCTTCTTTCCACGAGGTTGCACAAAAGGGTTGGACTAACCTAAAGCAACGAGCCATGCGTGCGTGCGTGCATGCGCCGTCGCATCGCGTTCGCAAAGTCCAAAATATGCTGATTGTTGCCTTGTTGGGCCCAACTAATTAACTGAACCTGCGCAACTTTGGGGGTGCACGATATGCTACATGTTGTTGCCTGACGGATTAAAGTAGTCAAGCAATGAACAAATCGCTGGTATCACGGGATGGCAAAATCCCAACTGCTTCAACCATCGCAATGCAATTCGACAAATTCGTAGTACGTAGTCAACTACTCACTATATATAATTTCCATTGTTTCTTTACAAGCAATTTGGGTGCAAAATTTCAATCTTTACCTGCCAGCACTTGTGAGTTGTGACGTACGTTAGCATGACTGAAAATGACATAGTTTGTTGACAGGCTTAGGCAGCACAAGCCGGTAGAGCCTTTTTAGATAGAAGTAGAACACGCGAATTTTACAGCAAGTTTTGCATAAGTAAACGGAGCTCCCCAAATATTCTCTACCGAACCATGAGTGCCTATTTTTTCTTTTCTTTTTTTTTTCGCGAGGGTTTGGATAATAAAATATCCAATTATGGGGTACGTCCATGTAGGTACGTATCGGCTTAGCGAACTCGATCACACTACGGAAATTGATTAGGATGAGCCATTAATTTAGTCACGAAGTGCAAATGACAAGGGAACTATTTCTTATGGGACGGTGAAGTTGTGGAGTTACGACTCAACTATTAGGGTTTAAATTCTGATACCTTTATGCACACATAAGTGCGCTTTCAATAATAATTTTATAAGATCGCAGATTTATTTCTAGTCTCCACCTTTCTATGCATGTACTAAGAGGGCGTATTCCCGTGTGCGTCTTTTTTTAAATCGAAAAAGGTGCCAATGACACAAATTTCAAACAATGTAGTGTTCAAACAAGTCATGCACGGTTAATTAGTGAGCGTACTCACCTGCATTTTCTTCAGATTGGCTCGCTATTTAAGAACTATTACAAGAGAAAAACATATAGGAGTACATGACAGGGTTGGCATCTAGCTAGAACGGGTTAGGAACTTAGGATCCCTTGGAGTTGCCTCAAGCTCCGTCGAGTGGATTTTAACACATCAAGACCATTTGGTTATTTTTCACGGACTAGATTAATCCATCTGCTTCTTCTCGCCATCCACACATACCTCCCCTTCTCCCTACCCATGGCGTTCTGCTCAGATCTAGCCCGCTGCTCTAGGATCCAATATTTGTTCCACGAATCCAACTTAACCAAATCCAAATCCATCATCTGCAATTTAATTGGGATGGAACGCAGGGAGCTGGTTGCATCTTCAATATGGAATCTTTATACGAAGCCGAGAATCGTCGGCTTCATCTCGGTTGGATTCAGTATCTAGTCTGACTGAGGTGGGAGATCTTGCGCTTCTCGTCAGGCATTGTGCCGGTGCAGCCCGGGCGTAGGCCCAGTTGTAGAAGGCGGAGAAGTTGACAACGAGGTTGAGCAGCCAGCTGCCGAGCCCGACCCCGACGATGACCAGCATGGACAGCCGTTCCCCGCATGAATTTGGGGCACTATGCTCTTAGACCACCATAATTTCAAATGTAACTTTCTACCTTCCAAATTCTATTTCTGGCTCTATTCTCTCGCTTGCTGCACCCGCACACCGCAGGAAGTTACCTGCTGCGCCCTCGTGCCGCAGCAGCAAAGCTCGAAAATCCATTTAGATATATTTGAATTTTTTTTCATTTAATCCTTTTTTAATTTTATTTTAAAGTTAACCCCTCGCGAACTTTATTTCCAATTCTGACCCCTTTGGCCATGCCACCAGCCGTGGCGTGGCAAATCATCTCTGTCACGCCAGATGTAGCGGCGTGACAAAACATACCACGCAAGCCCTCGCCGTGCGTCATGCCAACGTGAAGGGCTTGCGTGGCATCTGTCACGCCATATCATATGACGTGACAAGGCTGTCTTGTCACGCCCTGAGACTTGGCATGACAGTGGGTGACTTAAGTGCGGCTGCCGCTCCAGTTCCTCATTTTTTTCCCCATCTCGTCCCCGCCGCTCCGCCGCTCCGACTTTTCTCCTCCCCAAATCCATCCTCGCCGTGCCATGCTCACCTCCCACCGCTCCCCTACGGCGGAGCCCCCGACCCCGCTCGGCGTCCTCCCCCGCGCCGTCCTCCTACCTACATCGGCATTCTCCCCACGGCCCAGCTCTCCTGCGCTGCTTCCTCCTCAGCGCAGCAAGTCGCCGCCCCCCCCCCCCGCCCATGACGAGTCCCGGCGACCACCATGGCCGTCCTCCCTCCGTGGGCGTCGTCCTCCCCAGTGGCGGCTTCTCCCCCGGCTCTCCTCCCCACGCATTCATGCTTGATCTGTGATTGAAAGCGTAAGAAAAGTATGTTATGCTTCAAGAGATCCTAGTTTCACCATTATTTTTAGGATCTTTGCATTCATGCTTGATCGTGATTGAGTAGTTGTTTAATCTCTAGTCCTTAGAGATATTGCAAAGAGGATCGGTTAGCTCATTGGATTATTTCAAATACTCAATGATGATATTAGTCTAAATCTTGAAATTGATGTGATAAGAGGATTTAGACTTGTGCTCTAATTGGATTACATTCTACTATCTCTTGTGTTCGCCGGTTTATTACTTTCGTGTGGATCGATTGTTTTGAACCTCCACAGTTACGGAGATTTTCAGCAATTCAATTTGTCAAACACTCCTGTTAGCAAATTGTTGTTATTCTTGATCTTGTGATCTAGTTACGTGAATATTACGAGTCTTGTTATGTGATCTCGATCGCCGAAAGTATATCCTGCGATCGCTTGTTTGAGACTTTGAGACAGATTAGTATAGTATTGTTTAGAGCTCAAAGTTTAAATCAATATTGTCATATTCAATTGATGAAGAGTATAGACTAAAGTGCTGTGATGGCCAAGGTTAATCCTTGTGCAACTAGCCTTCTAAGAGCCATATTCATACAATTAAATCTAAGCTATATGCTGATGTTGTTTGTATTCAATTTGTGCATGATGAGCATTCTGTTCTATTTAGATGGTTTAAAGGTTTTTCTTAATCTTATGTCATTTTTTGCCATTTAACTGGTTATGGAATTTTTCTTTATTTATAATTATTAATGCTAGGATTTTTTATGATTGTTTGCTAAAACTGTACTTTGAATTATAAACATGTTTTGGAAGTTACAACAATAGCTATACACCTTATTTATGCTGAGGGAGTAATAGTCAATAGATACCAAACGGATCATATTTCTCCAATAAGAACATTTCAGGTTGATGGTGGGATCACCATGCAATTAGTCTTTAGTGTAGTTTCACTTGTCGTAATTTTGTATAGATAAAAAAAATTAAAATCCTATACTTATTTTTACTGGTGCATAATTTGAGGTCAAAACTCAAAACAAACAAGGTGTTGGTTAACTAGTTACAAGGTAGGACAACAATTTTGGTTAACCTTCAATACGATGTCGTGCAGAATTAGTTAACCGAAAATTTTTATGGAAGGACCTGTATAGAAGAAGTGAAATAAAGGTTGACTTACCTCCTTTCTGCATATAAGATTTCCCGAACAGTGGTTCATGGCACTCGGCGTGTAACTTTGGCGTACCGGAGGGAAGTCTGGGCGACTCGAGAATAAGCCTGAGCTATCCCAAACCGTGGTTTGGGCGGTCTCGAGAATGGGATCTCGGCGTGCACAGGCACGTGGATCGAGGGTAGTGTAGGTCGCACTCGAGAGGCAAGCTCGGCGGTCCCAAACACGTGGTTTGGGCGGTCACGAAGCAGGATGTCGGCATGGTGAGCACGAGAGACTCATGTAGTATAGGTTTCGGATCTTTTTGCATCTCCTTGTTTCTTGGTGTTATTCGTCTACTGTGTATGGCCTAACACACCTCAAGTCATTGTGAAACGACCCATCAATTATGCATATGTTTGTACCGTCAAACTGCTAGCATGTCTTAGGAAACTGAGCTTTTGTTATGTCCAATGTTGATTGTGATATTTCGTACTTGTGGTATTTCGTCCATATGGCATGCAGTACTGACTTTGCAATATTTTGTTGGATGTAGATGGACAATGTTGTACGTGTATTTACTGGTAGGGCCATTAGCCAAACTGGAAGTTATGTCGACTTCGGCGGCATGGAAGCGACCGTCCTTTTGTTTCGCGAATCACCGGACTTTAAAACTCTTGTGACTAGGATTAAGTCAGCATTTGGATGGGATGAGCCCGGGGTCATTGTCGGAATGCAAGGACGATATGACGCAGGGCTAGGTTCTAAGGTGCACGCCTTTTTGGTACCAATTTTGTCTGCCGATGATTGGGACATGTACAAGAAAATTGTGCTCGCATCTCAGGTCCGGATGTTGGAGGTGGCGGTGGAAAGGACAATCGTTGTTGAGGATTTGCCAGACAATTTGGATGTGGTGAATGGCAACATGGAGGAACAAGACCCTGCTTCCCATCATTCGCGAGCCCCCCCAATGGAAGAGCGACCTTCTGAAGAGTTCGTTAGCGTGAGTCGGACCAACCATGGCCCCCTGTCGGTGGTTTGCTTGTATCTTCCCCGCAACGTGTTATTGACCCTGTGACTGATTTCAACGGCGTTGTAATGAACAACGAGCTTGAGGAGGAGTTGTTTAGCGATGGAATAACCCATGAAGTGGAGTTTGATGAAGGATGGAGCTGGACCAAAGATGAGGCTCCCGCACCTCTTTTCTCCTCAGAGGAAGGCAGGGTTATTCGCAGTGTAATGGGTGAGGTCCCATCGGTGCATTCTTTCGATGATGTCAGTATGGTTGATAAGGCGGTTTGTGCTAATGGGTTGAGGAGTAGGGATGGCATTGCGGACCGGGAGAATGACATATCTGGAAGAACATGTTGTTTCCAACCATGGAGGATATGAAGGTTTGGCCGCAAGAATACTCGGTCGCGGCACCATAAATGCATCAGTAGTGCAACACTCCGATGTGAACAAAAGGTACACCGTGAGGTGCAAAAGGGGGTGCGGATGGAAGGTATGGGGCCGCAAAACAAGGGACAACCAATGGAAAATAGCGAATGTGAAGCAGCCTCACACTTGTGGGACCGCACAAGTGTCCGGGGAGCACCTCCAGGCGACCGCAAATTTTATTGCTAGGCGTATTATGGCGGTTGTGTCTGTCGATCCTGATGTGTCTGTTGCCACCCTCATCGAGGTTATTTATGGGTTCATTAAGTACCGTGTGAAGTACGGGAAGGCATGGAGGGCAAAATAGAGAGCGATGCAGTTATTGTGGGGTGATTGGAAGGAGGCTTACGGTTTGCTTCCTCGAATCTTAACCGCTATGCAGGCCAAGAATCCGGGCATGGTGTTTTACCCTTGGGACGGAAACCGTGTGGAACTCGATGGAGGGGTTATGAAACATGTTCTTGGGAGGGTGTATTGGTCCTTTGGGCAATGCATAGAGGCCTTCAAATATTGCAGGCCTGTCTTATCTGTTGACGCTACATTCTTGACGGGGAAGTACTATGGTGCCTTGATGCTCGTCGTGGGTATTGATGCGGAGGACCAGCTGATTCCATTAGCATTCACATTGATAGAGGGTGAGAACAATGCAAGCTGAGAATGGTTCCTGGATATAGTTCGTCTACGCCTCGTTGGGCCTGGACAACATGTTTGCATCGTCTCGGACAGGCATTGCGGCATTTTGAACGCTATGAAGAGCAGACTTGATGGATACCCGGATGTGCTGCATAGGTGGTGCATGTGTTATTTAGCGGCTAATTTCTTTAAGCAATGCAGCAGGGAAGATCTCACCAAAAAGTTCAAGCTGTTGTGCGGATGCTTGGAGAAGAGGGAATTCAAGGTCAAGTTGACGGAACTGAGGGGACTGACCAACGAACGGGGTAAGTCGTGGTTGGAATAGGTCTTGCAATAGAAGGAGAAGTGGGCACAGGCATACGATAAAGATGGCTGTCGCTATGGAATGATGACAATGAACATGTCAGAGGTGTTCAACAACGTTATTAAGGGCATCCGTGCGATGCCAGTATCTGCTATCTTAGAGTACTCGTTTCGAAAGACCAACTCGTACTTTGTGGATCAGTGGACCCAAGCAAGGAATGCATTCAACGCCCGGTAAAGGAGGAGTGCGGTATATAAGCACCTTGCTATCGCAGAGGCCGAGTCATGCAATCAGGAGGCCGAGGAATACGATCCCATTAAGCATATATACGCCGTCAGGGCAGCCAGGGGCACATCGATAGGGGGCGAACGTTATGGTGGCCGGAACCATAGATGAACCTGACTGAGGGAGACTGTACTTGCATGGTCCCGATGTTGCTGCATGTCCCATGCTCTCACGTCATCACCGCCTGTCGCGTGCGCGGTGTAATTCACCTTACCTTCGTTGCATCAGAATTCTCGAAATAAGCCACGATGCGAACTTGGAAGAAGCGATTCGAGCCTTACCTAGATCCCTCGCATTGGCCACCGTACGTGGGGGGAGGAATACATTCCTGACGTAACAATGATGAACAAGCGACACAGTCGAAGGAAGAGGAAGAGGCTTCGTAATGACATGGACCTCTCACAGCAAGGCGGTAAGGACATGTACTCTCTAGGGGACTTCAACGACGCTGGCAGCACCAACAGGTGCTCGGAGTGCCACGAGCACGGACACACAAGGGCAAAGCACGTCAGTAGGGATTCGCAGCCGCGCAGGGTCAGGCGGCGGCGCTCACGTGTCGCCCTACCTGCTTGAGGTATCCAATGCTGTTGTTCCGCAAAAATGGTTGTTCTTTACGTGTATAGTACTTGCATTTGCATTTCACATATCGTTTTCAACGTCATGTGTATGTACTGATATAGTTCACTCATTTGCATTCTGTACATTGTTTTGTACCTCGTGTGATCTAACAAAAATCCTATCCTGTAATGCAGGATGCCGGAGTACGACGACGACCACCGCGCTCACTGCATAGCCCACGGTGGTCAGGTGAGATTTGTTACTCTTCTACTCCATCGTGCTTGTTGTTTCACTTATTTATTTATGTATCTCTCTTGCAGGTACTCCAGCCCCTTCGCCCTCGGACCCACACCCCCCTAGATTAGGATGGCGATGCACGCGCCACCGTCCCTTCGGCGGTCTCCTTGCTTTGGCGGATAGTCATCAGCGGCTCCCTCGTATGGATGGTTCTGCGCTCACGCCTGGTGGACCGGTGGCGCCGGAGACCCACACTTTCCACCTCCGTCGGCGAGATGACTATCACACTTACGGGCGTTGGTATGATTCAGGCATCCCGTAGAAGTGCGCCTATGATTCGGGGCGTCAACGGCCGGTGGCGAGACCGGCCGGGAGAGTGTCTCGAGTGCGACGAGAGGACCCCTTGCGGACTCGAGGACAACCGCCATCTGCGATGCTTGCGTCATGGCTGCAGCGCACTTCAATGTGTGCCGCTGAACGCAGATGTCGCCACGGTCTGCGCCGCCGCGCAGGCGTGGTTGGCATCTTCTTGGTATGTTCCTCTTCCGGACGGTACCGCAACGCGCTATCTCTGGATTTACTTGCCGATTTTGGCGATTTCACGACGGCGAGGACCTCGGTTGGGGTTACGCTACTCGGCATGTCTGTCTGCGGCATCTGTCGGCGACGATGCCCGTCGTGAGTGCGGAGGGCAACTTGGGTGGTGCGCATACCTCCCTGTGAGATCTGGATGGGGGCGTTTCCCGTGGGTTGACCCACTCGTCTTTGCCTTGCGGTACATATCTCTTTTTAAATTAATCACTCATATCTCGTTCCATAAAAATACGGTGATACATATCTCCATGCAGGCATGGCCATGGCCCATTGAAGATGAGGCCTCGTGACCCATAGTAGCCTACCTTTGGAGCTCCATCATGGCACCTACTGGGCGTCCGAGGTCGCGGCACCTCGCGTATACAAACCAGCTCGACGTTATCATGCAGGACCAGGTACTGTTTCATAAATTATTTTACTTGCTGTATTCACCTATTGAGCTAAGCGTACTTCTTTGAGGTCACGTGGCGCCATCGTCATGACGAGGTCCTCCAAATTGAGCTAAACCCGATGTGCGGCGGCGAGCTTCGTGGTTGACCATCTCTTGTTGATCTACTTCCATGCGGTGGAGTACCATTTGCCCCATCGGGTGATGATACAGTTTGGGAAGTTTTAGGCATGTCCACCAGCGATGTTCTCGACAGACATAAACCTTCATTGGTAAGTCCTCGTCGTCGTGTATGTGCAGCTTCCGTAGCACTTTTCGTGCTAACTGTTAGATTGCCGCCAACACTGAATGAACCGAAGGCGGAGGTACTAGCACACCGACTGGTCCGCTCATCACCGAGCCTATGTGTTGGAGTGGCTGGACCGAACAAATCGGTCCAGGAACGTGCCCCAGATCCATCAGAGGCATAACTTCGTTAGATACCTACAGTGGATATACGGCGTCGCGCGTCTCCAGCTTCAACCGGCGATGACCAATGCGGATATAGATGAGGGTGACGAGGAGGAGGAGGACATCGTGGACGACTACGACGAGTTCACACGGACGGGCACTCAGCCGGAGAGGGCCCCTATCAATGCTTACTACGTGAGTACATTTTATCACACCACTAATTAGCAATGTCACCATGCGTAAGCTAATGTAATGTGTTGACCCGTTCGCAGGGAAATCAGCTCGCCCGCATAAGCAACGAGACCGGGAAGGTTCTCATGCTACAAGAGGGTTCGAAGGGGAGCTTCCAACACTTCTGGGACTTTGCTGAGGTCCGCGACGTCCTCCTAGTCCTCGCTGGCCTCCTCCTCGTCCTCCTCGGCCTCGTCTGCACCACCCTCCTCTTTGCGGACCTGGTTGGTGCACTGCCCCCCACGCAGCCGACGCAGGACACCCCACGACGCCACCGTAAACGGCGTGATCACACGGACATTAGTTCCGTCAACGTTGTCGAGGGCACGCGAGGCCAACACCTAGTAGCAAGGTTCACGCCGGGGTTGGGTGCGCGCCAAAAGCGCAAGTGATGGGATGAATGAATGTGTGCTTGCATTTTGTACAGTTCATATCAAATGGAATTTTCTATGGCTATTTTGAATGTTGAATGAAATGAGATGAACAATGGTTGCTTCTTATTGTTGTTTCAAAATTGTAATGATTCTCAATGCCTGATGGTTGATTCTTATTGTTGTTTGAATGAAATCAGACTGTGTTAATTCAATGCATGAGGATGTGGCTGACTTAGATGAGTGATACTGTCACGCCGTCAGTACTGGCGTGACAATTGAGGCCTGTCACGCCAGTGTAAAGGGCGTGACAGGACTTAGCCCTGGCAGCTATGCCCTTCTTCGCACCGCCTCTGGAACATGTTGGATTGTGGCGTGGCAACGCGTTTTTGCCATGCCGTGCATTCTGGCGTGACAAGGTAGTCCTGTTACGCCCGGGTAAATGGCGTGACAAGACTTAGCCCCGGCAGCGATGGCCCTTTTTGGCAATGCCTCTAGAACATCAAGCATTGTGGCGTGGCAGCACAGGACTGTCACGCTGGGGAAACTGGTGTGACAACGCAGGCCTGTCACGCCGGGGAAAGTGGCGTGGCAGTAAGTTTTTAGGGTTTAGGTTTCAGGGTTAGGGTTAGGGTTTTTTAGGTTTAGGTTCAGGGTTAGGTTTAGGTTCAGGGTTAGGGTCAGGTTTAGGTTTCAGGGTTAGGGTTAGGGTTAGGGTTTTTTAGGTTTAGGTTCAGGGTTAGGGTTCGGCCTCATCTAACTTTCGAGTGAGCAGACAATTACAATCACTGCGGCCTCATCTAACTTTCAAGTTTGTTCAATGCATATAAGACCAAAGGAGACTGCTTTGCAGAGTGACAAGATCACACGAGGCAGCTTTGTGCAGTGATAAGACCAAAAGAGACAACCTTGCGCAGTGACAAGACCACACGAGACAGCTTTGCGCAGTGACAAGACCACACGGGCCAGCTTTGCACAGTGATAAGACACATGGGCCAGCTTTGCGCAGTGATAAGACCAAAGGAGTCAGCTTTGCGCAGCTTAGGGTTTAGGTTTAGGGTTTCACTTTTCAGTCCGATAAGACAACACTCTGCAAAGCAAGACAGGACTTTGCATGAAATTAATCACACTATGCCAACCATGGGGCTTATAAAAAGGGGTTGGACCAAACCCAACACTACACAACACTACACAATAGATGCCCAGCTATGGACTCTTCGGCAAACTTCTACGCGAGGATGTTGCAGAAGCAAAAGTGGCTTAAGCAGAAGAGGAAACAGCTACAATACCCAGATTTTTCAATGAAAGATGCTCCAGTACCACTACGTTTTCCAATCCGCAGTGTGTGTGTGGCGAACCGGCAGAGATCATTCAGTCCACACACCTAGACACCACAGCCTGGGCGTACTACACGTGCGGGCACCACCTCGTAAGCGTTTCTTTCGCGCACATCGATTTTCCTCTCCCAACGTTGAATTCCTTTAATTTTTAACTTCATCCCCATGTAATGGCAGCCAGAGATGCGCTGCCACTTTTTCCAGTGGATCGACGGCCCAGAGATGTACGACAGGGCATTCATCCAATAGAAATGCATGCTAAACTATTCGGTGCGGGCCGAGAACTTCGTGCGGTGAAAACCTTACGTATCGGACCTTGTTCAGGAGGCACCGAAGGAGCCCAGTACTCGCCCAGACATGGACAACTTCGACATACCAACCCGACGTGGACAGTCCCGCGACAAGGGCAAGGGAAAGGCTCATGCGGCTGAGCCCGGCCGCCACAGCATATCTGGTCGTCCGGGCATAATACGTATCGACGACGTGAGTTATGAAGAATTCACATCCTTCTAACGATTTTCACTATATGGTGCACTTACATCATGGAATCGCAGGACATGGGCGACTTTGACATACCAGCCCGACGTGGACATTCCCGCGACAAGGGCAAGGGAAAGGCTCATGCGGCTGAGCCCGGTCGCCACAACGTATCTAGTCGCCCAGGCGTAATCCGTATCGACGGCGTGAGTTATGAAGAATTTACATCCTTCTAACGATTTTCACTACACGGTGCACTTACATCATGGAATCGCAGGACATGGACGACTTCGACATACCAGCCTGACGTGGACAGTCCCGCGACAAGGGCAAGAGAAAGGCTCATGCGGCTGAGCCAGAACGCCACAGCGTATCTGGTCGCCCGGGTGTAATCCGTATCGACAACGTGAGTTATGACGAATTTACATTCTTCTTACGATTTTCACTATACGGTGCACTTACATCATGGAATCGCAGGACATGGACGACTTCGACACACCAGCCCGACGTGGAGAGTATGGCGACAAGGGGAAGGGGAAGGCTCCTTCGACCGAGATCGGCCGACGTCGTTAAATAGGACACTCTTTGTCAAATTATCAGTTTGTCGTGCATGATCTGTATTGTACGACAGGTCATTCCGTAGTAGTCCCCCCTCCTACCCGCCATGTTTTTTACTATCCCCTAAAGGCATGTATACTTACATGGTCCGGATGCTTGTGTCAAAGTGTACCGTAGTAGTAGCGAGGATGACTAAAGCAATTAGCCGAACCATCATGCCATGTGACTACATGTAACATGCTTCTGTCCGCGGACTCTAATATAGTTCTGGTTCCATGTCTCTGCTAAGCCATCAAAGCAAGCCTATATTGCAAGTATGCCTCTTCTAGTGGAATCCTAGAAAGAACCATTCGCACCGGCATCGAATGCTCCATGTTTTAGGGCATCTTCGTAATCACAACAAGCGTTCTCAGCTCCTTCAATCATATTCTGTATAAGCTTCATAAAGCACTTCATCGACTGCCTTGCTATGTACGTGTATATGTTTAGACGACTTCATCGAGGAGAGACTCCATATTTTGGGGCATCTTCATCATCACAACGAGCGTTCTCAGCCTCTTCAATCATATTCCGTACAAGCTTCAAAAAGTACTTCATCAACTGCATGGCTATATACGCGTATACGTTCAGACGACTTCATCGAGGAGAGACTCTAATAGTACTGATGCCTTTTTATCCCACTTCTGAAACACAACAAGTGTTTCAGCAGACAAAGTTTGCTTGGATGACATCCTCAAGGTTATACCTCGTCTGATATGCTTATCAATCATCATTTCTCCGAGCGAATAAAATTATACAAAATTACGAAGCAACAACACTATGACGGAGGCTTATCAATCATCCTTTCTCCGAGCGAATATCACTTACTTTTCTACTTACAACTCATTCTGGATCATTGGACAACCCCGACCCTCGCCGGGTTTTCGGATCGATGTGATAACACTCGTCTTTCTTTGCGAGTCATGTATTCTCGTTACAAAAGTGGCGAGGCGGTCGGGGTTATCACTCATAAAGTCGTCCGTCTTGTCTTGTCACTGCGTAAAGGTTGTCCCTTTGGCCTTGTCATCGTGCAAAGCTACACCGCGGCGGTCTTGTCCTGCGCGCGCAAAGCCGCACCGTGTGGTCTTGTCACTACGCAAAAGCCGCCTCGTCTGGTCTTGTCCTTTGCGCAAAATTTGTCTCTTTTGGTGTTGTCACCACGCAAAAGCGCCTGTTTGGTCTTATCTCTCGCAGCGATAGCCCCGTCAAGTCTTGTCGTCTACAACCTAACACATTACCCCGTCAGGTCTTGTCCTCCCCCCGCGGGCTATAAAATGTGCGCCCCACGCTCCGGAAGGACCACTCGATCCTTCAAACCGTAGGAAGAAGAACCTTCTCCTTCATACACTAACATACCATGGCAGACGCCTAGGGACCAGTCCAACTGGGGTCGCCGAAGCAAGACCTTCACCTGGAAAGGAGGGAGGACTTCGGCCCTAACTACCGGTTGATGCTGAACAAGTGTGCTCAACCTAAGTGGCCGAAATGCGGACACGGGGAGAACGCTATCGTACAGGTCATAGCCGGCCCTTTCGATGGCGGACGACGTTTCTTCCGATGTCCATACTCTAGGGTAAATAGTTTTGTTCATGTTACTTTCTGCTAATACATCCTCCACACTAACCATCCCTTACAACAGATGGCGAAATGCAACTTTACTCGCTGGATCGATCCTCCCCATGAACGATATGTTGCGATGCATGTGGATATATTGTGGAACCGAGTCTTTGATTTGGAGGCGCAAATTGAAGATCTCAAGGAGCAAAATGATGACCTCCACCAACAGATGCAGTACGAGAGGGGCAACGAGGAGGTCGTGAATATAGGAAGTTCCTATGATCCCACATGATGCTGCGCCAACCCTAGCTGCATATGTGCGTGCCACTACAACGACGGCCAGCCACATCCGAGGCGCCTAGCTGGAGAACACTCTATGTGGGTAGTGTGAGGCACCTTTCCGTACTAGTTCCCAGAAGGTCTAATTTATTTCCATTCAAAAAAGGCGCATATGTATCGTAGGAGAACTTCGGTTTATTGCATCGTGCATGATGTTGTTCCTTATGCATGTAACCAAACCCTGTGCGTCATGTTATTCCAAGCTTTGTTATGAAGTCTATTTTAATTAAGTAACTTTAAATCTAAATCGTCTTTTCGCATTCAATTCTTCGCGTAGTGAGGCATCCAACAATATGACAAAAACGAGTTCCAGAAGTTTACGGTTTGGTCTACGACCACAAACCTATGATTCTAGTAGGATGTCTACGCACCACCTATCATTCCACTAGGATGTCTACACATCTTTCATCAGCGGTACTGTCTAGCATATGTGCATAATTGTGCCTCATGTTGTACCACACAATCCACATATTACTCATTTTTTCCCAAGATGCATTATGTATTACTTTTGGGACACGCCCTGGAAATATTGTAAAGTGTCAAAGGGTTTCAAAGCACAAAAAAATTACATGTCCATATATCTATTTACTCTCAGTTAAAAAGGATGGTGTTATATTTGGTTATGTAGAGAGGTCTCTATTTTCAAGTTGTGAATTGTTAAATGTTACATGTACATGGCGTTATGTATCACCGTATCTGCAATTGTTTTTGATCTTCCAAAACGAAGTCCCTTTGTTGGCTCCAAATCTATAAATCCAACTGGAATACAAACAAACTGGAATTAGCCCCTGTCACGCTGTCATAAATGGCGTGACAATCGGCTTTGTCACGCCAAACAAAAAGGCGTGACAAGTGCTGTTGGCCTTGACAGCGTGGCCGAGGGCTTCTTGTGGCACCTTTGGTCATCTTTGCCATTGGTGGCGTGATGACTTTATTTGGTCACGCCACTGGAGGTGGTGTGACCAAAAGGGTCAGATTTGGAAAAAAAGTTGGCGAGAGGTTAACTTTAAAATATAATTAAATAAGGATTAAATAATAAAAAAATAGATATATTTTTTGGAGGAATTTCTAAAATACAAAATGAGCTTAAAAAATTATGACTTTTTTTTGTGGAGCCTCTCGACACAGTGTACTTGCTTATGTATTTTTTTTTAAAATTTTATACATTCTGATTTTTTTTCTCAAAAATTCATTTTAGTATACTGTTTGTAGGAATTTTCTAATATAGAAAATGAGGTCCAAACATTATGAATTTTTTTTTCAGGATCCTTACATAGTGGACTTGATTGTGTAATTTTTACAGAATTTATATGCTCTGAAATTGTGTAAAAAATTAAGGGTTTAGGTCTCAAAAATTAGGACGAAAGGTTTCGGAAATTAGGGTTTCATGATTTCATGTGATTTCAAATGTGGGAAGTTTAGTACCACATGACTACTCTAGGTAAGAGACACTCTCTCCTCAGCACATCTGTTGCCCCGTTGTTGCTATCTCCCCTTGCCTACAGTGCTCGCTTTTATGGCGTGCCAAATCTCTGGACCCGACTCCCGATTGATTCGCTCGTGCGCCTCCATCGGCAAGGGTGTTGTGTGACAGTTTGCGGCGCCACACCGGTGTTAAATCGAACATATTAGGAACCCATCCTGCAAACATGTCTGGTCTATTTAAATACATACTTCAAGTGCATATAAATACATACTTACTACAAATACAAAAGATACAAATTACTTACGACCCCTTCCTGCAAATTATAAGTTACTAACCAAGCAGACAATTGGACCAGGCATATTAGGAACCCTTTTTTTTATGGTCAGGCACAAGTTTTAGCAGGTGTCACTTCACTATAGCTAAATCCTAAACCACCAAGCTAAACCTATAAAAAGCTTATTATAGTAAGTAGAAGTTGATCGTTAGCCTTCGAGTGCTAATTTCTTATTGTCCGTAGCACACAGCTAGAAGGAGATCATCATATGCTTCCTAAAACCCTATGCTGTGGAGTTCCTAGTCGAGTAGCATTGTATTTATAGCGGGAGCGAACGCACTTGTAGCGGCTCCATTGTGACGAGGCACGGATGTGTTTCGCGTTCGTGCGCCGCGCCCTTTGAGGAGGAAGCTTGCGGTAGTCGAGTGGTCTTTTCATGCTTTGCAGAACGAGGTTACGTTCTGCTTTGCAGAGATTGGCCATGTCCTGCTTTGGAGAGAGTGGTCACGTCTTGCTATAGAGAGCAAGGTCACGTCCTACTTTGTAGAGTGAGGTCATGTCCTGCTTTGCAGAGATTCGGCGGCTCAGCCTACACCAACAGAGGGGCGGCATGGGATACATGCAAATTCTTCAAGTCCAAGGAGTGGCTCAGTCTGGGCATGCATTACTAGGGTTGCACGAACAACTTCTATGACTATTCTGACCGCCGTTGGGACATGGACCGCTATCGGCGGCTAGTAAGGACTAGTTACGGTATGTTCCCCTACCATTTCTCTTTCAAAGTATGCACTAACAACCTCTTCCGCCTACTCGTAGTCCCCAGATCCACTATGTGGCTACTACAAGTGGATTGACCAAGGAATCCACCCATGCGACTAGTGGTGTTTTGACTGCGAGGAGTGAGATGCCAAGACAGACCACGAGAAGAGGGAGGAGGAGCACCGCAACAAAGAGCACAGCGAGCGTATTCGGCAGGAGATGCAATCTCATCTCGAGGCATGCAGGCGCAGGGAGCACGAGAAAAAGAGGAAAATGACGACTGAGGCCAGGGCGGCCAGCGAGGAGTAAACGCCGAGCTCGCAATGAAGGGCAAATGGCCCCGGTCCATGTAGTAGGTCGGGTCATTCCGTAGTAGTCCCCCTGTCCTACCCTCATGTTATTCCTATCTCCTGAAGGCATGTATACTTACATGGTCTGGATGCTTGTGTCGCAGTGTACCATAGTAATAGCGAGGATGACTAAAGTAGTTAGCCAAACCTTTTGGTTTCTCGAGACCCAGTATATGTCACCGTCTCATCGGCCAAAGATCATTTTCCAAGAGGAGGGAAAAGTATAGCATATTTGGAATATCCCACAACCTCATCTAGACCGCTAATATACTTTGCTGTCAAGATATGTATATCACTGAAATGTAACCCAGGATGTTTATATACAAGCACGTCTCCAGAAAGTTGTGCATTGTCGTTGTTTAATAGAAGATATAGTAAGTAATAAACAATAAGGTCTCGTTTCAAACATCAGCAAATCTCAAAGAACTAATGACTGCATATTGCATATTGGTGCATGTTTTATAGGAGGCTAAGACATGCTAAAGAATGTAGGTTCTAAATATTTTCTGCGAAAATTAAAAGAAGTCATCAATTGGTTGCTTTCCTTGCTTGATTCGTTTTCTTTTCTGTTGAGCCATGAAAGCAAGCCTATATTGCAAGTATGCCTCTTCTAATGGAATACCAAAAAGAATCATTTGCACTGACATCGAATCCTCCATGTCAGCATAGCCAAATGCAACTGTAATGACCAGATGAAAAAGTGAGGTGGATCAAACACAAGTAGGTGAATGAAAAAAACTAAATTAAAATGGCAGACTATTAGAACTTGTAACATAAGAGTACAAGTTCTAGAGCATAAAGAAGCAAATATATATGTCAAATTGTACTGTGCAGTGCATGAAGAGTATGAAACTACGACATTTCAGTATAACATTTTAGGGCATCTTCATAATCACAACGAGCGTTCTCAGCCCCTTCAATTGCATTATGTAGAAGCTCCATAAAGTACTCTGTTTTAACTCCACCATAGTGAAGTAATGTGCTCAAGAGCCTTGATGTTAATGTCCTTTTGGGTTGATTGCTGAGAAAAAAATGCAATGATTTATTTCTTATGAGAAAATTAATATTAATTTTTCTAATCAAAATGCTTAAGCTGTTGATAAAAGGTGGGCAGCCCTGCACATACATCAATATATCCCTCTCACTTCTACACTTAACTAGGCCAACTAGTATGAGGACTCGACATGTGACAAGACACATGATCCACCCTGAGGACCTATTAAGTCTCACCACCACTCCCTCGAAATATCACAATTAATATTTTTCTCTAAAATACGGACATCTGAAGCTCTGGACCTCTGGGCTATGCTACCACACCATGTTTGATTCATCAATCAACTCATCCAAAAGCTTAAACTATTGACTTTCAACACATCCAAAAGATGAGTTATTCTACTTATAATAAAGAATAAAACAAGGTGCTTCAACATCACATAATAATCCCATGCTAAATTTTTTTTGACTTTCAAGCTATACTATCTCATAAAATTGGTAACATTTACATTTATAGCACTGGTAGAAAGACTAATCTAACCCCTAGGAGAGGGTAACATTTACATTTATAGCACTGGTAGAAAGGCTAATCTAACCCTTAGGAGGGCCTTTCTTCAACCAGACTTACAGCTTATGAGAGATACTTGAAACAAATTCCATAATTTAAATTTAAAATTGTAAATTATTCCTTGATTCAAGCCCAAATTAAATTAAACCATGAGCTCAATTCATAATTTAGAAATCCAATTTCAATTACCCAGGCAAAAGCGAAAATTCATGCTTTGCAATAATTTGAATTTGAATTTAAAAACAAATAAAAACCAAATCCGTGCTCAAATTCTAAATTGAATTCAAACTCAAGCCGAAATAAAAACTCAAATTCTAAATTGAATGAAAAAAAAATCTGAGCCGACACAATTTGAGCATATAAAATTCTGTAAAAATTATACAATCAAGTCCACCGTGTAAGGAGCCTGAAAAAAATTCATAATGTTTGGACCTCATTTTCTATATTAGAAAATTCCTACAAGTAGTATACTAAAATGAATTTTCGGGAAAAATCAGAATGGATAATTTTTTTAAAAAATACACAAGCAAGTACACAATGTCGGGAGGCTCCACAAAAAATTTCATAATTTTTTGAGCTTACTTTCTATATTTAGAAATTCCTAAAAAAAAATCTAAATGGATTTTCGAGAAGATCCCGCTCTAGTGCTCAATAGCTACAGTGCTGCTGCTGCGGTGTGGGGGCGCATCAGCTAGTTACTGTGGTGTGGGGGCATAGTAGGCGGGTTCCTGTGGTGCGCGGGCGCATCAGGCGGGAGGATGGGGCTATAAATGGAATTTCGGGGGTAATAGGGCTATATTTGAAATTGTGGTGGTCTAGGAGGCTAATAGTGTCCAAAATTCTCCCGGCATCGGCGGTCTCTTATCCATATGAATGAGTAGAGAAGGGGAGTTCTTACTGGGTGAAGACGAAGAAGACAGTGACGTGGCTTAATCTGGTCCACACACAGATTGTAACGGCGTAGATTAGCTAAAATCCACTGGGTGGGGTTTGAGCCAAATCCAGGGGATCTCCAGCCAGTTAGGACATACTGCCAATCATTTTTTGGCTTATTCACGTTAGTCAAGCACGTACGATGGACCTGTAATTGGGTCAGACCCATGCCAATTTTGCAAACTACTGCACTGCCTAAAAACGGATGAGCTCTTAGTTAGTGGGCAAACATCCAGTTGCATTTTGTGTACAAACAAGTTGAGTAGTGTAAAGAAACCATTGAAAACAAATACAGAAATTTTGAAAAGCATACCGGGGATACTATAAAAAAAATTTCTACATAACCAAATTATACTCTTTTTTTAACTCTTTGTAGAATGATAGGAAATATATAAATTTTCTTTTGCAACCGTGAGAGCTCTGTTTTCCCTTCTATCATCCAAACTTCGTTTTTTTTTGCCACTAGCCCCGGTAGTTTTCTCTTTTGCCATTTCTGTTAGGTCAATGGCTGTTAGTTTATTCAATAAAGACGAAAATACCATTGGTGAGTGGTGACTGTCAAAAAGAGATAGTGGGGAGCTGGGAGAGAGAGAGAGAGATAGTAGAAAGGAAAGAGGGCACAACGCTGCTCTGCGAAGTGTTGCTGGATATAAAGAAGAAGAAAACAGTTGCAAGGGCATACTGGTCTGTTTACCCTCAGAATTGGGAAAAAGGAAATAGTCCTACGGGCTAGAGGCAAAAGAAGTGCACAATTTTAATAGCACAATAGAGAATATGGCTCTTCTTAGTGGTAAAAGGAAAAAAATATTTGAAAATTTTCTCTCACAACAAGCTTCAGACTAGCGATAAATTTGCTAGAAGAAACTGGACAAGAGATTAAAGTTGCTCTGAGAATGTATATGCTACTCATCATCTTCCTTTTGACTTTTCTAAAACGATATTCATGATCTTGATTGCATAGTTGCAAATTAGGACCTGAATCTGGATGGTGTGCTCACTGCTGTGATATGCCTGGAGGAGAGGAACCTGGCTTCACAATTCTTCTATCTTTATGTTACGAGATCTTTGTCTGTTAACCTGATACTTGAGTTTAGATAGAATTCTAAGGCCTAGGCTAATCAATCAGAGAATATTACAAAAGTCCAACGAGTATTGGGCCATATTGGCCTAGAACAGCGCAAACACAGCAAGCCTGCAAACCCTGGTTCAGCTTGGACGATGACAACAATTGGAGGAATCTGAAATCCAAATCAAGTTGGAGTCTGACTTATGTTAACGTATGATTCTTATTTGTATTGAAAATCATGAGGAATTTCTATGTATAATTTTCACAAAAGTTCAAAAGACAAGTGGGATACCCTGGTTCTTTTTGCTGTCATATCACAAGTTGTGCCTTTCAATTTGTTCCGAGCTTTAAAGCCAAATTTCCATACTGCCAAAAAGAGAACAATCCTAGAATTCGTTTGTTTAGAACCTATAATTCTACATATATGTATAGAGCGCAAATAGGAACGTACGTTCATACAGCTCACAGTGAATAATACAGAAAAAAGAAATCATATACCTAGTACACATTATCCTTTCCAGCACGAGCAAAGACAAATTACTTTTATTTACTTATGGTTGGTTTTTGGAAGAAGACCAAGTGCTTGGATCTTTCCGAGAGTATTTGAACAGTGGAGGAGGTGGGGCCGACGGGCTCGGAGTTGGAGGGAAGAAAGGTAATGGCGGGAAAGGCCAAGGAAACGATGGCGGTGGAGGTAGCGGAGGCAGCGGCGGCGGTGGTGAATACCATGACGGTAGTGGCGGCAAGTGCGGAAAAGGAGGTAGGTGTGGAAATGGCGGCAAAGGGAATGGGAATGGGAATGGGAATGCAGGGGGTGGTGGCGGCGGCGGAGATGGCGTCGAAAAGATTGGTGGCAAATGAGGAAATGGAAATGATGGTGGTGGCTGCACCGCCGGTGGTGCCCATGGCCAGGGCGGCAAAGGGAAAGGGAATGCCGGCGGAGGCGGTGACGGTGGTGTCAAGAACGGTATAGGCGGCAACGGCGGCAGCGGGAATGGGAACGCCGGTGGCAGCGGCGTGAAGAACGGTATGGGCGGGAACCACGGCCGCGGCGTGCAGAACGGGATGGGCGGCCATGGCCACGGCGGGCAGTAGAACAGCGACGTGTTCGGCGCCGCGGGCGGCGACGACGGCGAGCCGTTGCACTGGCCGGCGCCCTTCTTGCGCGGGCGGTAGTAGAGGGAGTTGAGGTTGTAGAGGCACGCGTTGGACTCCTGGCTCGAGAAGGAGATGTGGCCGACGGTGGTGGTCACGGCCGGCACGTTGCAGAGCGCGGAGGGGTTGTCCAGCACGGCGGCCCGGCAGAAGGACTCGGCAGCGGTAGTCTCGCCGCGGGCGGTGCACTCGAAGCCGTCGATCGCCGGGATGTCGAGCTGGTAGGCGCCGTAGCTGTTGGTGACCTTCTCGGCCGTGATCTTGATCTCCTCCTTCAACGTGGAGTTCACTTTGATCATGCAGTCGATTCTGACTTTGACACCTGAGGAACCAAGGATAAATTGGTTGAGATGTATACAAGTTTTATTGGATGAAAATGATCAATTCTTGCGAATCAAAACGAGAAGTTAAGGCTTGAGGTTAAGTAATGCACTTCAGATAAATGTATTTGAGTTCATCAAATATGCTGGTACAACGAGGCTGCTACTATGGAATTAGAGATGATGGTTCATGCAGCTGTGTAGATGATACGCAGAGCTGGTGGTGCTTAGCAAAAGTTTACTCATTGTGTTTTAAGGTTTTTTAGTTTAAATTCTTGCACACCAAAGGTCCTATAGAGATCAAATTCCTAGAGAATTAAACTGTTTTATGTGAAATTTTCCTGTGCACTTCTTGTGTTCAAAACAAATTAGGGTCTAGTTTGGTATTGGTGTGCTATGTTGAGCTGCACTAAAGAGACTTATGTGGAATCTTTGAAATTGGAGCGAAGTATTTCTATCCTAGGGTCTAAAAAAGAGGTTATTCATTTAGTTAATGTAATTTACAATAGTGAAATAGGAGTGCTTTTTAAACGTGATTCCGATGTTCCAAACTGACCGCATTATTGACTATACTTAATACTGCTATAGCGCTGTACTATTTTGGTGGGATGTGCAAGTAGCATGTCAGTGAACCTGAAGCCAGGTCAGGGCTTGCAGGTTGTTTTGCGTACGCGTCCTCCATAATTATTAGAAAAATACAAAAGAAAATTCCATAGGTTAGAAATGATAAAACTAAAAAAAAACCCCATAGTTTCCTAGTTCCACTTGATAGGGAAAAGGAATTTTGAAGGTAAGAAACGCCTCTGTGACAACAATGGGAACAGAGTATATGCTCAAGCAATTCATGTAGCTTTGGAATGAAATTTCTGACAATGGTGTCGTATCAAAAAACATTTTCTGAAAATGGTATAACACCATGTACAACAATTACAAACAAAAAAGTGCAAAACAAGTATTTACAGGGGTGAGATGCTGCATCTTCCCAAGTTAAGGATGCAATGCAAGGTCAATAACAGTGCATAATTCACAATGAAATTGGCATGTGCGTACTGAAGTACCTGGCAAGAAGTAGCTGTGGTTGGAGAAGGAGCTGGAGGAGCAGGCGTCACAGAACACCGTGCCAATCACCGTGAGGTTTGCGGCGCCACCACCGCCGCCACCACCTTGAGAGCTCTGGCATTTCACACCGCGAAGAAGAGCAATCAGCAGCACCTCCAACGCAAGAAACAATCTTGGCTTCTTCATGGTGTAGTGCTCCATCTTCGGGCAGAGCTCGTGTGAGCTTGCCTG
Source organism: Phyllostachys edulis (assembly GCA_036346405.1). Classification (NCBI taxonomy): domain Eukaryota; kingdom Viridiplantae; phylum Streptophyta; class Magnoliopsida; order Poales; family Poaceae; genus Phyllostachys; species Phyllostachys edulis. Next base: position 21,826,092 of record CM070567.1, on the reverse strand, counting down.
AGAGCTGAGAAGAAGCTGATAGGCCTCCACTCCTGCTTTATATCCAGCGTGGGAGTGCAGTAGGATGTCCATTTCAGGCTTCTTAGCTGAGGTGGTGGTGGCATCTGTAAATTAGAACGACCAATCTTCCAAAATTGCACAACGCTCAGCGACAGGTGGGCCCTCTACATTCTATCCGTGCCATCGAGGCTCACCTGTCAGTCAGTGTTAAAGAAGAATTAAAAATCCGGTTGTACGCGTAGCAAAGCGCTTAGCTAGTGGTTGGGAGATGATCAAATGTAATGTGTAATTGAGTAGGGCATGCTGGGAGTCCAGAAGGGGATGGGGGGACACAGCTCCAAATCACATGAAACAAGAACATGTGAAGGGCATTTGGACCTTTTGTGCCTTGCGTACCATTTAACAAAGGGCACACATTTTCATTTGATATCGGGCATCTTGGTGTCACGGGCTATATCTGTGAGAGGGCTCTGGTGTTCTGGGAGCATCACAGTTTGGAATGTACTACGCTGCCTTTAGTACTAGTACACATAGCAACAGTTGGAAAGGAACCAAAGGACATGAGTTCATACTTGACACCTTGTGAGTTGTGAACTTGGTATTGGGCAGAGCGAAGAGGTTGGACGAGAAGACTCTGAAGATTGCATGAAGTGCTTTAAACCACACATCACATCATCCGTGACATTGTCCCTTGTGACAGAGTAGCTTGTGGCTGTGAATTCCCAGAGGATGAATCCTCCATCGCCTGCAGGATCTAGGCCGTCAGATGTTGGAAAACGGTGGGTTGTACTTGCATTCAGTAAAACTCGCCCATAGTTTCATCTCACCTGGGTGTGAATACCAGACATGTCGTCAGTACAGGCAATGAATTGAACAGAGAAACAGAGAGAGAGACTGTTTTTTTTCTCCTCAAAACCTTGGAAAATCCTAGCTTTGAAAAAACAGTTTCTAATCTGGAGAAATTAAATGACTACATGCAGCTTATCAGTACAAAACATAGATATTTAGGATCCAGGAAAGGTGATGCTATGTTGAACATTGATTACTGACGAGGATGAGATTGTTTTTGCCAATTTCTTATGCAAGGTGTCTTAACTGCTTTTGCTCCACAGGATGTCAAGTTGCACCACACACTGTAATTAAAATTTGACTATGAAAGACGGAAAGAGTCGAACACTAATGTAGAAATGCCGAGATATGCTCAAATTTGCGAAAGAAACTTCGACTAGAAGATCTGATATTTTGTTTCTTGTAAGCAAAAGTAGGCAGTAGATGTTTTACATTTGATATATGAGGAAATTATAGCTGTGTTTTTGTATATACTTTTTGTGATGCTTACGAGGTATCACATTGTTGAGGATTATAGTACAGGAAACGGGAGTTTTTTTTTAAAATAATATTTTTTAAAAAGATATTTAAAAAATAAATAGCCGCCCCAAAAAATTACAAAAATAACTTAGGTAGCTATAGCCAGTTGAACTGATGATAGATAGTTGAACCCTATAAAACCCTTTTGAAACCCTAAAATTCGGCACATAACTCACTTTTATTTAGAAAAAAGAGGAGATAAGAGAGAGGAGTAGAGGGGGAGGAGAGAAGCTAGCGAAGTGCTGCCCGTCCAGTTGCTCACCTCTTGGGTAATTTTTTTAACCAAATGGATTATATAGTTTTAGATGTACGGTTACGTAGTGCAGTACGTTTTACATAATACTTTTTAGTGGGTAGTCAAGTTTTAGTTATGTAGTTAATCGTGGAAATGTTCTTTATGGTGCAGTGCGTCAAATATATCCGACGTCGCCAATTTCAAAATTTATTATGGTCAAGAGACTATTATGAAGGGTCCCGAGGGGATTGATTTGCGTTATTTCCAATCGGCGGCCGTGCCTCCACCAAGACCAGAGCAGCGTACATGGGGCGTTGTGATGCAGTGGTTGTTCCACACATTCCAAGTGGACCGTGATGTGTAAGATCTGAGATTGAGTTGTCTTGCCCCGCAGGTAGCACAACCCACATATTGGGAGTTAGTGCAGCTGAAGGGAACAAATTCATGGCACTCATATGTACGCATGGCGAGGGAGGGAGGGTGGAAATTGGTCCTTCTGGTTCAGGCATATGCCAAACCAACTCCTTCATCCGCGCCTGAACAAGAAAGGGGTGCTGACGCCGAAGAAGAAGTCGGAGACTCCAGCTACACCGCGGCGCATACAATGGCTGAAGCTCCCGGAGTTGCTGATGCTGTTGATGAAGACCCTACATAAGTATCTCCTTCGGTCAGGTAAGCTAGTGGTCATGTTGACGAGGGTGAGGAGGTGGAAGCCGTAGTACAAAGGATAGATCTCGAAGACCGAGATTACATGACATTGTCTGAAGATGAAGGTTCCAGCGACGAGGATGATGTGGACCAGTAAGCGGTTCCATCCGAGTGGAACACATACCAGTTCGACAACCTTATCGTCAACGAAGCCTCCCATGTGCTGTGGGAGTACGACCAGAGCGAGGTCAGGCTTGGAGCTATGTACAAATGCAGAGAGGCCGTACAGGACGTGGTCAAATTCTGGGCTTTGTCGGTGTGGCGCACATTCACAGTCGTCAAGTCTACCCTAAGATGCTACGACGTGAAGTGCGGCATAGAGGGATGCCCTTGGCGAGTGCACACATTTCAGTCTAAGTGGGACATCTATTGGAAGTGCTCTATAGTGATCCCTCACACATGCATCGTTTCTGAGTCAGTGCAGTCCCACCGGAACCTGTCATCAGGCTTCATCGCTAACCTCATGTACAGTGATATCGTGGCACTACCATCCAATCTTGTGCGTAGATGACACATTCTTGACTAGGAAGTACAAGGGCCAGATACTGACTGCAATAGCGACAGATGGGAACAATCAAGTTCTTCCCGTGGCATTCGCTTTCGTTGAAAGCAAGAACACGGACAGCTGGTTGTGGTTCCTGAAAAATGTGAGGATTTCTGTTGTACAAGGCCATCCCAACGTATGCCTCCTACATGATGGCATGCAGGCCTACTGCGTGCAATAACCTAGCTGCAACAAGGAGAGAACGTACCACTTCCATGACCGGATCTACAGAGCAGGTGGTGCATGAGACACTTGGGTGCAAACTTCTATAAGCAGTTCCACAACAAGAACTTGATGAACCTATTCAAGCGGCTGTGCAACCAGAACCAGCAGCGAAAGTTTGAAGCACTCTGGAAGATTCTAGATGAGAGGACCAAGACACACAGAAGGGAGACAACAAGAAGGGTCGCTCCAAGCGCTGACCAAGCCCCCGAAGCATTGCCACAGCTACCCACAGATACTCCAGATTGACGAGGAGGACGGGAGCGCAAGTGAAATGCTTCTCGGACTGGATTGAGCACGAGCCTAAGCAGAAGTGGTCGCTGCTACATGACGGGTGGTGCTCGATATGGTGTCATGACAATTAATTTAGCCGAGGTGTACAACTGGGTTATGCGCGGCGCAAGGTGCCTCCCTTTGGTTGGTATTGTGGAGGTAATTCTCAGCGGTACGACGAACTACTTTGTTGACAGAAACAATAACGCGTCGCTCACCATGACAAATAACAGAATACTCTACTTTGTCATGGTCACCAAGTACATGGAGGAGAAGAGCAAGAAGGGTGACATGCACTGGGTATTCAAGATGAGCACAAGGGAGCTTCGCTTCGAGATAATGTGCAGGGATAAAGGACGTCGTGGGACGAACTGCGAGAGGGTCACACACGAGTGCACGCTACGCCGTGGTAGTTGCATATGCACTTGCAACAAGCCCCTTCTTCTGCATAGGTCCTGCTCCCATGTCATAGCCGCATGTTCGACGGTGGCACAACATCCTGGTCAGTACCTTTCTGAGTATTTCACCAAGGAGGTGGTGATGCAAACCTGGACTGAGATGTATGGTTACGCTATGGTTGGCCATTTCGCTGGCCATCCGACCTGGGAGCAACTAATCTGGACTGCGGACATTGATAGGCTCAAGGGAAAGGTTGGCCGACGACAGGTACGATGCATCAGGAACGACATGGACGAAGCAGAAACTGGACATCGTACGAAGAAGTGCTCCATTTGTAGAGAGTCTGGGCACACCTTCAAGAGATGCCCCATGAGAAATCCTCAGGACAAAGGAGACATCGACACTCCAGACGTCGCCGCGGGGACCTCATCCGGTCACCCGACTCGAGGTAGTCCACATGGGGGATGTTGAGGTCACAGCCACGAGAAAGCACGAACAGTAGTAATATGTTATTGCCAATGTTCTGAATTATCGTTTTGATTAAGTGTTAGGACGTTTTGCTTAATGGTATGTAATATCAGTGTGATTTATCGTAGTTTTGATAGTAATGGCAAATTCACATTTGTTTCCTTATATAATATGCAGTGCATGTGTATGAATTCCCGGGCGCATCGCAATATCACTTACCTTCCTACTTACGAATCATTGATACCTCAATCGTTCTCACAAAATTCTTCAGAAATTCACCGTACTATAACAACATACAACGATCACAAAATGTTATTACGAGTCTAACATATTTCGTACCGTTCGAAATCTATGAAAACCAAAAATAGGCCAAGTAGTTTAGGGTTTCAGGTAACTGGCGACAAGTAGTGTCGCCATTTGAACTTCTTGACTACATGTCGCCAGTTATTTAATCAAGGCTGAGGGCTCTAGGTCCATGTCGTCAATTCAACCGGCGATAGTGAATCATTTTTGTAATTTTTTGGGGCGGCTATTTATTTTTGTAAATATCTTTTAAAAGAATATTATTTAAATTTTTTTCCTGGAAACAGATCCTATGCATTAGTACTTACTAATGCAGAGGTGGCATTAGCTACAATCTGGCCATCCATCCCAAATGAACGATCAGATTTCACCTTACATGATTTGGACTAAAAAAGAACATCGCTGTATACCATCTGCATCTTCCCCATTCTTTTGGGTTAATTCCTTATTTGCCATTAGAAGTTGGCGAGCTCCCAGCAGCTATCGAAAAATTGCTCATCCTTTTTGATTTTTCGTTCTCAACTTTAATGCCTTTGTTGCAAAATCTTTCAAGTTACAACGGAAATTTTAAAAATTTTAGAGAAAAACATGTTGCAAATAAAACCCTATGAGAAAATTACACAATAATCTACACTATGTCAGAACCTCCTAAAAATTATCATAATTTTGGAACTATATTACTATGTCAAACAATCCCTAAAGATCTCAAGATACCTAGGGGCAAAATCATCTTTTTCAAGATCCAAGTCAATCTTTTAAGTCCACTACTAATTTAATCGAGTGGCAAAGAAGGGATTAAAGTTGAGAACGAGTGGCAAAAAAGGGATGAACAATTTTTCGATAGCATTTTGGAGAGCTCGCCAACTTCCAATGGCAAATAAGGAATTAACTTCATTCTTTTATGAGAAACCCCAGCGATGGCTTCTCCCCGCCGGCGACCTTCATGGTTCAGTCCCACCAGCAACATCGGCCTCTGCGGTCCGTCGCTGGGCATTCCTTCCTGCCGATGACCTCGGCCGCCGTAGTTCCGCCTCGCCGGTGCTCCTCGACCACCGAGGTCCTCCCACCGGCAACCTCGACGGCGCCTATTTTGCCATGTCTCCTCCCCATGACAACCACGACAGCTACGGCTCCTCTCCCAAGCGATTACTTGGCCCTCACCACATTCACCAATGATTTCACTGTTGACTCCCATGGAAGTTCTTTTCTACGGCTGTGACGGAGGAAGGGATTTCTATGGGACGGGGTCTCACGGTGAGGCCCCTCCCCCGAACTATTCGAGCCCTTGATATAGGGGTGGAGAAATGGATGGAGATAGAGGAGGGGCCTTAGAGAGGCCCCGTCCCATAAATTTTTTTTCCTGTGATGGAAGTTCCTTCCCAACAGTTGTCTCCTCTAAAAAAATTTAGGATTAAGTACACATTTCGTCTTCCCCTAATTTACTGTTCGTCCCTGAATTGTAATACCGGGTAAAACGCATCCTCAAATTGTCAATACCGCGCAAAATATATCCCTTTATCTGTTTTAGAGCAGTTTTGACCGATGTTTGACCCACGTGGCATTCAAGTCGGATAAAAATTGCCTCGGTCACATCTCCTCCACACCCCACCGCATCTCCTCCCCACCCTGGCGACCTCGCCATGCTCCTCGCCTCTATGCCTCTCCTCTTCCTCGCCGTCGTCCACCTCCCCACCCGCTGCAGCCTTCGCCTACGCCTCCATCTCCCCCTCGCGTTCGCAGCTCCTACGTTCCCCAGCCTTCCACCCACCCCAACACCTTCGTTCCTTCCACCTCCTCGAGATCCGCCGCCACCCCTCATGGGCGGTGCTCCTCCGCCTCCCATCGCCACCACCACCGCAAGCCACCGCCGCCCATCCCCACCTCAGACGACGTCGCCTCCTCCTGCCGTCGCAGCCGAGGACGCGGCGGTGGCGGCGGAAGACCACACCGTCGACCTCCTCGAGGAGCTCCTGGCCGTGGTGTTCCTCTTACTGGGGTTTGGCGACCGCAAGCGCTGCTCCCTTGTCTGTCACCGCTGGCTCTCTGTTGAAGCCACCTCGCGTCTCCACCTCACCCTCGACGCGCGGGCTCCGCTCCTCGCCGCGGCCCCGGGGATCCTTGCATGCCTCAAGCTCCGCTCCCTCTGCGCCATCACCGACAACGGCGTCGCCACGCTCACCGCCGCTGCCACTAACCTCCACAAGCTCTCCATCGGGTCATGCGCCTTCGGTGCCAAGGGGATCGAGGCCGTCCCCCATGGGCGGCAGGTGGAGGTAGAGGCGAGGATGAACAAGAAATTGAACTGCTTGGTTGTCTGATTACTTCCTAGAAGAAGGCCGCGCCGACGCCGACGCCACGGTGTAGGAGGTTGTGGGCGATGGAATCGGGCGCCTACGCGGCTGCGGTGGAGCGCGTGGCGACCGCCTTCTCGTTGAACAGGTGCTGGGTGACCGCCTTCCTGCCGCTTGCCAAGGCCTGCGTCGCCGGCATGCTTCGCCCGGAGCATCGCGTCGCTCTCACCGCTTGCGACCGTCGTTGCCGATCTCTTAAGGCTCACCTCCCACGCGGCCACGCTCACGCTCTCCGCGGCCGGCGCCATCGCATACTCGGTGGCCGTCGGCATAGCCACCGTTGTCTGCAATCATGCTGTCGTGGTGGCCACCATAGAGCGCTACTCCGGCCACGCCGTCGTGCTCAGGGCATGCGTCGTCATCAGGGGCCGCGTGCCCACGGACCTAGCGCTGGCGCTGCCCACCAACCTCAGCATGTCGGCCGCGGAGGCGCTATTCTAGCTCCGGGTCATCTCGCAACGCCGGAGGGTTGGGAAGCTCACACCAGGGGTCGCCAGCGAGGCCTTCTCGATCGCCTACATCCACGCACTCTGTGTCGTCCTCGAGTTCATCGTCATGTGTATGTTTTACAGGAGCTGCAAGAGGAGTGAAGCTGATGAGCTACGAGAGAGAGAGAGAGAGAGAGAGAGAGAGAGAGTTCTAATTTTTTTTTGTGCCAAGAATGCCATGTGGGTCAAACACACTCTAAAACAGATGAAGGGATATCTTTTGCGTGGTATTGACAGTTCGAGGATGTGTTTTACCCGGTATTACAATTCAGGGATGAAAATTAAACTAGGGCAAGAGTTGAGGGAAGAAGCGTGTACTTAATCCAAAAATTTACCGTAGTGATTTTCGATTTGTAAATCATGCATTCTGTACACTATTTAATGGGACAATTGATAATATGCCATCCAATAGAACGGCCTTCTCACATTGCCATTATGTAGATTACAATCCTTTATTTGCCACTCCATATAATTTTCAATCATTCTTTTGCCACTTTGGAGTTTTCATCCCATTTTCCTTTTTTCAGGCCAATTAACCTCACCGAAAGTTACCAAAATGCCCTCTGGCATGAGCTAGTCTAGTGGCGCCTTAACCTGTCGGGCTCGGCAGCTTCACCACAGCGGCGGCATGCTATCGCGAAGGGAGACGATGGCCATGTCTCAGGGGTCCTCCTCGGTGCGACCAAGCAAGGGCACGGAGCCGAAGCATCAAAGAACAGAAGTAAAATGAACCAAGGCGGGCCGGCACATGGGCAGTGCACATCGGAGGAGCTCATGGGCACGGCTGAACCGGAGGTGAGCCTGGGTGAGCACGAACCGGGGAGGCATAGGGCCGAGCCGAGGCTCCGACACCAGATGGCCAAGGTAGCGGGCGACACGAGGAGGCTCGAGCCGAGGGCTGTGCCGAGGGGGACTGGGCGGCGGGTTGGCGAGGCGTGGCGCGGGGACGCTGGCGAGCCGGGGAGCGACTGGTCGGGCGGTGGCGACGGGCGAGCAGGAGGACGCGGGCCAGTGGCGACGGTGCAGGAGCCAAGGGTGACCATGGCGCGGGCCAAACCGAAGCAAAGCAAGGGAGCCAAGCTAGGGGCGGCCCGGGGGTAGCGACGCCGGCGTGCCGATGGTTGGGCGCGGCATCGGGCCAACTGTCACGGACCAGCCTAGCTTTGGGCTTCGGATGTTGGGCCGTGGGCCAGGAGGCGGATGGAGTCGGGACTACGTAAGGCAGGTGATAGGAACCGAAGGAAGGCATCGGCACATCGAGCAAAGCCGCTCCTGTTCCCCGCCATCGTTTCTTCTTCCCCATTGCTACTCTTCCCCAAATCCTTTCTCTAAATCCCTAGCCCCCAAATTGCTTCTCCCAGTCTAGCTTCTAAGTTCCCCCAAGTTGTATCCTCAAGAACTTGTGTATCGTGTTTGTATTGGATCATATTCTCTTGCCCAGGCTGTTCTTTTGAGTTCATCCAATCGGTCCGTAACAATTGGTATCAGAGCCGTTTCGATCCACAACTTGCAACCAAAGACATCATAATCGAGATGGAGCAACAACTCGTGGTCGACCCAAGCGATCTTGGCGCGAGGCGAGTTGCTCGAGCAGCTGTGAATCCAGTGCGCGGCCCTCCAAGCCTCGGTGGAGGAGATGAAGCCCGTCCGCCCGGAGGTCAAGACGGAGACCAAGCCGGCGGAGCCAGTCGTCTCCGACCCGCTTCTTCGCGCAGAAGTGCCCTAGTCGGTGACCCCGCTGGCGCAGGCCTCCTCGTCGAGGTCGCTCGCCACCGGCGAGCTGGACGCCCTGATGCCCACCGGGTGTTCGATGAATTGTCCCGACGACGACACCGACTCGCGAACGTCTACATTCATGCCAGACGCGGCCCCGGGTCCTCCCTCGACCACCGCCCTGCTCGACGTCGTCATCACCAGCACCGAGCCGATTGTCGCCGCCCTTGTGGTGCGGGATGACGCCCGTGTCCTCACCTCCACACCGAGCGGCGCCACCTTCCACTCCATTGACCTGGGCGACAAGCATGTCCCCAAACTATGCTGCTGTCAGTTGGGTGCGCGTAAGCTGTTCGATGAAATGCTTATTAGGAGTACAGTGGTGTTGTGGCCACCATCGATGAAGTGGGACGAGTGGCAACCATGGCCGCCGCCTTCGCGAGTGGTGATCAAGTGCAGTGGAGGGGAACTAGGTCCGATGTCACGACTGTCATGCAAGGACTATCGAGGTGCTGTGAAATGGATGCCCCCATGGTCACCAACCGTGTCAGGAAGAATGTTGATTCTGGAAAAAGGATTTTTCCCTACTACAAATTCTACTGAGGTGATGTACTCTATCCTTCCCTTTGACCATGTGAGGATAGTCATTGAAGAGTATCAGATGTGTGGTGGCTACAGAGATACAGTTGGAGCTTTGATTGGAAGTTCGTACTCACTTCTGCAGAGGCTAGGAGCTATTTTGAGAAATGGTGCGAAGCTTTTCGCAGTGGGAACTAATGCTTCTCTGATTGGCACTGGTGTCACCAATGCACTGATCAAAGCAAGGAAGGCTATTGACAAGGAACTTGATGATGAAATTGAGGATATTCCAATTGTATCAACAAGTGTTGCCTATGGTATATCTGAGGCAATTTCCAATAACCTCAGTACCGTGTTAAATTTGGTGTAATCGAACGAGAGGATTTGGAATCTTTACTACACAACCGAAAAAGTCTTTGTTGGAGCACTTTGCTTGCATGGTAGGAAATGAGATGTTAAGGGGTGTGTCTGGTGGACAACGGAAGCATGTGACAACAGGTGAAATGCTTGTTGGTCCAGCAAGAGCTCTATTCATGGATGAGATATCCACTGGACTGGACAGTTCAACCACATACCAGATTGTGAATTCCCTTAGGCAGACTATCCACATCCTTGGTGGAACTGCTGTCATCTCCTTGCTCCAACCGGCGCCTGAAACATACAACTTATTTGATGACATTCTCAATGATGTTATATGGCAGATTGTGCTTACACTTGGAAAATATGGAGTGATTGGTAACTGCTTGTGCCGGTTTGGGAAGCTGGATGAGGTGGTTGCGTGCTTCAGGAATTGTGTGGAGAAGGGTGTTGCAGCGCATGCCATCATTTATGCAAGCCTGATTTATGGTTGTGATCAAACAGTCTACACATATACCATACTCATTGATAATTCTGAGGTGCTTCAGAAATGTTATGGCCCAAAAGCTGATGTTTGGAGCGCTGGAGCAATTCTGTACATTGTGCTATGCGGTGTTCCCCCTTTTTGGGAAGAAACTGAAGCAGGAATCTTCAGGCAGAACCTTCGAGGCAAACTTGATTTTGAATCTAAACCTCGCCTATTATCTCAAGCAAAGACTAAAGATCTGGTCCGTAATATGCTTAATCGGGATCCCGAAGGCGACTCACTCGCTCATGAGCTTCTCTGTCACCCATGGATTGTTGATGATCTTTGTGGCTCTGATAAGCCTATTGATTCTCTTTGTTTTGTCAAGGTCAAGCAATTAACGGAACATGAAATCCGTGCTTTAATGGAAGCGGTGATATCGACAACAGTGGAACCATCGACTATGGTGAGTTCATTGCGACTACATTGCACATGAATAAACCGGAGAGGAGGAGAACTTGTTGTCAAGCATTCTCATTTTTGACAAAGATGGAAGTGGCTTTATAACTATTGATGAATTTGGCGTACATGCCGTGAATTTGGTCGTGAATTTGAGCTTATGGGAAAGAACAATGTCCAACCTAACCACGTAACATCCTCAATCATGTTAAAGGTAATGAAGAAGAGCAAGACAAAGACATCTGCCAAGGAGGCATGGGAGTTCTTCCAACAGATGAACATAAAAGGTGTCAAGTGGATCTTGGACGTCTCTGCTTCTCGATTATGATCTTTGTGAGGAGGGCCCAAAAAAGAAGCTCTTATAATCCAAATGAAATGCAGAAGAGAGGAATTGCATCAAACAGGAGCATATATGATACATTAATGAATGCATACTGCAATTCCAATCAAATTGAAGAAGCTGAGGGGTTCTTTGTTGAGATGAAAGTGAAAGGCTTAAAATCAACAACAATGACCTATAATATCCTTATGGATGCTTACAAGAGAAGATTGCAACCGAAGTTGTTGAGTCGTTATACGGAGATGCAAGATTTTGACTATGACCAAATGCTAGATCTTACAATTGTCTCATAAGTGCCTATGGGCGACAGAAGAAAATGAGTAAAAAGGCTGAAGATGCTTTCCTGAGGATGAAGACAGATGGAAAAGCTTCGTACACTTCACTGCTTTGTTCATATGCAGTTAATGGATAGCCTGAAAAAGCTCACATCACATATGTAGATATGAAAAGAGAAGGACTTAAACCTTCCTTAGGAACATATACAACTTTGCTCGACACATTTAGGAGAGATGGTGACACAGAGAAACTAATGGAGACATGGAAATCAATGATGAATGCAAAGGTTGGAGGCACTAGAGTCACATTCCACATGGTACTTGAGGGTGTTCAAATCAGACTGGGTATGGAGGTTCTACTGATACCATGGGATTTCGGTGGCAATGGTGGCCATTCTTTTGTATCGACTTGGGGTCAAGCCGCATTTCAAGGAGGGAGGAATGTCACAGACCAGCCTAGCTTTGGGCTTCGGATGTTGGGCCGTGGGCCAGGAGGCGGATGGAGTCGGGACTATGTAAGGTAGGTGACAGGAACCGAAGGAAGGCATCGAAGCACATCAGGCAAAGCCGGCTCCCTGTTCCCCCCGCTACTGTTCTTCTTCCCCATTGCTACTCTTCCCCAAATCCTTTCTCTAAATCCCTAGCCCCCAAATTGCTTCTCCCAGTCTAGCTTCTAAGTTCCCCCAAGTTGTATCCTCAAGAACTTATGTATCGTGTTTGTATTGGATCATATTCTCTTGCCCAAGCTGTTCATTTGAGTTCATCCAATCGGTCCGTAACACCAACCAAGGGGAGGGGGCGCCATGGAGAAGGGGAGAGGAAGGAGTTGGGGAAGAGAGCATATGAGATTGGGACAATGGGGGTGTCGGCCGGTTGGAAGGAAATAGGAGGGCTAGCACCTCAAGACATAAGGGGCATTTAGGTCTTTTCACTGGCCTGAAAAAAGGAAAATGGGATGAAAACTCCAAATTGGCAAAAGAATGATTGAAAATTGTATGGAGTGGCAAATAAAGAATTGCAATATACATAATGACAAATGTGAGAAGGCTATTCTATTGGATGGCATATTATCAATTGTCCCCTGTTTAATTTAGTGTATTCATCTTAAGTTGTTTGATCTGATATATCTTCAGGAAGGTTTGCTTCAAAACTTTGTAGATCAAATGCCAAGCAAAATCTAATGATTCAATTAAAGCAATGAGATTTGACCTACTTGTCTGAATTCTGGCCAATCGCGTCTTCCTCACACTCCACTTATTATTAGGTGCACAATTGCTTTCTTCATGGATGCATCTTCACACGTTGAGAGCAGATGGAGAAAAGCAAGGCCAAAGGAGTGGGCAGTGAGACTAAGAGGAGGGAGCAGGGAGAGCGGTGCAGTAGTTTTGGCGCCCAAAAAGATAGCAGCTTCCACCAAGACAAGCAATTGCAATACGCTGAACAAGTTAGTTTCACATATGGTTCACAGCATTGAGAATGGAATGATCAGGAGAGGAGTAGGAAGCAGGATTTTTTTTTAAATAATATTTTTTTAAAACAAAATTACAAAAATATATAATCGCCCCAAAAAATTACAGAAATGAGTTCCTGTCGCCAGTTGAAATGGCGACAGGAACCTATCGCCATTTCAACTGGCGATAGGGACCCTGACCGCTCCTGTCGCCGGTCCAACTACCTATCGCCATTTGAAATGGCGATAGGAATGTGAACAGTGTTCCTGTTGCCATTTTAAATGGCGACAGGAACCTATCGCCATTTGAAATGGCGACAGTATGCCATTTATAAAATACCGCAAAAATCCTTCCAAACCTCATTTTAGTTCAAAAAAAAAAACAGAATCGAGAAGGAGAGGAAGAGAAAGAAAGGTAAGCTACCGCTAGCTCGTCATGAGGAGATAGATTCAGAGAGCAGTGGATCTAGTAGACCGGTCATCTTGCAGGTACATTTTTCGATTAGAATTAAGTAGATTAGCGAGTAGAATGAAGTAGAATATGGACACAGAATCAAGTAGAATAGTGACATAGAATTAAGTAGAATAGACATGATGTCAAATTATGTAGAATAGCAACATAGAATTAAGTATAATGTCCAGTAGAATTAAGTACAATAACGAATAGAATCAAGTAGAATAGGGACTAGAATGAAGTAGAATATCAACATAGAATCAAGTAGAATAACGACTAGAATGAAGTAGACTAGCGACATAGAATCAAGTAGAATAACGACTAGAATGAAGTACAATAACGACTAGAATCAAGTAGAATAGCGACTAGAATGAAGTAGAATTGCGACATAGAATCAAGTAAAATAGCGACGTAGTGTAGTTCATCGTATATTATTTGAGATGTGTATAGTGTGGTTCATCGTACATGTTTCGTACTTTTTACAATGTATGCACTTAATTTGTAGATATGGCGACGGAGGCCAAGATGAGTTGCTTGACCGGTGATTGATGCACATCACCGTAGCCGAATCTCAAGACTGCGTGCTCCAAAGCAGGCGAGGCGTCGATTGAGCTTAGCGCGTTTGCTTTTGCTTGCGCCTATGAGGGCATGGAGGTCGCACGCAGACTGGATTCCGAGGTACGTATAGTTTTAATACACTCAATCGCGGTATGACTACTTTGCGTGCATTCACGTTTATTCTTAATCGTTTTGACGCAGGTTGAGAGCGGCAGGCCTCCTTGCACTAGCAAGGATGGTGGAGACGACTTTTGAGGATGATCAGGACCGTGGTGGTGGTCGTACGTCTAGGCGTTGCCAGATGACCGGCCGCCGACGGCGTTGGTTGACCGCTGGAGGCCAGAGACGCACACGTTCCACCTTCCGTGCGGGGAGATGACGCCGACGCTGCAAGACGTGAGCTTCCTGCTCGGGTTGCCATGCGCAGGCCGCCCCCTAGCGGCGTACGACATCTCGGACACGTGGCGCACTGACCTCCTAGCGAGGTTCCACGATGTCTTTGCCGGTGCAAAGAACTACACCGAAGTTCGAAGCCCGACGGGCCGGCGTTGAAGTGGATCGCCGGTTCTCGTAAGTATTTGTAATTATTGTCATCTCGCTTAAATTCGTATGTGAACCTTGTCTTTGAATTCTACATTTCTTCTTGCACCGAGCGTATGGCGCTGGCGCAGGGACGTGTTTGTTAGGAGGCACTTTGAGGCCTACCGCTATGGTTGTTCGGGTGGGTCATGTTTACGGGTCCCACGGCGGCAGCGTCAACAAGCAAGACGTCCGTACACACACGAGGTGGCCAACATGGAGATTGATGAGATCCTCCCTCGCTGGGTCCGCCGTATTTTGCGCGCGACCACCACGCCTTGGCGACGCGTGCCATCGCATTCCAGACAACTCCATCCTCTCCGGATGTCCACTACTGCAGCCTATGGTCCTTCGGCGTTTCGGATCGGACGACCACAACCGGACTTGACAAACATATACGATCACCTGTACGCGTTGCCGACGAGGTGGACCGCCCCACCATGGGCACGGTTTGGTGTCGCCGACGGGTTAGTTTTATGATCATTTTTTATGTATTGTAATCACAATTTGGTGTGCTAAGTTTACGGTGTTCTATTGCACAGGTCACCTTCACGCCGATCACTTCGCAGGGGTCTTACCCGGAGTACATCGCGATGTTCGATCAGCTGACCGATGACCGCGTCATCTGGACACCGTACACTACGGAGAGGCTTATCCAGCGAGCGCCCGACGGACTATCGGTCCTGTGCACGCGAGACTACGAGTACTGGTACACGCAGAGCCCCTTGGTACATGATGTCTTCGTGGAGGAGTACCAGTCTGGGTCATGCGCCGATTCGGTCTCTGACGACAGAGATCCAGCCCTTGGGGGATCTGGTGCCGCCAAGACGTCCATGCGTAAGTTCACATGTTTACTTCTTTCACACAATGTACTTATGTCTTTGAATAAATAATTGTGTTGGTGTCCACAGTACACTAGGAAGGAGTACGAGCTCGATGTCCGGTTGGATAGGATGCGGCCTTGGGTCGAGGTTTGGAGTCGCGCGCCGACGATATCATCCGATGTGGGAGGATCCTATGACATCGAGACGCACGCGGATTACATGGATTGGTACTCTAGTCGGACGAGGCTTGGCTGCGTCCGGGTCGTGGTCGACCCACCACGACATGAGGTCATGACGTCCGACACGCACCCTACCCAGCCGGACTCCGCTTTCCACCTCTCGGTACGTATTGAACTGTCCTTAATTCATATTTATCTTGCCAGGTTTATGTTTCCAACTTGTGCAGACGGATCTACACCGGGAGATTCTCGAGGTAGCAACTACCGTGCACCAGAGGACACAGGGGGACACGAGAGGGCTTGTGCAGCGGATCATCGATGCGGCGAGACGAGGCATCCAGATTGCGACTTGTCGCACGCCGAGGGACTCGGTGGATCGACCAGTGCGGGGACGAGGAGTCACCTCGGGACGAGGTGGTTTACGTCCACGGGCTCCTGCCCCGGACGTGGCGGGCGTGTCATCGTGGCACCATGGTGGGAGCAGCACTGGACAGGGCTCATCGGGGCACGCCTTCGTGCCACTAGGTATGACCACCTTGCTTGCTTGCGGAACGTAATGCTTGTTTCTTTCGAACCCCGATAGTTACTAACGGCAATATTCTCTATCAGGTCCTGAGCTCCACTATCACGTGGCCCAGGGGTACGCGGAGTCGTCGGCGCATATCTCCGGGATAGCAGGTATGACCACCTTGGGATGATTATGTTTCTTTTTCGTGTTTTCGGCATGATTACATTTGTAACATAATACTTCACAGGAACGTCTTGGGAGGACGGTTCATTTCCGGACGACGAGGCAAACCTATCGATACCCATCGATTGCTTCTTTGATGACCTGCGTGACGCCTCGTTCAACTTGGAGGCTTCTCAGCTGCAAAGTGCTCCGCCACCGACACAACAGACACAGGAGGAGGAGGCCCCCCTCATGACACCACCTCGGACTACTCGTCTCGGTCGGCCATCATCCCCTTTGAACCTCTCACATACTCGGACCGTCGCAGGCAGAGGCCAGGGGCGACACGGGGAGTGTGCCCCAAGAGGGGCCGCCAGTAGATATTTGGTCCTTCAAATATCAGTCATACCATGTAAATATTAATATATGAACAACTCTTATTATGCTAGTCTCATGTTTCGAAATCTCTTTTTAGTACCATGTTTCGCATTCCATTCTTCCGTGTTATTCGCATCATCGTAATATCACTTAGCTTCATACTTACGAATAATTAATATCTCAAACGTCCTCGTAAAATTCTACAGAAATTCACTGCACTAGAACAACATACGATCATTATAAATTGTTATTGCGAGATTAATAGATTTTGTACCGTTAAAAATTTATAAAAATCATAAGTATGTAAAGTGGACTTGCAAATTAGGGTTGGAGAGGAACCTGTCGCCATTTCAACTGGCGACAGAAACCTATCGCCAGTTGAAATGGCGATAGGAACCTATCGCCATTTCAACTGGCGATAGGTAGTTGGACTAGCGACAGGAGCGGTCAGGGTCCCTATCGCCAGTTGAAATGGCGATAGGTTCCTGTCGCCATTTCAACTGGCGACAGGAACTCATTTCTGTAATTTTTTGGGGCGATTATATATTTTTGTAATTTTGTTTTAAAAAAATATTATTTAAAAAAAAATTCTAGGAAGCAGTTCCTCTGCCATGGGGCTGGCGCTGGTGTTGGCACAAGGGGAGGATAGTAGAGGAGCATGGGTTGTGTGGAGTGTGGACTCCTAGTGTGGTAAGAGCACAGGGAAATTGTGGTTTTCGCTGACTTCAGCATTTCAATCCTGGGAAATCTCTACTGGAACATATCTACTTGAAACCATTAGCCAGTTGCCATCATGCAAACCATTTTGATTTGGACATCAAATCTACGTGAAAAAATATTTTCTGGAAAGCTTTGGTGAACAAATGAAGACCTAAGTACTCACTACTCACCTTAAAACTATACACTATGGAGCATTCAATGTATTTGGTCCATGTTCTGGAAAGCTGCTTTGGTGAACATAGAATTTACAGAATCATGTTGTTCTTGTTGAGAAATTCATGCTGAGAAGAATCAATCTATAAGCAAGGATATCACCAGCGTTCAGCCGTTGGATCTGAGTTTGCTTGTCAAAGGATAAGGGATGAATCCTTTGCTTATCACCCCAGCTTGCACTTTTAGAGTGACAGCTCTAATTTTATTGCTTGCATTGTATCAGTGTTTTCTTACAAAGGAATGTCCAGGCAACTTATAAAGTTGAACCTTGTACTTTTATCTAAAAAATATTGGAAAAAGTTATAGTTGGGCAACAGTTTCCGTGGAACATTAGCATTGCCACTTTGCCAGTGATAAACATAATGAAGTTATTAGTGAGGCCTTTATGTATACTATGCAGGATCTCCATAACAAAGCGCCATTGATCAAAACGATTGTCAATACCAACATGTAACCTCACCATACCAAATTCCTAGTTAGCAATGAGAAGATGGCAGTGTGTATTACAATACTCATCATATAAGGTTCTATTCTCAGTGGAAAATTGGATTTCCGCTGTTCCTGATAGAAGTTAAAATATGCAGTACCATTCTTTTTGTCAATCAGCCATGATGCATGATTAACTGTTTTAGTTACCGTGGAATATAAACATTGCTGACGCTAAAGCTTGAATATGAGCATGTGGGTACAGACTACAGAGTGGGTATATCCGTATATGTGTCGTAACATGTGTCATGGCCTAGTCTGCATTTGGAGACTTTCATATATGTGTGTTTGCTTGTATGACAGAGCACTCCATAGAAAAGGCCATCATGCCATCGACTAATTAAACATTTAAACTTCAACATACCCAGAAGAACGAAGGATGAGCGGTAGACAGTAGCACATCGGGAGTAAATCGGGAGAGTAACAAAGAAAAAGACGAAGTAGAAGGAAGAGGAAGACAAATCGGGAGCAAGAGGAAGAACTCAAGAAAAACAAGAAGAGGACAAATCGGGAGTTCAGGGCTTTAGGAGAACTCAAGAAAAACAAAGAAGTAGAGGGAGTACCTGACATCAGAGGGAGGGCAAATCGCCGGTAGCTGGCACAGTGAGGGGCGGCGAAAGATAGATGACCAAGGCGAGGCGAGCCTCCGTGGTGGCGTCCCCTTCGCACCGCAAGGACACAAGGCGAGGCCGTGACAACCATGAACATACCAGAAGCAGCTTCCAACAGATGCAATTAATCGGTAGCAAGGACAGCTGGGATCTGTTTTCAGAAATACAAATAGTTTCACTACATTGATGCGGCTATGAGTTAGTGCCTCGGTGCTCAGGAACCACCAATCAACTAATACCGACAACTCTTGAAAGGATCCTATCATCGTTATAAAAACACGGATATGGAGGTATAAGACTTATTCTCCCACACAACGTATTTAAGAAGTGAGGATTCGAATAGCCCACCACCTATCATCGTTATGCTATGGAACTGAATTAAACCGTAGCTTTGGAAACTGTTCTCGTATATTTAGTTCAGTTGAAGTGCAGCTACTGACTAGGAGTGAAGTCCATCATGGCTGTCGTAAATTTGCTCCATGGCACATCGGCACATCTCAAGAATACTACATGTACGGTGCATCTCGTTAGTATAGTTCCCTCATAATTGGTGCTAATCAAATGAATATCTCATTCTACTTTGCAAAAGACGCTAGCGATATCCAGCACCAGCAAGAACTGTGCCCATGCCCCAACAACCAAGCCCCATTGGTCAAGAATGCAATCCGGGCAATTCCATTGAGGACGAAACATTCGCATATCATGTATCGCAAAAACGGCCACTCCAATGCAGACTACGCATCATCAAGCACAAATGCCGTCGAACAGGTTAGCTTCGCGGATGGTTGCACACGCATACCGTGGAGCCGGACGGAAGCGCCGTGCGAAACGCGTCGCCGGCGGAAAGGCTCTCCAGCCAACGGCGCATCCCGGTGGCAGACCGCGTCGTCCTCCCATCCTCTTGACCGGCAAGAAACGTGCCCCCGCGCAGCTGCTCCTTGCGCGGGCGCAAGCCCTGAGCCGCCGGAGAGAGATGGTCGCCGAAGTGGGAGGATTTGTGGGGGGCGGGGCGGGCAGGGAGGCGGAGGAGAACGGCAACGGCAGCTCGACGTGAGGGAACATGGGAGGGGAGCAGTCTGTAAAGAGTCCACCGTCGTGACGTGTCAGTTGTCACCGACCGCCTCATATCTGTTGGATCGAAAACGGACGGATGGGATCGTTCGTGGTATTGTAGCAGGCCCATGGAAAACGCTGCGACGCTTTTTCTTTTTTGGAAAAAAAAATGATTTTTAGCATCCAAAATCCCCACTTTAGTTTTAGACCGTAGAAGTTCACGATAGTTTTTTTTACCGCTCCGTCACTTCTCTTCGATCCGTTTTTTCTGGCAAAAACCGACCTTGCGAATTACCAATTTTACCTCTGGAAAAAAGGTTTGGAAATTTGGAGCTAGACTAAAATTTTCAAATGAATGAAATTCAGATTGCATAAACTCAAATTTGTGTTTAAGTTCAATTCCCACTAAAAATTGATCCAAAATAAAAGTAAATTTGGGAACATATAAATTAAAATTAGGAGTTAAAACAAAATCCAAATTTAAATAAAATTTTAAGATGTAAAATAAATATGATTAATTAAATTGGAAATTAAGATTTAGTTAGAACTGATGTTAGCATGGATAGATATATAAATTCATATTTGGCCCTTAAAAGTGTGGCATTGGTCTATGTATAGTTACATCAGGATTGAAATTATACCAGTTTTAAATGTTCTATACGTCAAAATTTTCATTTTTTATTTGAAGTTCCATACGTAGAAACACATTTGAATATTAGTTTACTACAGAGATCATACAATTTTTTTTAAAAATCATAATTTAAAATAATAATCCTACACATATCAAAACTATCTTTCAGTCTTTTAATACTGTCGAACTTCTAAATTTCAAATTTTGTAAATTGTGTATAATGTTGTATTCGGAGAAAATAAAAAAATTGAAGAAATAAAAATTTGATGTTTCCTTACTTTTTCCTAATCCAAGTAGGATTTGCACATTCTTTAATAGATATATTAAATATTATATAAAATGCATAACCTGCAATGCACGGATCGAAGACGAGTAATAAGAATGAGCATCCTGAAGGCCCTCCAATCCCCTCCTCACCGTCATTGTCGTTGCCCTTAGTACCGAGTAGATTGTGCACCGCTGTCCTCACTCCGTCCTATGCCAATGCCACCACATCACTACAACGTCACTTTTGACACCATAGAGGCCACCACCTTTTCCCTCCTCGACGGCAGCAAGCATCCAATCGTCCAATGTGGCCCTGCGAAGCCACCATCGATATAGCGTTCTGGATGGATTTATTATTTGTTAAAGCTGACGATGGACATCGATCACATGATACATATTTTTGTTTGCTAGTCTGTCAGACATGTATTGTTGTTCTCGTAGAAAAAAAAAAGAGACGTGTATTGTTGAGCTAGTTGTGGCTGTAACATTACTCACAGTAAAAGAATATCATATTTTGCCCCAAAAAAAGCAAAAATGTATCCAATCTCGAATTCATAACGGTACGCTCAAATCTTGTAATAATTAAAAAGAAGATGTGGTGCTGAGGTCATCATCTTCTATTTTCCAGCCAAAAATCTCTATGCATGATTACTTGATTATGCACTCCCCGTACTTTTTTTCGATACCAGTACATACATATACATATATCAAACCTACGACGTACTTGAACTTGTATATGCCACGTGTCAGCGTAAAGCCGCAAATATACGGTGAAGAAAAAGCTCAGGCTACGTGCCTATCATTTGGACCAAGCATTACATATCTAACTTTCCTTTCTTGTACTATGTGTGTATCTATGTACACACGTCATCACGCACAAATCAAAGTTCAAAGACAGCAAAAAGCCCTCACGAACCATTTGGTTAGCACAGTTGTGTTGTGTGTTTGGTTGGAGGTACGAGGTTGAATAGAATAGGATGATACAAGCTGAATGAGTTGGTTTAAGTAGGGTGATTGGTGGTTGTTTATACGCGATGATACAAACTGATTGGTTGTATGGAACCGTACATGATAGTTCAAGTTGGTGTTTGGTTAGAGGGATGAGTTTGGTTCTAGCAATCTCAAATGTTGGGGGAAATTAGCTTAGTGACATCGCGTTAGAGCATAATCAGAGAAATGGCACTCCATTCGTGACGTACTGGAAAATAACATCGCGAACACTAGAAAATTAGACGAATGACATTGCCGCTAGTTACTTCCGTTTCTAGAATTTTTTAAATATAGAAATTGAGCTAAAAAATTATCAATTGTTTTGTGGAGCCTCCGACACAATTTAATTGCTTGTGTATTTTTTCAAAACTTTGCACGTTCTAATTTTGTCTCTAAAATTCATTTAAATATATTGTTTGTATGAATTTTCTAATATAAAAAATGAGGTCCAAACATTATGAATTTTTTTTCAAGCTCCTTACGTAGTGGACTTAATTTTGTAATTTTTCTAGAATTTTTATAAAATTAATTAATACAATTTCATAATGTCTTTACAATATGAAATATTAGACTCCTCACACAGTGGATATTATGAAATTGCATTACTTAATTTTGTAAAATTCTGGAAAAATTACACAATCAAGTACACTGTGTAAGGAGCCTGAATTTTTTTTCATAATGTTTGGACCTCATTTTCTATATTAGAAAATTTCTACAAACAGTATAATTAAATAAATTTTAGAGATAAAATTAGAACGTATAAAGTTTTGAAAAAAATACACAAACAATTAAACTGCGGTTTGAGGCTCCACAAAAAATTGATAATTTTTGAGCTCATTTTCATATTTAAAAAATTCGAAACGAAGTAATCAAGTGCAATGTCATTCGCCTAATTTTCCGTGTTTATGATGTTATTTTCAAAGGCGTGATTTAACGGAGTATCGTTCATCCGATTACGCTCTAACGCGATGTCACTGAGATAATTTCCCCCCTCTGTTGGTGGTGGTGTGATTACCATTAAACATCATTTTTGTCGCTTTTTCTATTTTCTCATTTTATTTTCTTTCATTTTCGATTTTTCATTTTCTTTTATTTCCTTCTTCTCTTTCTTCATTATCTTCTTCCTGGCCGCACGTCTCTTTCTTCCTTATCTCTTTATTTGCCTTCTTTCCTACATGTTGTGCTGGTCCGGGTGCCTGGCTTCCTCCGATCCTTCCTTCGGCCACCACCGCGCCTGATCACCATAGGCTTCCTTTGGCCACCATCGTGTCTCACCCCGCTTCCTTCGGCCACTGCCACCCCTCGCCATCGTCTTCCTTCGGCCACCACCATGCCTTGCCCTGCTTCCTCTGGTCACTACTATCCCTCGCCATCGCCTTTCTCCGACCACCGTCGCCCTCGCCATCGCCTTCCCCTAGCCACCACCGCGCCTCACCCCGCACCTTCTTCTTTCCTTTGTCCCTGCCGACTGATTCACCGGTCATCGCCGCGCCGCCCTGGCTCTGCCTCACATGGCCTCAGAGGTGAGCGCACATGACACCAGTGGACTAGTTCAGCCCTGTACCGAATGAGTTGATTCAGGATCTTTGTAGAATATTCCCTCAACTTGAACCAACTTGTCCCGGATGGATTCGTCCATTCATCCAACCAAACGCTTGAACAAGGTTATATCTTGAACCATCCGATTCAGGTACCACCTTGTTCACCCATCCAAACACATCTTAGTAGACGAGATCGTGTGCATGCATGAAATCAAATAGATAAACAGTAGTGAGTGATCGATTACATTTTTTTTATTATTATTACAACACATTGCACGTGCAAAGAACTAAGAATAGATCGTCGGTCGATGCAAATGAATACCACAGCAGCACAAATCAACACAGAGATCACCCTACACATACAAATAGATATCGCTCCCCCCCCCCTCTCTCTCTCTTCACTCTCCTGTCTTAGATTGCATCATTATCATGCAAGGCGTGTATGCATGACCGGCTTAATTAGCTAATTGGGAGATTAATTAATTAAGTTACTCGTCTCCTTCATTTTGCTCGCTGGCATCTTGTGCGAATATTAAAGCGTGCATGCATGCATCTAGATCTAGACCACCTCGACAGCACGCGGCATGTCCACCACCGCCACTTCCTGCGCCTGCCCCGCCGCCGCCGCCTCGGATGCGCAGCTCTTGGGGACAGCGCTGGCCACTTCGATTACCGGGTGCACCTCGGGGTTCTTCTCGGTCGCGGCGGCGACGCCGAGCTTGGCAACGTTGACGACGACGTGCTCCTCCGCCGGCAGCTTCCCCTCCTCCTTGCCCTCCTTCCCCTCACCGGCCGCCGGCGTCGCGTTCATGTAGAACACGTACAGCCCCATCTGGACCACCCCGAAGATGAAGCCAAGCACGTTCGGGAGCTGCAAAAAGATCGATCACCATGCAGAAATGTTAGTGATCATTCATGAATGTATTGGACGCGTCAATCGCGATTAATGGTGATCGATTTGCACGGTGTTTACCGCGACGTATTTGTCCTTGATGAGCAGGCCGTAGAGACACCAGACGATGGCGCTGAAGGTGAGCGAGAGGGAGAGGTAGAAGGGCATGTACTCCACGCTCCTCGTCCGGATCACACGCCTCTGTGAAAAGAACACATCAACAGGATCACCTCATGCACTTGCAAAATGACGCTCAAACTGCTTTGATTTTCGATGGAGTGCTCACGATGATGCTGAGCGGCGCGACGAAGACGCTGACGGAGAAGGCGACGCAGACCCAGCCGAGGGAGACGACGCGCTTCTGGCCCTCGCAGAGGAGGAGGGTGAGTAGGAGGATGAGGCCGAAGGCGCCGACGTTGAGGAGGAGGATGATCTTGGCCGTGGACACCTTGGCCTTCCGGGGCGCGTAGGCGAGGAACATGACGATGTAGACGGTCTCGATGACGCAGCCGGCGGCGTTGATGGTGATGAGGAGGACCTCGTTGGTCTTGAGCAGCGCGTAGTAGATCCAAAGCATCGCGCTGAACAGCGCCACCACGTACGGCATCGACTGGAACCCCTCCGTCGACTTGCTCTTGTAGATCCGGTAGAACGTCGCTCTGCGTCGTCATCCGCGCGAATACGGTGTGAGTTAAAAATTGGTCGAAATGATACATCTCGCGCGAGAAATTCATGTGAAAAATCAATTAATGGGATTGAAGTCTTTTTAAGTGTGCATTGGCTGAGGGTTTAGGCAAATTTGTAGAAACCAGTCCAGAAGGAGTTCATGCTAGTCGGAAGTGACAGACTGGAGGTAGTGGCGAAGCAACTACTGCATTTTCATGGGTAGCAGTTTAGTCACAGAATTTGTAATGATTGAGGTTAATTTTAGTCATTGTTTGTTTGTAAGGTTTTCAGCCACCTTTAACAGTTTGGTTACTTCGGTGCCTTACACTCTTTAATAAATTTGGCTGTGTGCATACTTCATGCAGAGGTCGGGAGAGATTTTCTCTTCCATTATCTAAAAACTTACATTGGGGCCAGGTAGGTCATGAAGGAGATGAGGTTGCCTGCAAAAAAAGGGCGCCAAGACCAGGCGTTTTGAAAAAGTTAGAAACTGCTTAAAAGAGACCCAGATGGCTAGCTAGCAACGTGATAAGTTGTGATAAGTGGACGCGTTGCACCTTTTTTTTTTGGTGTGTTAGCCTACCTTCTTTTGTGAACAAAGATTGCGACGCAATTGGCTTTATTGTTCTATTATGTTATGGCGCACTACGATATCACTACAGTACTAGTACCACATCACTCGATGGCAGGATAGAAGATAGATGTTGCAAAAGGATCGATTGCTAGCTCGACAAGTAGTCCATGATGAGAAATAATGTAACCTAACAAAAGCATGAGAGATAGCTAAAGCCAAGTATGCATGCTTAATTTGGTGCAACTAATTAAGGCCACAATAAATGTCTCATTTTCGGCAAATGTTTGGAAGCTAGCACCAGCACCACTAGGATTCTATGATCACCAAAGTGCAACCCCCACTAAGTGATAGTTCATAGTAGCACACTAGTAATTTGTAAAGTGTAAAAGAAAAGAGAAGCTAGGGGTAATTCAAGGGCATCTCTTGTTTTTGATAGGTAATACCTAGGAGGCCAAAGCCAAATGCCCAAGGATGCTGCAGGGATAGGCCGGCCATTGTGATGCAAAAAGGGTGAAGGGAAAATGAGATGGTTGCAGACTTCACAACAAGCTAGTTTAACTGAATCAGCACTGAATCAACACTAGCTAGTAAAGTGAGAGCTTGTTGTTGTTTGGAAGTTCTCTCTCTCTCTCTCTCTCTCTAACCCTAGACCCCTTCTGGAGGGAAGGGAGAGCTTTGGGGAGGAGTTTTCTGTGTTGGCTGAAACTCTTGGAGGAGTAGGCAGGTTATGGGGGGCTTTATATCGGCTCGAGGTGGTGGCATGCTTTGGTGTGTGCAAGCTCACCAATATCACGTAAGCAGCAACAAATTATTAGGCAAAGTTTGTTTATGGCTTTTGAGAAAAGTTTTGATGAGTAAATTCGGTCCCGATCGTTCGATAGAATGATACGTCGATTTGTGGAGGTATGACTTTCACGATGTAGGCTACCACCCGGTCTCGATCAAATCGCCAAGCAATCGCTAAACCACACTCCGATTTGTTATTAACCGTGCCAAGAACGCGGTTGACCTGAACACGAGGTTCAATTTCAGCGAGCAATCGAAGAACAAGAAAGAACAAGATACACAAGCAATCTGAAATTGCAAATAGAAAATATGAATTCACACGAGTTGAGGCTTGGAAATCGCAGTTGTTGGTCTAGTCGACACAAGAACACACGACGAAGTTTTTATGGTGAAAAAACCAATCCAAACAAGCCTAAAAACCCTAAAAGTGACGTGCACACAGTATATATTGTAGGAGAGGTGGCGGCGACAAGAAGTGGAGTCGAACCCTAACTCTATCTCCTGATCGCCGTCTTGTTTCGATGATTCCGATGTGCTCCGAACGAATTTGGAGGTGGGGCTGGATCCGTTGGAAAGGTCTTGGGATACGCTTTCCAACAAGCACAAGAACACCCGAATCAGGTGTTGTTTGTGGAAGTTATGGCCTTTTTTTTTTATTACGGACCCTGTGGGCTGTCCCGAACCGAATCCGAGTTGAGTTCTGAGTTGATTCTAAGTTTAAATTCGGTTGGACTTGTGGGAGGTCTGAATTGGACTTGAAAATCTTATCCAAAACTTGGGCTTTAGATTCTTGGACTTCTCCCCTTTGGCTCTTCCACTGTATGGGCCTTCTTTCTCCATGCTAGCTACATGGGCCTTCTCTTGCCCTCCCATGACTTTGGCAGCAAGTGTTGCTACCCTCTCCCTTATGCTTCTCTATTGTTTTGGCCCTAGCCTCCCTCTCCCTCCACTCGATTAAAAAGTCTTCCATTTGTCAAACTCGAGAATGCACAAAGTAGTGACATGAGGTAGTATTCCATTCTCATGAATAACATCATTAGGAATAGATAGAAACGAGTTCACCGCATTGTTATGCCTCGTTGAAAAAGTTTCAGCCCTTTTTGTAAGATCATGTTGTTCTGAAGTATAACAAAGATTTAACACAACATATAAAACAACATAGCTAAGGATATCCTCATCATCCACCCCTTCTTCACGAAAAGCCGTTCTCGGCTTTTGATAACCTGAAAGTGTACTAAACAAAGAGAATAATATATATGCATGGTATATGTATCTATCATTCACACTTCTCCTATTTAGCACATCATGAACATCTGAAGGCGTAGTAAACAAAATGAACAACACATATGCATGGTATATGTATGAATCAATTATTGTGTCATTATCATTGTTTTGCACAAACTAATTAGTGCTACAGCAGCCGTAAGATGTATACATTGCAATATTGTCATCCATATCATTCTCCCTCCCATGAGAAAAAGTCGTCCTCGACTTTTCAAAGTACATAGACAAGATGTTAACGGGAATAACCAGATCAAGTTGTTAAAATATGGAGGAGAAATTTTTTTGTGCCTTCCATGCTTTAACTGCGCTACTCTGATTACTTATAATGGATTGGATTGTACAAAAAAGGATGAATAAGTAGGCTTAAGAAATCTTTCTAAACAACAAGCACTATTATTGAAACTCATCTTATCATCATGACATGGCACAAAAGATTGTTTATCCAAAATATGCAATTTCAATTCAACAAGCTTACCACATGTAATGCATATTTGATAAACATACAACTTATCATCTACACCATAATCTCCAATCAAATTGAACTTATATGTGTAGGTATAAGTACTAACTAGTGATTTTAAACATGAAATTTCAGCCACATTCTCAATCACACTAGATAGCTCTCTGGGATCATCAAACATGATATAGTACAAAGAATCACTAGGAGATACTCTAGTAAGAATTTCCTTATGAGTAATCAATTCCACATTATGTAGATTAAGCATATCAAATTCAGAACATGTAATTTCCAATTGATGAAAAGAGTTCTCACAATTACTAACCTTTTCTTGATGAACTAACAAATCAACACCAATGTTGTTACCTTTAATATCCTCCTCAGATGATGTAGGTGTTGTAGGTATCAAATCATCATAATGTAACCACGGAGTAGCAAGTACTTCATCCCCAACCGTGGTTATCTCCTCATCTTTTGCTTCCAATGGTGTCGGTTGTTGAACATTCAACTCTTTGTCTTCAATGTCAACTTGCACAATGTGAGAAACAACACTAGCAGTAAAAAGTAATAGGTTAGTCTCAATAATAACTTCACTGTTCCTATCTTCTACCTCTCGTTTTTCTATTGATGTATCTCTCACACTATCAATTGAGACACTCTCAACCTCACATATGGTGGAATTACAAATCCTATCCTCTTCATCAAGAGCACAACTCACAAGGTCCCGCATACTACTAAAGTATTTATGTTTAAGTGCATCCGCCCAAGCGCGCGTGGGAGGCGGTGTGTGGCGAGCAGGAGAGGCCGTGTATGGCGAGTAGGAGGGTCCTCCACCTTCAGCTCATCATGGGCTGCGGCTGCAACAAGTGGTCGATGTTGTTCGAGGTGCTCAACGTGTGTGCGGAGGGCGGCGAGGTTGTTGTTGATCTGATCCAAGGCATTGTGAGTGCTCTCACTGTGCCTATTAGGCAAGTGCTCAAGGTGCTGTACGATCCCTCTTGTGCGAGGTGTGAGATGGCCTTGCTCTCATGCCCAAAAAAGTGGTCGATGTTGTTTCCACCATGTGTTGATCCGCGTGATCCTATCATGATTAGTAGCAAACAAGAAAACTCAAAAGATTATGTAAATTTCCTATCACTACTAGGTGATGTAGTTTATCAAGTTACACACGCTTAAGCTCTTACCAAGCTCTTGCAAGTTCTTACTAATACAAATAGGCGATGCAACTGGTGGCTGGTTCGTGGTAACTTGACTTAAGTGATGAGTAAAGTGATTGCAAGGGTTGGTTCGACATGATCTGCTTGGTTAGTAGAAAGTGGAGCTTGGACAGGCTTAATATTAGGTAGCAAGGAGAACGACCAGTTAATTTTAGAAATTATACATAATTAAATTATAGTTCATATCTAGCACTTAGCCTATATTGCTGATAGACCAAGGATGGATGAAGGCTAAAGCAAATGTATAACAATGTATAGGAGTGGTAGACACAAGATAATTCAATAGAATGCAATTTGGAGTGAATAGCACAAGTCTTGACCAAACACTTAAAAATGTAGTATTTTTGTCTACTAGACATCACGTCGACAATTTAGCAGTAACTTTTTTCTTATGCCTCTTTTTCAATGTTTCTTTTTTTAAGGATGTTTATACAATTTTTCTTTTGGGGCCACTTTCTAAAGACCGACTGAAAAATTCAGAAAACTAAGTCAACTTTCACCGCATATAACTTTTTACTACCTTGCTGGATTGAAGGTAAAATTCACAAGCAAATGGATAATGAAATTATTGACCTAATGGCGGTGGTTTCACTCAAAAAGGATCATAGAATCAAAAGTTATGGCGATTTTCGTGGCGGCGGCATAAAATAGAGTCTTTTGGTCGAAATTAGGAATTAGGGTTTGTGGTGTCCTGGATGGATTTTGACGTGGAAATTTTCTTTTGGAGCTTATTTTTGGATTTGATAGAACCAAAGATATGACCAGCAACTAGACAAAGCTAAAACAGACACAAATTCAATTTAATAAACCAAAACTAACAGATTGAAAGGCACAACGGGGTTTGGACAACAGAGATTAATTCTTTTGTAGGCCAATTTTTTTGGACTATAGGTATTAAAAACCAAAACAAGTAATTAAATTAGGGATACAAGAATTCCTAGTGGTCAACTTTAGCTCTGATACCACCTGATGAGTAAGTTGGGTCCCAATCTTCCGATAGGATGATACATCGATTTGTGGAGGTACGACTTTCACGATGTAGGCTACCAATTGGTCATGACCAGATCGCCACACAATCGCTAAACCACACCCCGAGTCGTTATCAACCATGCCAAGAACGCGGTTGACCTGAACATGAGGTTCAATTCCCGCAAGTAATCGAAGAACAGGATACACAAGCAATCTGAAATTGTAAATAGGAAATATGAATTCACACGAGTTGAGGCATACAAATCGTAGTTGTTGGTCTAGTCGACACAAAAACACACGATGAAGTTTTCACGGTGGAAAAACCAATCTAAACAAGCCTAAAAACCCTAAAAGTGGCTTGTACACAGTATATATTGTAGGAGAGGCGGTGGCCACAAGAAGTGGAGTCGAACCCTAACTCTATCTCTTGATCCGCCATCTTGTTTCAATGATTCCAATGCGCTCCAAACGAATTTGGAGGTAGGGCTAGATCCGTTGGAAAGGTCTCGAATAAGCTTTCCAACAAGCACAATAATACCCGAATCGGGTGTCGTTTGTGAAAGTTATGACCTTTTTATTACGAGCCCTATGGGCTATCCTGAATTAAATCTGAGTTGAGTTCCGAGTTGAAATTCGGTTGGACTTGTGGGAGGTCCATATTGGGCTTGGAAATCTTATCCAAAACTATGGTTTTGGATTCTTGGGCTTCTCCCCTTTTGCTCTTCCACCGTATGGGCCTTCTTTCTCTATGCTGGCCGCATGGGCCTTCTCTTGCCCTCCTATGGCTTTGGCAGCAAGTGTTGCTACCCTCTCCCTTGTGCTTCTCCATTGCTTTGGCCCCGGCCTCCCTCTCCCCCCTCTTAGTTCTAAAGTCTTTCATTTGTCAAACCTGAGAATGCACAAAGTAGTGACATGAGGTAGTATTTCATTCTCATGAATAACATCAATAGGAATAGATAGAAACGAGTTCACCTCAATGTTATGCTTCTTTGAAAAAGTTCCAGCCCTTTTGTAAGATCATGTTATTCCGAAGTACAGCAAAGATTTAACACAACATATAGAATAACATAGCTAAGGATGTCCTCATCAAGGTTTTTGGCCATGCATAATTAAGCTTAACTAATGTGTTATTAGTAGAGATAATCATGGAAATTCTAAAAGGTTATAGCTTTTATGCACACTTTAGTGCATAATGCATGGGTTGGTGCATTGTTGTACACTCCGAATTGTCCTGCATGTGCCTAGAGAACTCTTCAACCTTTGCACCTCACTCTTTGGGAGTGGTAATAATAGCCGCCGCATAACAGCAAATCACATGAGATATTCCACCAAGAGGACTCTTGCGCTGAAGAGAAGAGGAAGAAGGAGACCGAAGGGCAAAAGGGACATTTCACGTGCTTTCTCTTTCCTCTTCCACTCGAATATAATATAATAATCGCCTTAGTGTCTTAGGGCAAAATTACACTTTTTGCCAGTGTGTTCTAGCGAAACCATGAATTTTAGGTGTCCGTTAGCAAAGGATGCCAATCTGTAGTGTCCTGTAGCCAACTTTCCCTTAAATCTTATAATTAAGGGAAAATTGGCTACCGGACACTGCAAATTTGCGTCCTTTGCCAATGGACATCCAAAAAACGTGGTTTCGCTAGAACACACTGTAAAAACGTGTAATTTTGCCGTAGGACATCGAGGGCACTATTATATCATTTTCGAGCCGGAGGGAGAGAGAAAAATTCGCAAAAAGACTCGGGTGCCCTCGCTCGCTTGCCTCTAATAGCCACCCGTAAGCCCTGATCTCCGGCCGCCATCGCAGTAGTTGGAGTTGGAGGCAGCGTCGTCGGCGGAGTAGCACAGCAGGAACGATGCATCGATCTAACACCTCTCCGGTCGAACCGCGCACGGGCGAGCATGAAGTAGTGGATCCAGAAGCTGGCGGTGCGCTTGCGCAGTTGGATGGCGATCCAGGAGGCAGCGAGCGCAGTGTAGGCGAGGAAGAAGAGGAAGTAGACAGAGGGCAGCACAGAGGCCCCCACGGAGAGGTAGGCGCGCTCGCCGGTGGCCGGGTCGACGTTGTACATGGTAGAGCGGACGTCCATGGAGACCTTGAGCCCCCTCAGGAGGCAGTTGGCGAAGACGAGCATGTACTGCCCCGGGTCAGAGACGTGGAAGGCGGTGTTGAAGGAGGAGGAGTGAGCGACCTTGATGCCAGCGGGGTTAGAGGGCGGCTTGAGGCGGTCGAAGGAGAAGGCGAGCTTGATGAGATAGGACTCGAGGGCGCAGTGACGCCGAGGTCTGGAGTGGCGAAGGGCGTGGACCCAGCGCCGAGGTGGAGAGGATGAAGCCGAGTGGGAGAGGTCGAGCTTCGGAGCAAAGCCGACGGGTCGAAGGCGATCTGGGAGACGTTGAGCTCGGGACACCCCGGTGGGAGAAGCCGAACTCGTCGAGTGGGATGATGGTGCTTGGTCGGCGCGGATCACCGTCTCTCGGATCTCGGCCTCCGTTGGGAGGGCGAATCTGCGAGGACGCCCAGGAGTGCTGTGGCGAGCGGTGAGGCGGCGACCATTGTTTGGTGCGATCTGGGGGAGGCGGTGGTGGGATGGATTTTGAAGGAGCCGACGGCGAACCTTGTGATGGCGGTAGGAGTCTTTGGTGGTGGGGTGGTGCAAGAAACATGGCGCAAGCTTTGGCTGAAATCACCAGGGAGCAAAGCTCCAGCAAGAAAGAATGGAGGTAGGGGGGAAAGAAAAGAGGAATGAGGAAGAAATGAAGCAATGGGGAGAAAGAGAGGAAGCCAAGAGGCAACAGGAGGCGAGGGAGCTTCGGCAGGGAGCAACAACATGAGGAGAAAAAGTAATGGAGGAAAGAAGGAATAGAGAAAAGAAATGGTTAGAGAAGAAGAACCAGGAAGAAATGGGGAATGGGAATGCCAGGGGCAAAATTGTCAATTCATGTTATTTCTCCCTCCCCTCCAGACCGGAAATGATATAATAGTGCCATCGGTGTCCTACAGCAAATTACACGTTTTTACGGTGTGTTCTGACGAAGCTACGTTTTTTGGATTTCCATTGGTAAAAGACGCAAATTTGCGGTATCCTGTAGCCAATTTTCCCTATAATTAAGAAGGTCCTTCATTGAACAAAAAAATTATAATGAAATTTTAAAAACAAGCGGTTTAAACCCTTGAACTGATGAAGTAATTCTCGACCGTAAGAATTTATTTGTGGCTTGAGAACTACAGTTTAATTTGTTGTATGCAGAAAAGATTAATTAATTTCTAATAAACTATGCAATCAATGGCTTAGATCATCTATCAATCAACATAGACGAAAAAAAGTTCCTTCCCTTTACAATTTTATTCATCCGAAGCGTCAATTTTTAGTCTTATACCATACTTTCATGGATGAATCGTCAATTTTTAGTCTTATAGCATACTTTCATGTGCAACTGAATTGTAACTCAACTACAATAGATCCGCGTCGGCTTGCGTACATAATTTCAGAACGCCTCGATCTGCTTCTTTCAGTTCTCCTTTACCCTTAATGTGCAGCTAGTGGACCTTCTTTTCTCTACTTTTTCGCTTATATAATGCTTTATTTCCAATCTTCTTAATGATTAGCACACAAAGAAAAACTACTATAAGCATATATCATTCATATATACAAGGATTGCGAGCTCAATTAACATCTCTGACACACTCAGTCTTAGCATCTGGAGAAGTATTAGATTATCTCCAATGTTATGTTTTAGTCGGTTCAAATGAGGAGAGAGAATGCATTGAATCGATTCAAT
Organism: Phyllostachys edulis; assembly: GCA_036346405.1. Lineage (NCBI taxonomy): Eukaryota > Viridiplantae > Streptophyta > Magnoliopsida > Poales > Poaceae > Phyllostachys > Phyllostachys edulis. Next base: position 21,792,309 of record CM070567.1, on the reverse strand, counting down.
ACATTAGAGTGGTCGATTCCAACAGAAAAATGCATGGAACCGGACTCTACTTAGGAGTCGATTCAAAGCATTAAACAACTCATATGGGCATTAAACAACTACAAAGGAGAGAGTACGGTTGAGAGATGATATTATTTTGTGATTTTTTAATGTAACGTGGGTCCCAGTTATTAGTAGGAATCGGTTCAATATATTAAAAAAAACAAGCTCGGTTCTTAAAATATTTAGGTTACATGACTTTAAATCGATATTGATTCAACACACTAAAGATGTTCTTAGTTCCAACAAGGTGTGGTTGCGTGATAGCCTCGAATTAATTAAGATCTTTACAGTACACTGGTGTGTTAATTTGACTCTAGCTTACCAATGATTGGAGGCAAATTAAAGCGGTGTGGATTAAGAATAGGGGTAGGGGTAGCAAAGAACGGCTGCAAAATGGCCCTCTCTCTTTTGGAAAGCCGAGCCAGATGTGATCTGGACCACTGAAATTTGATCTCCTTTTGTCACACTCACACCATGATAACGCACGTGTTTGCATACGTGTGTTACATGACATAAATGGGGAGCAACCTAGTGCTTTTCAGAACGTCTACGTGCACGTAATCTCTCCACGTTTTTGGTCCATAATTTCTCCTTTGCTAAACAACATTCGACTGTTTTCTTTTGTCAAAATAGTTAAATTTTATCCATCCGATATACTTTGAAATGTGCACTTCTTCCCGTTTGATGAATTGAGTCCGAATTTATTATGATTTTTTCTTCGGAACATTACGGGTTCACTACATTGCCGAATTTTATTGGTATATAATTTTATTTTTTGTCTTTGTATTTGCTCAACCTCTCAAAGTACATGTTAGATTTTGAATCATGTGATGGAAATATGAGTTATTAAGACTTTCAAGAATAATTATAGTGACCAAGAACAAAAATTACATAAATAATTTATTATAGTTTATGTATAATAAAGCTGTAAATGAAATAAAATTTGACTGTTGGATTGAGAAAACAGCCGAATCTTGTATAGACAGACCCTAGTTTCTCTATTTGTAGGTACTATGAAAGTAAAAGACTCCATGAGCAATCTCTACCAAAAACCGATCAATTCCCGAGTGCCCTTAACACTCGGGATACTAATTCCCGAAGGTTGGCCGTCAGGGAAAAACACTCGGGATTGTTTCGTCGGGTAAAAACTGGTTTCTCGAGCGTTACACTCGGGCGACATAAATTCGTCGTGTGTTCAGATGTACACTCAGGAGAATAGTTGACAGAACGGGTTCAGCCACTGTAACGGAATACTTTACCGAGTATTGGCACTCAGGAAAGTCAGGACATTGTCACTCAGGAACATTCCTTTCCCGATGCGTCTTGAAAATTGGCCTGAGTGTAAACACTCGGGAATGCTGGCCACGTGGTAGTCCTTCCCGATGGGCCCGGAAAACTAGCCCACTCGAGGAGATCGTACATTGTCCCGAGTGTATGTCAACACTCGGGGGCGATAAGACATGTTTCCCGAGTGTATGTCAACACTCGGGGATCGTACAATGTTCCCGAGTGTATGTCATTCAAGAACATTCGGGAAACACCGGAACAACATATGCACCTATTTTGCTCGTACAATGCATTTCATTTGGAATAATTAGGTCAATGACATCGCGTTAGAGCGTAATCGGAGGAATAACACTCCGTTCTCCTCGGGTTGGAAAATAACATCGCGAACATCGAAAAATTAGACAAATGACATCCTGGCCAGTTACCTCAGTTTCCAGAATTTTTTAAATATAGAAACTGAGCTAAAAAATTATCAATTTTTTTTGTAGAGTCTCCCGACACAGTTTAATTGCTTGTGTATTTTTTTCAAAACTTTATACATTCTGATTTTGTCTCTAAAATTCATTTAATTATACTATTTGTAGGAATTTTCTAATATAGAAAATGAGGTCCAAACAATATGAAATTTGTTTTTCAGGCTCCCTACATAGTGGACTTGATTATTTAATTTTTCTAAAATTTTACAAAATTAAGTAATGCAATTTTATAATGTCCACTTTGTGAGCAGTCTAATATTTCATAATGTAAGGACATTATGAAATTGTATTAATTAATTTAGTAAAAATCTAGAAAAAATACACAATCAAGTCCACTATGTAAGGAGCCCAAAAATAAATTTCATAATGTTTGGACCTCATTTTCTATATTAGAAAATTCCTACAAATAATATAATTAAATGAATTTTAGAGACAAAATAAAAATGTATAAAGTTTTGAAAAAAAATATACAAGCAATAAAACTATGTCGGGAGACTCCACAAAAAAAATTGATAATTTTTTGAGCTGAGTTTCTATATTTAAAAAATTCTGGAAATGGAGGTAACTAGCTAGGATGCCATTTGTCTAATTTTTCGATGTTCGCGATGTTATTTTCCAACCCGAGGAGAACGGAGTGTCATTCCTCCGATTACGCTCTAACGCGATGCCATTGACCTAATTACCCCATTTCATTTTGAACCAGGCTACCAGCTGACAGGAAACTCGGCAATCAAAAAGACCATACATTCCATAGCAAGAAAAATACCACCAATTAGACACAAATCATTACATATATAGATTCAACAACATTGACATAATGTTCGAGTTCACAATACAACATTCACATATATAGATCGGACATGCACAACATATTGGAGTTCAAAATTTGAAAAGCTAGGCATACATTGAAGTACAATATGAAAAGGATAGCTAGAACAAGTGTCGTGATAATGCCCCAACAATCCAGTTGTTCCTGTCCATCCTCTTTGACATTGCTACTAGGATCTTTTTACTTTTGCCGATGAAGTCATCCACGCCATGCAACTGTGAGCAAGAGCAGGAGGATGTCGAGGATGTCATTACCACAAAATACCAGACATCAAAGAATGGAAAACATATCTATAGCTAATCAAAAAGATATGTTCCTACAAAATATGTTTGCGAACACATATTGTGTGCTAATTACTAGTCCCTTGCCCCTGCTGGAGAAACCACTCGTTAGCCAACCATAACAGGCATTCGAGAAGCAAAGCATACAATAAAATAACACAAATATAGTTGCATACTCCACGTCTTCTCATTCCAAATTTGCACCAGACAAACAACAACTAGCAAGGAAGCAAGCATAACAGAGGCGTAAATGAACTAAAATTTTACTGTTTTGGACTGAAAAAATAGTCAAATCTTGTATAAACAAACGCTAGTTTCTCTATTTGTACGTACTATGAAAGTGAAAGACTCCATGAGCATTCTCTACCAGAAACCGATCAATTCCAGAGTGCCCTTAACACTTGAGAAACTAACAAAAACACTCGGAATACTAATTCCTGCAGGTTGGCCGTCGAGGGAAAACACTCGGGATCGTTTCGTCGGGTAAAAACTGGTTTCCTAAGTGTTACACTTGGGAGACATAAATTCACCATGTGTTCAGATGTACACTCAGGAAACACCCAACACTCAAGAGAATAGTTGATAGAACGGGTTCAGCCACCGTAACAGGATACTTTACCGAGTGTTGGCACTTGGGAAAGTCGGGACATTGTCACTCAGGAATATTCCTTTCCCGATGCGTCCTAAAAATTGGCCTGAGTGTAAACACTCAGCAACACTGGCCATGTGGCGGTCCTTTCCCAATGGGCCCCAAAAACTGGCCCACTCGGGGAGATCGTACATTGTCCCGAGTGTATGGCAACACTCGGGGGCGATCATACATGTTTCCCGAGTGTATGTCAACACTCGGGGATCGTATATTGTTCCCGAGTGTATGTCATTCAAGGACACTTGGGAAACACCCGAACAACATATGCACCTATTTTGCCTGTCTAATGCATTTCATTTTGAACCAGGCTACTAGCTGACATGAAACTCGGCAATCAAACAGACCATACATTCCACAGCAAAAAAAATACCACCAATTAGCCACAAATCATTACATATAAAGATTTGACAACATTGGCATAATGTTTGAGTTCACAATACAACATTCACATATATAGATCCGACATGCACAACATATTGGAGTTCAAAATTTGAAAAGTTAGGCATACATTGAAGTACAATATGAAAAGGATAGCTAGAACAAGTGTCGTGACAATGCCCCCAACAATCTAGTTGTTCTTGTCCATCCTCTTTGACATTGCCACTAGGATCTTTTTTACTTTTGCCGATGTAGTCATCAACGCCATGCAACTGTGAGCAAGAGCAGGAGGATGTCACTACCACAACATACCTGACATCAAAGAATGAAAAACATATCTATAGCTAATCAAAAATATATGTGCCTGCAAAATATGTTTGCGAACACATATGGTGTGCTAATTACTAGTCCCTTGCCCCTGCTGGAGAAACCACTCGTCAGCCAACCATAACAGGCATTCGGGAAATAAAATAAAATAACACAAATATAGCTGCATACTCCACGTCTTCTCATTCCAAATTTGCACCAGACAAACAACATCTAGCAACGAAGTGAGCATAACAGAGGCGTAAATGAACTAAAATTTGACTATTTTGGACTAAGAAAATAGTTGAATCTTGTATAAACGGACCCTAGTTTCTCTATTTGTACGTACTATGAAAGTGAAAGACTCCATGAGCAATGTCTACTAGAAACCAATCAATTCCCGAGTGCCCTTAACACACGGAAAACTAACAAAAACACTCGGGATACTAATTCTTGAAGGTTGGCCGTCGGGGAAAACACTCGAGATCATTTCGTTGGGTAAAAACCGGTTTCCCGAGTGTTACACTCGGGAGACATAAATTCGCCGTGTGTTAAGATGTACACTCTGAAAACACCCAACACTCGGGAGAATAGTTGACAGAACGGGTTCAGCCACCGTAATGGGATACTTTACTGAGTGTTGGCACTCGTGAAAGTCGGGACATTGTCACTCGGGAACATTCCTTTCCCGATGTGTCCCAAAAATTGGCCCGAGTGTAAACACTCAGGAACGCTGGCCACGAGGCGGTCCTTTCTCGACGGGCCCCGAAAGATGGCCCACTCGGGGAGATCATACATTGTGCCGAGTGCTTGTGAACACTCAGGGAGATCGTACATTGTCCCGAGTGTATGTCAACACTCGGGGGCGACAAGACATGTTTCCCGAGTGTATGTCAAGACTTGTGGGCCGTACATTGTTCCCTAGTATATGTCATTCAAGGACACTCGGGAAATACCCGAACAACATATGCACCTATTTTGCCTGTACAATGCATTTCATTTTGAACCTGGCTGCCAGCTGATAGGAAACTCGGCAATCAAACATACCATACATTCCACAGCAAGAAAAATACCACCAATTAGCCACAAATCATTACATATATAGATTCAACAACATTGATATAATGTTCGAGTTCACAATACAACATTCACATATATAGATTGGACGTGCACAACATATTAGAGTTCAAAATTTGAAAAGCTAGGCATACATTGAAGTACAACATGAAAAGGATAGCTAGAACAAGTGTTGCGATAATGCCCCCAACAATCCAGTTGTTCCTGTCCATCCTCTTTAACATTGCCACTAGGATCTTTTTACTTTTGCCGATGTAGTCATCCATGCCATGCAACTGTGAGCAAGAGTAGAAGGATGTCATTACCACAACATACCTGACATCAAAGAATGGAAAACATATCTATAGCTAATGAAAAAGATATGTGCCTGCAAAATATGTTTGCAAACACATATTGTGTGCTAATTACTAGTCCCTTGCCCCTGCTGGAGAAACCACTCATTAGCCAACCATAACAGGCATTCGGGAAACAATGCATAAAATAAAATAACACAAATATAGCTACATACTCCATGTCCTCTCATTCCAAATTTGCACCAGACAAACAACATCTCGCAAGGAAGCAAGCATAACAGAGGCATATTTCAGCTTCGTATACAAAAGCACAAGCACCCTCCCTCCCTACAAACATGAGTAACTCACACATTAATGCCCCTATCGCAACATGAATAGGATGTTCCCTGGAAATTATGTTGGCTAGCCCTCAACCAAATTTCACATTTTTTTAAAGATAATGGAAGAGAATAATCTCTTCCGGCCTCTGGATCAAGGATGCACACAGCCCATTTTATTAAGAAGACAAGTACCACAACGATCACAAATTGTTAAAAAGTGGCTGGAAGCCTTACAATCAAAATAAGAATGGAATGGAACTTAATCATTACAAATTCTGTGACTAAATTGCCAACCATGAAGGTTTAAGATTTGCTTTGCCACAAACTCCAATCTGGCACTACCAGCTATCATTGCCTCCTTTTGAGGCGATTTTTGAAAATTTGTCCAAGCACTCAACCAATGTCCACGCAAAATGATAATCTGCAAGGGATTAGTGATAATCTTTTTATCAAAAACAACATCATTCTGGCATAACCAAATAGACCAACATAAGGCACTAGCTCCCATTAGGAGTTGTGACTTTAAAATTTTTGGAATACTGGCTAGCCAATTCCCAAACAAGTGCGCTATACTCACAAGAGGGGTAAAATTAAATGCACATTTAACAGTCTACCATGCAAGACGTCCAAAAGAGCAATCAATAAAAAGATGCTGAATTGTTTCCTCTTTAATACAAAACAACATTTTTTTTGCTTTCCCTCCAATTTCTTTTAAACAAGTTATCTTTAGTTAAAACCACCCCTCTTTTGAGATACCATAGGAATATTTTCATTTTTAACGATATTTTAATGAACCAAAAAAAATCCCTAAGGGGAACTTGAGTTGTTCCAATTAGGGCCCCATAGAAAGAAGGTACCGAGAAAAGTCTAGACTTATTCGGATTCCACCTGAAAACATCTTTTTGAGAGCACAATGTTAAATTAGCCATTCTCAGAATTAAACCATTCCAAGCATGTAACTTAGGTCCAATAATAGGTCTTCGAAACGAAATATGAAGAGGATCCGATGTCATTACATTTGCCACTGTATTATTCTTTCTCCTTACCACATTGTAGAGAATTGGATATTGATTTTTCAGAGGAGTGTCTCCTAACCAAATATCTTCCCAAAACCTAGTTTGCATCCCATTTTAAACCTGGAATGAACCACATCGAAGAAAATTATTTTTAATGTTCATAAGACCTGACCAAAAATGGGAAGTTCCAGGTTTATTAACCACCTGCGAGGGACTCTTATTCGCCCAAAGATTTTCTTGTTAGCAAGGATTGCCATATCCCTTCTTCATTAAGCAACTAAAACAACTATTTCCCTAATAAACTTTTGTTTTTTGTGTCTAAGTTTTGAATGCCTAAACTGCCTTGCTCTTTGGGTGTACACACTAAACTCTATTTAGCAAGTCAATATTTTTGTTTATGACTATCACTTTGCCAGTAGAATCTAGATCGATAGAAATCAAGTCTTTTAAGAACTTCTTTAGGAACTTCAAAAAATGATAGCATAAACATTGGCAGGCTGCTGAATACCGAGTTAATAAGTACTAAACGTCCACCAACAGGCAAGTTTTTTCCTTTTCACCTAATAAGTTTTTTTTCCACTCTATCCTCAACCCCTTTCCAATCACAATTCTTTAAGTTTCTGAAGTGAATTGGAATGCCTAAGTACCTGAAAGGAAAAGTACCCACTTCACACCCAAATAACTGAGTATATTGTGATTCAACTTCTTTGGCCTTACCCAAACAGAAAATCTCACTCTTGTGGAAATTAATCTTTAATCATGATAATTGTTCAAAGACACATAGAATAAGTTTGAGATTTTTTGCCTGATCTAAATCATTATTCAAGAAGAGGATAGTGTCATCAGCATATTGTAAAATAGATAGCTCGTCATCAATCAAGTGAGGAACTACGCCGAGACCAGACCCTCTTCTTTAGCTCGTGAAATAAAGATGGCAAGTATGTCCGCAACAAGATTAAAAAGAATAGGGGACACGTCGGACCCGGGAGTAACCCCCCAAATCCTCTATGCATTTCTGAACTAGTCCCATGATCAGTAGCTAGTTCACACAGTAAACAGATACGGTAACATCCATAAATCGCACAACTTTATTAGTAATCAACATAGTTTATTACAAAAGAGGCTTACAAGCCAACGATAAAGAAGACAACGGAAGACGAAGAAGTAGTGGAGTCAAACTAATCTGCCACAGGCAATCGACTGGGGTAGCGGCCCAGTCGTTGAGATCCACACCGATAGTGAAGTCCTTCTCCTCTGAAATTTATTTGCATCAAGCAAGGATGAGCACAACTTCCATGCTCGCAAGTTACACCCAATAACAGAGTTAATGCATGCAAGGATATATCAAAGGAAGGATTATTGGTTAATTTTGCATAAAGCAATGTTTTTTTAAAATACTTGTACTAAGTTCCAAAGCGGTTATTCTATAACTAACAGTCATTTTATAAATTCTCAGTTTTATAGTTAGATAACATTCACACAAGAGTGGTGAAGGATACCCTCTTATCACATGGCTTTCCGCCTAATTTCCCATTTGGATAAACCAGTTGATCAAGTATTTCAAAATCAAAGTCTAACTTTGAGTGGCTTTGCCAAGCATGTCCATGACCGTGGACATGGCTATTCGAATAGTTCTTAACACTTTGCAGAGGTTGTACAGCTCTACCCACATGACATGAATTCTCTAGTTTGTTTGGCATCCGTCGATACCACCGCTCACTACCTTAGGTAAGTAGTCTAGAGCACGTGTCAAGGTCTTTACAAAGCTTCATCCCACCGTAGTCCCACCTCGCTAAGGATTCACCCCCTTTGGATAGAAACCCGTCGGGTTCAGGCCCCCTCTTACGCCAGGTGGGAATACATAAAAGTAGGTCGTACAAGATACCCACGCAACCGGATGGCATGACCACGGAGAAATGTTGCTAATTAGTTAGCCAGGTCCCGCCCAATCAGGACATGTGGTAGTATGATGTAGCTTAGCAATATGCGGCTCGAAGACCGGTCCTTAATTGACTTGGGCGATTTCCAAAAACCCTGGGTCTCGATCCTGCCCGGATTGAGCCCATGAATAAACCTGCACCCACCAACCATCCATTTTGCCCAAGTACAAACCAACTTTACCTTTTTGCTTTTCAAAATCATTTGCAAAATCTTCCATGACAAACCAATGCTATAGACTTTTAAACAATATTTGATTTCTGGCTGTAAATTCCCAAACCAAATATTTTAGGTCTAAGCATGGCCAAGCATAATATTTTCAAATGATCCTAGTTCATACTATTATATCAACTAGGTTTTATCTAGGGTGACAATATATTCGATTCAAATATCAACATTGGCCATACAAAGGATTTAGGCATATCTATAAATTTAAAACAGGAATTTAAATTACATTGAATAGAAATACGCATGCAATAATAATTTAAAATAGAATTTAAATAATTTGAAATAATGGGATCAAAGATGTAACTTGCCTTGCTTGATTAGTTGTTCTCAAACGGTGTCGAAATCTGACTCTCCGAAGTCGTCGAAATCTATACGCGAAAATAAACTAAATTTAAAAAAAATTCAAATGAAGATTGAAATGAACTCTAAATTAAATAATTTTAGTTTAGTTAGTTAGATCTTGAATTTAGATGAATTTAGAAATATGAATCGACAAAATCGGAGGTTGTATGAAGGACAACGGACTCCTGGAAGTTTAAACCCAAAAGAAAACCCTACAAAGGAATTTCTAGATTTAAATTTCTAAAGGAAAATCGATTAATGACATCAGGCTGACATCATCGACATGATTTTCTTTTCGGTTGAATTGTTTTTCTAGAGAAAAATCAGAAAATGCCATGTGGCTATGACGGGGCAGTCACGTGGCGGTGCCATGTCATCAAGGCGGCGGCGGCGCTCGGCGTTGAGCTCGTCGGCACTACGCGCCGCGGTGAGCTCTGGCGAGGTGCGCAAAAGAAAGATTGAAGCGCGGGTGTTACGGTGCTCACCACAGCGGCGCTAGGGCTCGCACGGCTCGTCGACGGTGAGGAGAGGAGCGGTGGTGCAAACGGGCTCACGGCGGTGAGGGTGTTCTCGTGGGCTCCCGGAGATGGCGGGGAGCGCCTGAGGTAGCACACGTGACGACGGTGCTGATGGTGCAGACGACGATGGTGGGGCGGCGGTGACGGCACTGGAATTGATGAAGAAAGCGTGCACGACCAACGTGCTTAATCCCCAAAATTTGGCGGCGCCAGGGCAAGAGAGGTGAGGTGGGTTGGGGGAATGGACTGAGTTGGAGAAAGCGGTCCTAGGGCGCACCTTTATAGTGTGCGGGCGAGGGTAGGTTGTCGTAATGCACAAGAAGCCCGAGCGAGGTCGTCGGCGAAGATGGAGGAGTTGCGGCGAGAAAAAGGAAAGAGAGGGCCGAGATGGGTGTAACACCCCAGCCAATCAAAGGCCTAGAATGCTACTAAATAAACATGATAACTAATTAAAATGTAAGACTTAATTCCAAATTTCGGCAGAACCTCCTTTGTATAGCTAAGTATACCGGAGGTTCCAACAATTGCATATATCATAATCAATTCTCTAGCATCCAAAATTAATCAAGCATTCAAAATAACCTATTCAGCTAAAGCATAAACAAGCATAATCAAAATATGCTACTCTCATTATTACAAATTGTGAGAATCCCCGGGTTATCTCCGTAAGACCGAGACTAAGCATGGTCTTAAGGACATAACTCTAGGGCCTCAAGTAAATGGATTCCAACTTAACTTCATCTAAGCGAGAGGCTTAACTACAAACTAGAGCCCCGGCGATCATACGCGCTGCTCCTCTGCAAGCACTACATGATTGTCGGTTCTCCAACAAGTCAAGCACTACCCTTAGTGAGTTAAATAGGAAGTCACGAACAGCGAGTATGCAATCATATTGGCTCCCAAGATCAGCGACCAATATGCTCATACTCTCATACAACGTTGATCACATCTATACAACAACATACATAGATAGTTCAAACGACATACAACATAATAGTTAAGGTTTACAACTATTACAAATGGCCGACCGGCCAAATTCAAATAAGAGTATTAAGTAGCAGCGGAAGCAAGTAAATAAACCAAAATATCCAGCATGGTATGCCCCATAACCCATCGGCAACCGACTGGGAGTTAAATGATAGCATTACTCATTAGCGTCGCCAAAATCGGCGCTAACAAGCTCAACGGGCTCATACACTTCCTCACCTGAAATTGTAGCAACCGGGTTGAGTACAAAGGTACTCGCAAGTCTTACACAAATAAAAATTAGTTATGCTAGAGGTTGTTCCAAAGGATGGCTCATATTGGCTTAGTTTTGCAAAAGAGACGCAACAATTTACAACCTACACATACTAGTTTTGCAAGTGCCATTTCAAAATCAGATTTGAAGTAGAAGTAAAGCATGTGAATAAGTAGTAAATTGAATAACAAATGAACCATACAAATGACAAAGTAGCTGTCCACTTTGATACAACAACAAACATGAAGATCCCATTCATGACGATACCAAATTATGCCACAATTTTAATTCCAAGTCTAACGATAAGCAGCCACAAACTCAAGCGGTCGTCCATAACCGTGGACACAGCTATTCGAATAGATTGATATCCTACAGGGGTGTACTACTTTACCCACACGACTTGATTAGCCCGTAAGCCTCCAGATGCCTCCGAATATAGCATACTTCCTATGGTATGCCAGCCGGGTAAACCAAGACTTAGTATCTTTCAGCAAGTTGATATCATTCAGTTGACTTGCCCATATGTGACGTAATCCCGTTTAAGTGTAGGCTACCCACCTACAACTAAACAGGCACGAAAGTTGTGCCGGAAATACCGACCCAATTAATAAAGCTTAAAGAGGGCTCACCCTCACAATAAAGAATTGCAATCGGCATCCTTATGGAACATATATGCGATGGAACACATATACATCCTCACACCACCAGTCATCAACTCAACAATACCAACCCCTTACTTAACCAAGCAGTTCCCATTCACCGTGTGTGATAGCACGAGTTTTGCTTGAACCGTAGGTACCCAAAGTTCGGTCCTTAACTGTCCAGACAAGTCTACCACTTTCCCAAGTCTCGTGCACAAGGTCACCATCACTAACCATCACTTGTCCAGACCAAGAGCTCATTTAGAATGATAAAATTTCACTCATAAAATAGATACGAAGATTTGAAACAAAAGTATATAATGAAAGTGGTGTTTATCCCATAATTGTCGGGTTATTCCCGACAATCAACTACCGGTTCTAGACTTGCATGGCTAAGCAAATCCGAACAATATATTTCAACCATTCTAACTTAAGCATGTGGTACTGGAATAATTCAAGTATAACCTCAATGAATTAGGAGATAACTAATCTACACATCACAAAAATAGCGACATTAACAAAATAGCATGCAAGCAATTATCATTGCACTAACTTAACAAAACTGTGATCAAATATGATGCAAAAGAAAGTTCAAATGATGCTTGCCTTGCTGGTAGCTTAGCTGCTCTCCCTCAGTAGCGTATAAGTCAATATCGATAGGCTCCGGATCTATATAAATACAATACCGAATAAACATCGAGAAATACTCAAAAATTGAAAATACCCAAAAATGCATGATTTTTCTAGAGTAGCTAAATCATGATTTTATATGAATTTAGGTGAAAGAATTATTCCATTTGGATTTAGTATGCAAAAGTTATTAAGGTTTGGATTTCAGATTTCAAACATATTCTCATTGAGCAATTTAATTATTTGGCCAAAATTTGTATAGCAGTGGAGGGTATAAGGATTATATGGATAAAAAGGGAATATTATTACAAGACCAGAATAGTTGAGTTTACCTCATTTGGAATTTTTATGAATTAGTTATCCATTTTCAAAGTTATCAGCCTTTTTCTATTGTAAAAATAATAAGTTTATGGATCATTTGCCATAATAATACTCTCAGCTATAGATACATGTTTGAAACCAATTTTAATATAAAGTTCATTAAAAATGAAAATTACCAGAAGTGGTTTCATCCTTTTGGAGTTAAAATGAATTAGTTATGTATTTTTGAAGTTATACATATTTTTCAGTGTATAAACAAACAAATTTCGTATTTTCTAAATCATTTATTCCTTTTTGCACCGGACGCTGTGCTAGCCACAGGCGCTGACTAGCGGGCCCGATGAACAGTGAGCTTTTCAATTTATAACTGGTTTTGAATTTAAATCTGACAAGTGGGTCTGTTTGTCGATGACACGGTCGGCGGACCAGTCCACCAAACACACACGCTTGCAGTGCACAGGCCTTAAGCCATGGCCCTTGGTCGATCTCCCCATTCCCATCACTTAATGTCCCAGTTTCCTGTGCATGACCCCACTCGCCAGCGACTGCTCTAGCGGCTAAGACAGCACTTAAATGCTAATGATTATCATTAATCGCTAACTGCTTTGCTACAGTCGCGGTCGGCGTCCGACAACACGACCACGCGCTTGCCCGGCGGCTCGCCGGCACTATGCGCCATGGCGGAGTCGGCCAAGGGCTGGGATAGCTGTGCAATAGTATTGCACACCTAATGGGAGTGGTTTCCGTGCTTGAGGTGGTCTGTGCCGGCGGTGAGCCGGAGATGAGCGACGGCAACCAATACGGCAAACGCGCAAACAGCTAAGTAAAGCTCTGCAGCATCATTCAAGCGGGTGCCAGGGTCCTAGGGACTAAAAGAAGGCTACCTGAGCAGAGGAGGGTGCTCAGGGAAGCTTGGAGTAGGCCGGGGTCACGTCGGCACCGGAGAAGAAGACGGCGACAGCACGGCACAAGCAGAGAGCTCAACCTGGTGAACCAGAGGGGTAGTGAGTGGTTGGAACAAGATAAAGACCTAGCAAGGATGCTAAGAGAGCAGGGAATTGAGCTACGGCTTACCAGAACCAAGTAGGAGTCGAAAGGTTGGTTCTAGGGCCGAAAGCACAAATTCTTCAAATCAACGAAACCCTATCGTGCAATGTCAAATTGAGTTGAGGGGTTTTGATTACTAAGCGAAAAGGCGCAATGTGACGCGTAAGAGGGAGCATAATACTTACCAGTAGCCAGAATGGCATGAAGAGGCCGCTCGGGAGCGCGCTCTAGGGCCTCCAATGGCACCTTTGTGGTTCAAGAGCTACATGCAACTGGAGGAGCTGAGGTTAGGCAAAATGGAGAAGGTGTTGAACATGGGATCGAAGGCAACCACGCGGAGGAGGCTTACCCGAGAGACACGCCCGGGAGAGCTCCCCTTTCCTCAGCCACCGAGAGGAAAAGTGAGGAAGAAAGGGGTGCTACGGGGGTATTATCCCTGGGTGATGGACGGAGCGGAGGCGGCGTCAAGTGAGGGAGCTCCAGGATAGGTCAATGGACGCGGTGGATTGACGGCGTCGACGGAGCGTAGAAGGAATTGACTGCGATGTGGCAAGGCTGTCCTGCACGAGTGTCAGTGGGAGGTAGACGACGGATCCGATAGGTGGGCCCGGTGTGGCAGCGACTCAGCGCCCGCGCGATCGCCCGCGTAAGTGAGTTAAGCGCGACCGTCGGATCGATCTGGGCGGCTAGGAGTTAACAAGGGGTGACTGATCTATTCTGAAAGTACGAGATCTGCCGTGGATTTCCCATCGGACGGCTCACATCGATGCCCTAAGTTGGTTGGGCTGAGCCGTTCGCCAATCGGACTCGAGCAGATGAATAGTCTTGGCCGGTTGGGTTAGGGTTTGAGTGAGATATAATTTGTTTTCTCCACTTTGACCAAGGTGTTAAAAATAGAAATACATTTCAGAAAAATGTGAAATAAATCACAAGGGTTCCTGGGTAGGTCTAGTATCCATAAAAATTATTGAACACTACTGTTCATGATATAAAGTGTATATAATAAATTCAAACTTAGTGTATGTCATTAAATGATGTTTGAATTTTCTCAAGGTTTAAACCAGTCCCAAAAATTTGGAAAAAATTATATTAATTCATTATAATTATTATATTATTTGAATAAATTAATTCCAGAAGATGTTCATAAAGGATAGTGTCCAAGTTCAAGGATTGGAAATTTATACTCAATGAATATCAAGGTATTACCAACAAGCTATGTCAACATAATTGTATAAAGTAAAGTAATGCACTTTCATAATTTAAGACAATACAATTTGCATCCAAATGTAGGTGAAAAATTATCAAAGTGTTGACTCGCCTTGCTCGATGTCTTGGTGGTTTTGGTCTTGCTCAATCTGCTACTCTTTCGAAGCTTCGATATCTATATACACGACAAACGACCAAGATCGAATAAACACAAATTAATTCGAATTGAATGCAAAATTCCAAATGAAGTCCAAAATTCATTTTTTCCAGCTTTGTTAGGTAGGGTTTGATTTTAGATAAATTTAGAAATAAGAATAGTCAAATTTGGATTTAAAATGAGAGAGAACGGGCTCTCTGAAGTTTTAAATTCAAAACAATTCTTGAAATTAAGAGATGAGAGAGAATTCTCTCACTAATTGGTGGGGTCCATCATATTTTATTTTATTTTTGATTTATTTCTTAATTAGAAAGACAATATTGTGAATGACAAGTGGGACCCCTAGTATTTTAATTTCTTTTCTTTATTTATTTCCTAATTAAGAAATGTTACAATCATTAATAGGTGGGGTCCGACCCCTACGGGTTCAGTTCATGGGAACAGTGTATGGACCGAGGCCCCACGTGTCACACATGTCATTGAGGCCTGTCTATATACTGGGTCCACTCTGTTCCCTCAAAGGGGTAGGACTCACATGTCATAGACTCATAACTAATTTCTAGTTTTAGTTATGTTTTCCTAATTGAACTAGGCCCACACATCGTACTAACATCATTCCATAATTACCATGTTCTTATAACATCGTTAAGACCTAACGACTTAGCTACAGGAGCTACAATGCTCCTTCCTCAATCCAACTTGAGCAGGGGAGGACACGCTAGAGCATGCTCTGGCCACGTTCGCCATCAGCGAGCCGAGCCTCGGGGGCGACTCGGGAAGCCCAAAATGGAACCCCACAGCCAGATCGTCCTCAATGGCGTCGTCGGTGAGGGTGGTGGTAGCACGACTGTGTGAGGCGGTGACAATGTTTTGGTCCATGGTGGAGCTGTCTATCCATCGGTCAATCCCACCAGGTGGAGTGCGCATTAGCACCTACTCCCCAAGGGGGTTTTAGGTGTACCACCCACGCAGCTCGAGGAGCTCCATGCAAGCCCGTCCACGGCGACCGGCACTGGGGACTAAAGGGCTATGATGTGGCATTGTCGTGCTACTATTCACCCTCATCGACTGACGCGCTAGCTACCTCTACCGCTAGAACATGATATGATGTGGTCACTTCTGTTGATGCGGTCGACATTAGGAAGTTTGATGTTTGGGGAAGAAGGTGGCACGGCTCGTGTTCGTTGTTGCTGAGGAAGAAGATGGGGCGGCCATGGCGGTCCTATGAAGGAACAGATGAACAACGATGAGCATGAGGTAGGAGGGGGCGTTGCGGGATCGAAGTAGTGACCTGGGGTGGCGGGGACACACCTAGGCGGTAGAACGGAATTGGCGTGTGGCGACAGACGTGGCGGCGACGCGTGGTGCGAGTGACAGGAGTTGGCTGCCAACTCGTTGCGGCACTGTGGCTGATGCAGAGCACAGCAGCGGGGAGGCACCAATTGTGGCATGGCGCTAGGGATGGCGGTGCGAGGTGTCAGCATGGGAGCGGGGAGGGACAAGGAGGGCTGGTAGTGTGTGGCTTGGCGAGTGACGCGAGGGGGGTGGGGTGTGCCATGGATGGACTAAGGAGGAAGGAAATCGAGTGGGCCAGCCCATTCGTGAGGGAAAGAAAAAGCAAAAAAAAAAGAAGGGAAAGATGAAGAGAAAAGAAAAGAGAAAAAATGTGGAGATGGCCTAGTCTGGGCCCAACTTAAAGTTAGGGATTTTTATGTATTTCAATTTCAAATTCAGATTTGAATTTCTCATTTAGGTTTTAGTAATTAAGTTATACATTAATTTTTGCTTATGATTTACTATTCTTAGCCTGATTCCAGTTTGATAATTGTTTTTTTTTTGGAAAATTCCAAAGTGTCAATAAAATTCAAATGAATCTTAAAAACCCAAATGAGAAAATAAATCATTAATACACAAAAAAGTTTTAAAAATCCCACATTTGTAACCTTGAGATTTTTTGCTACAAATTTTGGGATGTTACAGAAACCCTATACATGAGTGGGAATGGAGGTGAGGGATGGAGAGAGGAAGTCAAGGCAAGCTTGGTGGGCATGGTGGAGATGGACAAATGTTATCAGAGCACCCATAATAGAGCATCAGCCGATGGCTAGGATGATAAGCCCGAGCCTGTGGAGCTTGTTTTCTCTGCTCGAGGAGGAAGAAGATGGTGGGGGAGAGGGTGGTGTGAAAGAGTTTTGGAATAGAAGCCACAATTTGTGCCTTCCTTTTTCTCATGTATATATAGCACATATACAATGATTACATGGGATGAGATCCGTGCTGATCCTAACCATAAATAGCTGGATTACATACTATACATATCCTCTAAAATATGGTTAGTCCAGATTACATGACGTGGCAAATATATTATCGAACATGGAAAATATATTGCCTAACACTCCCCCGCAGTCACAATGGGAGGAACACAGACATTGAGACTGTCCCGAAAATCCATGAATAGTGAGGATGGCAGCCCTTTGGTGAAGATGTCGGCGAACTGTCATGACGATGGTACGTGAAGAACTCGCACACATCCCAGGGCAACATGATCACGAACAAAATGCAAGTCAATGTCGGTGTGTTTGGTGCGTTGATGTTGAATGGGGTTCGCTGACATGTATACCGCACTGACATTGTCACAGAAAAAGACTGTAGCTGTAGCCAGAGGATATCGAAGCTCCTGAAGTAACTAGCGAACCCAACTAGCTTCAGCGACGGTGTTGGCCACTGCTCGATATTCTGCCTCCGCACAGGAACGAGAGACCATGTGTTGTCGTTTGGACGACCACAACACAAGGTACTCGCTAAGGAAAACACAGTAGCCGGAGGTGGAATGACTCGTGTTTGGGCAACCTGCTCAGTCAGCGTTAGTGTAGGTGATCAGGGCGTTGGCTGATGATGACGTGAGATGAAGACCATGATGTAGTGTCCCCTGGATGTACCAGAGCACTCACTTGATCAACAAGAGATGTTGTTCTTGAGGGTCGTGCATATGGAGACATATTTGTTGCATGGCGTAGGCAATGTCAGGGCGAGTGAAGGTGATGTACTATAGCACTCTTGCAATACTGCGATATGCCATGGGTCCTACAACCGGAGGGCCTACATCGGCCACCTACTTGGGCGACGTGTCCACTAGTGTGGGCGAAGACTTGCATGTTGCCATGCCAGGTCACTCAATGATCTCCACGGCGTACTTGGACTGTGATAAAAGAAGGTCGGAGGAGACACGTGAGACGACGATCCCAAGAAAGTAATGAAAGTCCCCCATTACCGTCATTGCAAACTTAGAATTGAGAGCAGCGATGATGCGCACATGGAGTAGTAGCGATGAAGCCATCAAGACAATATCATCAACGTAGAGAAGGAGAAAGGCCGTACCCAACGTGATGTGAAGTACAAAGAGAGAGATATCGTACTTGGAGCAGACGAAGCCGACGGTCTCAATGTATGTAGCAAAGCGTTGGTACCAGGCGCGGGGAGCTTGCTTTAGGCCATAGAGAGAACTATTCAAGTGGCACACATTGTTAGGCTGTGATGAATCAATGAATTCAGTAGGTTGGCAACGAAACACTACCTCGAAGAGAGTGCCATGTAGGAAAGCATTTTTGACATCGAGTTGATGAATTGACCAACTGTTGGAGAGAGTGATAGAAAGAACAACACGAATTGTAGCTAGTTTGACAACTGGGCTAAAGGTTTCATCAAAATCCACCCCTTGGGCCTGAGAGAAGCCCCGTAGAATACATCGCGCTTTGTAGCGTTCAAGGGTGCCATCCGGTTTCAGCTTATGCCGGAAGATCCACTTCACGCAGACTATGTTTGCATTGGAAGGAGGAGGCACAAGATTCCAGGTGTTATTGCTCAAGAGAGCTTGGTATTCGGCAACCATAGCTGCGTGCCAGCTGGGATCCTTGAGAGTGCTACACACTATCTTGGGTATGGGGGAAGACATGCTGAGAGCAATGGCATGGAGGTTGAGGCGAGCTGGTGGGGCATGTGGAGGCCAGCTCGACAGCGCGTCTGCATGGGGTGGAAAGGAGGTAGATCATGCGCAGGAGGGGCTGCCGCGGTAGGCGCGAGGGTTCAAGTGGCAGGCACATGAGTTGACACGGTAGGGGCAGGTGCTGCCGTGGTAGCTGGAGAAGTTGTGGCTGCCGCGGCAGGCACAGGAGTGGATGCGACAGGGAAGGAAGCTGTCGCGGTAGGTGGAGAATATGGTGTGGCAGGTAGGGAATTTGGCAGGGGGGTAGGAGGATCACAATCTGTTAGGAGATCATGAATATCTGTAAGTGATTGATTTGTTCTAGCAAAAAGGAAAGGTGAACTCATCACAAATGACATGACGGGAAATGATGAGGCAACGGAATTAGATATGCATGCAACGGTATCCCTTGTGATTGGATGAGTAACCAAGGAATACACATGCAACAGATCGCGGAGCGAGTTTGTGTGGCATAGTGGCAGTTGTGCTGGGATAGCACAAACAATCGAAGATGCGCAGGTGGGAATAGGATGGTTCTTTTCTGAAAAGAGCAAAGAATGGGGATGGTGCCAAAATGGTTTTAGTGGGGAGTCTGTTGAGAAGATATGTGGCAGCATGTAAGGCTTCCACCCAAAACTTGGGAGGCATGCATGCCTAAAAAGAAGTGTGCGAACTATGTCGTTGACGGTACGAATGACACGTTCGGCTTTGCCATTTTGTGGAGAGGTGTATGGACACAAAAAAAGGATATGGATGCCATGCGCAGCTGCTAGGGTATGAAGCATATTGTTATCGAATTCACGACCAATGTCACATTGTATGGCTTGTAAAGTGGTGGCGAACTGAGTAGCAACTAGTGTGCAAAAAGAGGAGATCATGTTAAACACATCATATTTTAGTCGTAAAGGGAATGTCCTTAGAAAATGTGTGTAATCATCAATAATCACTAGGAAATATTTATTTCCCGAAACACTCTCAATGTGAGAGGTCCAAAGATCACAATGAACAAGTTCACATGGACGAGTAGTACAACTAAACGAAGCAAAAAATGGTAGCCGAACATGGCGCCCTAATTGACAAGCATGGCACACAGTGCTATCTTTTATTTTTTGATGGCATGGAATAGCTGATGAATGTGCAAGGCAACGAAGAGCATCATGACCGGGGTGTCCAAGTCATCGATGCCAAAGGGTGGATGTGTTGGTGGAGGTGACAAAAGCGTGAGGCGATGGAGAAGGGCAGGCGAATGGGTAGAGGTCGCCCGTGCTACTACACTTGAGAATCTCGCTCTTGTTTGGAAGATCCTTCACAGAAAAGCCATGAGGGTCAAACTCGACAGAACAATTATTATCAGATGTGAATTGACGAATAGAGATGAGGTTTTTGATTATGCGAGGAGTGACCAAAACATGGTGTAAATGGGTAAGACGATTAGGAAAAAAGATGGAAGGGTGGCATGACCGGAATTTGTGACGGGAAGACTAGAATCGTCACCGACAATGACATGCCAAAAAGGAGAGCGAGAAGAGAGGGACTAGAGATTACCAGTATCGACAGACATATGTGCCGTGGTGCCTGTGTCCATGTACCAGTCCATGGTAGGTGACTGGAGAGTCATGGTGTTGAAGTGGTTGACGAATGCCAAAGAATCCCATGATGGTGTGCTCGGTGAGGAGAATGGTGGGTGACTGCCCTGTGGCACACTTAGCTGGTGGAGGCCCGGCCTCATGCACGGCTGCATGGCATAACCTGGTTGCTGGAACATGCCCGAGGGTGGTTGAGCCGTGGCCATGAAGCCATGTGCCGGAGGGCGAGCTGCCAACACTCCCGGGTGCGGGCTGAGCATGCTAGTGGGACTGCCGGAACCCCAGACATGGGCCACATGTGGATGGCCCCCATCCAGGTATTGTACACTGAGGGTCACTGCTGGCCCCCTCCGCCATTGCCCTTCTTGCCCTTGCCCTTGTCACCGCCGTTTCCGCCATGGCTGTAGCTGGCGTTGTCGTGGCCGGTGTAACCACCGCCACCGCTGTACTATTCACTGTTGTGATGGTTACCATCAGATAGGGTGCCACTAGCACGCCAGTTTTTTTGTTGTTTCCACCATTGCCGCCGCCTTTGTTGTTGGTGCACAAGGCGGTGGCCAAGGAGGAGTGGGTGCCACCATTGGTGGGTTTCAATTCCTGAAGAAGAAGAAGGTTGCAGGTCTGGATGAAGCTCGGGAAGGGGGTCAACAATGGCACGAGGGTGGCCACGTTGTCGAACTTCAGATTCAGACCCTTGATAGTGTTGAGCACTAGGGTTTCATCGGTGACGAGTGACCCAGCATCGTTAAGGGCATCGGCGAGGGTCTTGAGCTTGTGGTAGTAGTTCGACATGGATCGGTCGCCTTGCACCAAGTTGCGGAATTCCTGGCTGAGGTAGAGAGCCCGGGCCTTCTGATTGTCATGGAAGAGTGCCTCGATGCGTGTCTAGACGTCTTAGATTGTGGTGGTCACTGCCATCACCATGTCGAGGATCTCATGGGAGACAGAGCTATAGAGCCAATGGAGCACAGTGGAGTCGAGGTGGTTCCACTCCTTGTTGACAGGTCGGGTCACCGTCGTGACGTGGTCGGCGAGAGCGAACTTGTCGACGGCCACCATCAAGAAGGTGTGCCACTTGGCATAGTTCGACGCCGTGAGGTCGAGAGTTACTGGAATCAGAGTCTTGATGTTCTGGACAGCAACTGCCTGGGCCTAAAGATGGGCGAGAGGGTTGGGGTGGCGCCCTTGTTGTCATGGGTGAGAAGAGTGGAGGTTGTGGCCTTGGCATCACCCATGGCAGTCGATGGCAGGAGGTGGGAGGTGCTGCCGAAGAAGATGGCTGAGGCGCAAGAGGTGGGAGGGTGCAGAAGCGATGCGGTTAGGAACGAACACAATCTGATACCATGAAAGAGTTTTGGAATAGAAGCCACAATCTGTGCCTTCGTTTTCTCATGTATATATAGCACATATACAATGATTACATGGGATGAGATCCCTGCTGATCCTAACCATAAATAGCCAGATTACATGCTATACATATCCTCTAAAATATGGTTAGTCCAGATTACATGACGTGGCAAATATATTGCCGAACATGGCGAATATATTGCCTAACATGGCGGACTCGGTGCTCAACTCACACGGAGATGCGACACGGAGGAGAGCGGGAGTGGCATGCGCGTTGTCGAGGATGACGACGACGTTGGCGCGACATGGCTACAAGGATGCTACTGGAGGTGGCTAGTCTCGCCGTCCCCACCCATGGGATCACCAAGGCCGTCGATTTTTGTTTTACTACTCGTTTGCTTCCATTGTGGTCGTGCTTACCGGCGGTGAGCTCGGCCGAGGCCATTCATGGCCACTCCTCTGTTGTGCCTGCACATGCGGTAGAGAGAGAGAGAGAGAGAGAGAGAGAGAGAGAGAGAGAGAGAGAGAGAGAGAGTAATGACGCTTGTGTGGCCTGCCCTGTTAGCACCGGTTAGGACTAGTATGCTAGGGCATACATGTGTGGCGTTCTGATGGCACTCTGTTACGGGTGGTCCTTATCTCGTGCGTATGACAGGTGGGCCCATCTTGTCAGCATGGCCAGCTTGTGACAGAACTGCAATTCGCTGATAATTTGGCTTGCTAATGTTGTAGCTGCCTAAAAACCAAAACAAATGTTGCAATTATTTGATAATTTTGCCACTAAAGTTGTAGTTTTGTGAAATTTACCCTTTTCAATAAGGTGATTCATTTCCCATCAAAACAATAGAGTACTATATATTTCCTGGATTCGGATCCTCTGCTATAATGAAGAGGATCACTGTATGAATAGTGATTGTTTGTGTGAACAATACTCGGCAGTGGTATAGTAGCAAGTACTGCAAGAACAATGAAATATTTATTATAGCAAATACTATAGCTATTAATCTGGACCTTTTCTTTTTAATCGGACGGTGCAGATTGTCTTCTAATGCACAGTACCATAGATTCTCTATATTGTGACCTTCAATACAAAGGATCCATTTCCATATTTTCCACTCCATTGATACTGCATTCACCTCGTGTCGCTACACTCTTGCAGACCATGCATCATCCATTGTTTGGCTTTGTTGAGAGAACTAAGTTGAGATTCTTTTGGAAATTGGAGTATGGTTTCTATAGTAGATGAGAGGCCTTGACATCTCCATATCTATGGAGTTTTTTTTTACCTTATGTGTGAATTCGTTCTCACATAACTGACCCTTATTCGACTAGTCACTTATGATAGCGCTTCGACTGAAGGGCTTGCAGCACATTTTCACTGTACTTAGGGTTTGTTTGCTTTAATACCTGAGCTGTCTTTTGCCTAGCCGGGATGCAACCTGGCGCCTACCGGTTGATTGTTTGTTTGGATTCTCGCTACTGCCGCCGGGCAAAGCGAGAGCACTCACTCAGTGTTAAAAAGCAATACCGGGAGCCAGCGACTCGATCACCGTTCGTAGTTTCGATCTAACGTTCTATTTTTCATTCACCAATTTCAGGCACAGACTTCCAACCAAACAACTCATCTTCAAGTTTGCCTGGCTAGGCAAAAACCAACTACTTTTCAGGCTACCTCCAGACACTATTTTCTTCTAGACATGAAATCCAGGGTACCAACCAAACAAGCCCTTGCACACAACGTAGCCCTGTAAAACAAAGTATTTAAGATATAGTCTAGAGAAAATTATGCAATATCCCATGTGGTGATGAACGTCTAAGAATCCAATCCCAACACTTCACTGCTCAATCAAGTCACTGCTGCCACCTCCCCTGTAGCTGCAGAGGCGCCCTTCGGTGTTGACACTGGCACATAGAGGAAGGCGACAGTTAGGCCCTATTTGGTATAGCTCTACTCCAATTTTTTGTAGCTCCAACTCTAGCTTCACTCTTCGATCCACTCCTATGAGAAGTTGGAGCAGTCTGAGGAGGTGTTTGGCTAGAAAGTTAACTCCAGCTCCAGGAATGAGAAAGATCTTTGTAAAAAGACTGCACTACCCTTGTTTTATGACTTATAATTTTTTTCGTATTTTTTAACCTATAACAGTTCAATAAGTTGATTTCAATCACGCTATGCTTTTATTTATCTAATTTTTTTGTCATGTTGTGCCATATTTTCACCCAGTTTTGGAAGTTTTACTCGAAAAAAACAAAAAAAAACATACATAAACATATGAAGTTCATAACAAAGGTTTACATAAACATATGAAGTTCATAACAAATGTTCTAATTCGATTAGTATCATAACAAAAATCCATAACAAAGATAAACATAATATTGTATCAAACAACACATGATCAAATCAAATATTGTATCACCTCGCAAATATTCAAAACATCCACCATAATAATGTATCAACACACAAGCTCAAAAGCATTTAGGACAATACTATCCAGTTGCGTCTTCCAAAAAAAAGACCATTCAGGTGCATTCCAAACTCACTTGTTTATTTAGAAAACATTACAAAATTGTTTGTTCCAATTCAAGGCATCAATTACAATAAAATCACAAGAAACTAATGTATTAGTTAACCATTTTACAATACGTGGTGAGGCCGGCGTGGCGGAGGAGGGCAAGCATAAGGAAAATGGCCACCTCGAGGAGCACTATGCCTAATCCTAAAATTTCCTGTTAACCCATGCTTCAATCTAGGTCTCTGTAGTGGTCTTGACATTCTTCTCAAAAAGGCAAAAACAAACAGAACCAAGTACTTCAATTCAACAAATGTAACTTTGTGCGGTGGAACGAAAGCGCAATTTGCAAAGTGTGCTCAAACAATGCAGTAGTTATTCATCTCATTGGCCACAATCTTCACCACTTGAGACACTAAGCGGTCAAGCACAAGCCCACAAATGTAAGTAACCAGCAAACATACATTTGAGCCCAAAGGTATCCCAAACCAAGCTCTTACCTCAGAGTTCTCAAACTCAATGAATCCATAATGCTTGGACTTTCCTATCTAAACATATCAGTATTGTGATCCATTAGTGCAGCAGTTTGGATCTAATATCTTCACCTCACCAAAAATAAGAAAAACTTTAGTTTGGTACTTTCTTTTCCCTATCTAATAGTTTTCATGCATGGGAAGTTGGTAATTTTACAACCTTGTAGTGTTCTTGGTGACGATTGTTGTTTCTTCTCTTGGTGCAATGGTAGGATGTTCTTTGGTTTCTTTTTATACTTACAAGAATACACAAGATGGTGTGATTTTTACTTGAGTGATCCAAGCACAGCACAACATAATTTCTAATGACAAGATTTATTTTGAGGAAAGATAAATTCCCATCGCCAATTACTTTCCCGTCTTCCAAGATTTATTTTGAGGAAATATAAATTCCCATCGCCAATTACTTTCCCGCCTTCCAGCTAATACATCCCTCGTGGCACCAAACCTCAAATCTGCCACGCGGTGGTCCGCTTCCAGTGAATGTTCGTGGCGTGCACCAAGACGAGACCACGCCCGGCCCGGAGGCCGAGTTGTTGAAGTAGAAGTACTTGTCCCCGCAATGAATGGGGCGCGTGGCACGGTGGTCAAACAATGAGTGACCTCGCGGTCTGAGCTCTCCTCCTGAGCACCCCGTGAGCACCGACTCGCCACTCGACCGCCTTGCCACTAATTCTTTCATCTCCTCCGAGTTTGGATTCTCCATCCCGTGCCGCACAAAAATATCCAAATAAACCTAAAAATTAGGGGAGACCAGAGGAGGGGCAGGCGTGGGGCTCGAGGGCGCTACCACAGTGAGGGGTCGGGATCTGGACGCCATGGTAGGTGTCGACGATGGATTCATCGCATGGGTCAGTGGGTAGGAGAGGTGGCAAGGTGTCCCGGCATTGAGCCCATGGCGGCACGTGGGGAAGTGGGAGGCAAGGGCCGAGACAAGGGGAGGAAGAAGGATTTGGAAGGACGGAGTGAAGGAGCCCTACTGTTTGGGTAGGGCTGCTAAGGCGAAGGGGTCGGGGGCTGTGGGTTGGGGACGGCGCGTAGGGTATATCAGTGGCAATTTGCGGGTAAATACTCTCAACTTCAATGGGTATTTTGTTTTCCTGGTGCACAGCTCCCTACTCGGAGCAAGGTTTTACCTACTCCTACAAATTGTACTAGAGGGCTGCTCTACTCCAAGTTGCTCCAACTCCAACAGTTTTATGGAGTCAGCCCGTTTGGCACAGCTCCATCT
This sequence comes from Phyllostachys edulis, assembly GCA_036346405.1. Taxonomy (NCBI): domain Eukaryota; kingdom Viridiplantae; phylum Streptophyta; class Magnoliopsida; order Poales; family Poaceae; genus Phyllostachys; species Phyllostachys edulis. Next base: position 21,765,901 of record CM070567.1, on the reverse strand, counting down.
ATTCCAACTAAGAAGCTGGGAGTTGGAGCCATACCAAACAGGGCCTTAATTTACACCGACAGTGTTCTCCTCCACCTGCACCAATTACATCCTACCATGTGTCCCATTCAGCTGTTTGACGTGTGGTGAGCGTTCAAATCCGAATAGAATTCTAGGGAATTTTTTAGATAATATTAATTTTAAAAAGAATTACAAAATTAAATAGTCATTTTTTTACAAAAATAGGCTACTGTCATCTCGGTTGAAATGGTGACAGTAGTCTTGTCACCATGGCAACAGTGCTGAAATGGTGGGAGAGGCTTAATTCGCCATTTGAAACGATGACACGAGCTAGAAATTGAAAAAAAAAAGTTTCTGTAGATAATTCAGCTCAAATTTTAGTAGATTTCACTAAGTTTGTTGGTAATATCTTTTAGTGTCTGCGTAGTTTGGAATCCAAATTTGTAAAAGATAATGAAATATGAAGTAGAGAATGCGAGATCGGCGGCGCAATTTGGAATGTGAGTTCAGCGGCGCAATAGTAAAAATAGTCCCCCTCGGAGCTAAATGGCAAAATATTCAGGTTTAGCATTGCCACGCACACCGAAGATGCTTTTGTGAACTTCAGCATGAAAGCCAAAACAACTTGCTTTAAGGCTTGGAGGGAGTACTTCACGTTTCGTCTTATGTGAATTGGTAGTATTCAATCGATTTGTTTTTTATAAGATGCATTTCGGTCACGCATGGATATTAAGAAAATTGTAAAACCAATAGGATGGTAGAGGGAAATGACCATGATATCCCTAGTATTAATATCTTGGGAATAAGAGAGATATTAGTGTGGATGAATGTTTACTCACGAATGTTGAAGAAAGAGGGAAGATAAATGAGAGCAAAAGATAGTCATTAAATTCATACGCACATCTTATATTCTTGAAATAAATATGAAAAAAATCGTATGCCGCATATTTTAAAAAAGATAGAGTATTAATTCCTTAGTAACAAGAACGGTGTAAATGTGAATAAAAAGGAGGGCAGTAAGCGCGAGGAATCCAACATTCAACCTTTTCTAGCATGGGCTTGAAATAGGGGAGAAGACAAACACAAGCACAAACAAAGCTGACATGTTTCCCACCTTCCTCTACCTCCTTGGTCGTCATGGCTTCATCCGGTAACCAGGGTGTGTGTACCATGGTCAAGCACGTGAAGTTGCCTTCTTCCTCCCACAAGCTGGTAAGAAGAACAATGACATTGCTGCTCACACAAATGCGCATTCATCTCGAACACTAATCCTTTTGTAATGATGAAACAAACTACTTCTGCAGCGCATCTCCGACGAGCTCACTTGGCACTTGGATGGCAGCGACAGTGGCAGCGGTGACAACAGTGTTAGGGGCACAACGCTCGTTGCTGCCCATTCGGCAAGGTCTGGCACGTCGAGGTCAGCCGGGACGGCAAGGGCATACGTCCTTTGCCTCCGATGTAGAATACGTCCTCTTGTCTGGCGCGTTCCCGGTGCATACATCCTCTGCCTCTCATGTAGAATTGCAAGTACAAACAAAATGTGTGGCGAACATGTACTACAATAAGAAAAAAGATCATTTTTTGTTTGGTTGCAATCACCAAGTTTCTAATAATATGTTTAGGTCACATTCAACACACAATACATAGTTTTATTTCTGGGCTACTAATTAAGTGATTTTCTGCGTGCGTTCAGTCTGAGTTCTAATAGTTTAGAGCTAAGACATCTGATTCACTCTTGTTCATGTTCAGGTGCGGCAATCCGAAGCAGCACCCCGGGTGCTCGTAGGACCCTGTTGCATTTTGAAGCTACACAAACACTTAAAGATATTACTAATAAACTTAGTGAAATCCACTAAAATATGAAGTTTAATTCTTTACAGATACAAACATAATGTTTTTTTTTTCAATTTCCAGCTCCTATCGCTATTTGAAATGACGACATGGTCTTGTTGCCAGTTGAATTGGCGACAGGAGCCTAATGCCATTTCAAATAGCGAATTCAGCCTGTCCCGCAATTTCAGTGTTGTTCCCATGGCGACAGGGCTACTGTAGCCATTTCAACTGGTGACAGAACCCTGTCGCCATTTGAATGATGACAATAGCCTATTTTTAGTATTTTTTAACTATTTAATTTTGTTATCCTTTTTTAATATTACTACTGTCGTCATTTCAACTAGTGACAAGACACTGTCACCATTTGAAATGACGACAATAGCCTATTTTTGTATTTTTTAACTATTTAATTTTGTAATCCTTTTCTAAATTAATATTTTTTTTAAAAAAAATGAATTCTAGATACATGATAGCTACAACAAGTTGACACAAACATACCATAAATGTGTAAAAGAGATACAACTGGGCAATATTGCCTTTCCCCAAAAGATAACACATACTCCTTTGGTCACAAATACATATCGTTTTGGGCATTGACATGGTTTCTAAAATGCAACTTTGACGACTATTTTCTATTGTAATATAGTGATAACACCAAATAAAATAATAATATTATGAAAATACTTTTTGAGACAAATATATACATATGATTTTCATGTATCCAATCTAAATATTTAAAAAGATACCAAAAGCCAAAGTTTTGAAAGTTTGTATGAACATATTCCAAAACGACATGTATTTGTGACTAGAGGGAGTATTATTTACTGATTTTCTAAATAACGCTCCAGTAAAAATTTTGGGGTTTCCAATCGAATTTTGTATATTTCGATTTTGCTCCTAGATTCATGTGCCTCCTTCTCTACCTTCGTCTCTAGAGAGCTTATCATTTTCATCTCCGCTGCCGCCGCTGGGTTAGGGCTTAGGGTTCACCCATTAGGGTTCAGGATTCACCAGAGCCCGAGCTTAGAGGGAGGGAGGGGCGGCAGAGGAACGGCAGTGGGCGACGGCAGTGGTGGCGCCGACTTGGACACAGGATTGGAGGAGGGTGGTGGGGGCAATGAGCGAGAAAGGTTAGGAGGCACTGGTAGCTACTGAAGGTTCGGAAGGATGACGATGATGATGGCAGCAGTGGAGGTGCGAGCATGCGATAGAGGAGGTGGCAGTGGGAGGCTACAACGCATGAGGCAGTAGCGGTGGGGGAGGAGCAGCAACAGCGGTGGGCTTATGGCGGCTGGGAAGGGGGAGGGGAATGGCTTAGGGTTAAGAAGGGTTGATATGGGAGTGATAGGAAGATCTGCACCCTTTGTTTTCTATCCAATGGTCACAAAATTCGACTGAATTCCTACATTTTTCTACTCAAGTAATGTATAGTCACTTCCTGTTATTTATTACTAAATGATACTACAATCCTTGATCAATACATGTAGTCAAAAAGGCTATATACATATACTAAAATAAAATAAGTCATGCATGGTTGAGATCATCCTGTGCTTTTAAGAAGTATAATACATGCACAGATTCGCTAGCTAGGTTGATTAGGAGTAATCATAGCTCAAAGAATCTTCCCTTTAAGAGCAAAAGAAGTTAACCGTTTGCCTAGCTTATTCCATTTTTAGGGTGTGTGTGGATTAGTGTATGAGGTGGTACCTAGATGGGATGGTTCGGGATATGTCTTGGTCCATGCGTTTGGTTGAACGAATGGAATGAAACCATCTGGGACCAGTTGGTTCAAGTTGAGGGAATATTCTAAAAAGATCTTGAACCAACTCATTCGCCAAAATCGGCCGAATCACGTGATACAAGGATGGGCTCGTTCATTGTCTCGCATGCGCTCACCTCCTCTCGAGCTCTCCTCTCGTTCTCGATGCCGCCATGTTGCCTCTAGATGCCACCGCGCCATGCCTTCGTCTTGCCTCCCGCCGCCGCGGTCTTTCCATTAGACACTACCACCTCGCCTGTTGACACCGCCGTGCCATGCCTTCGTCTCGCCTCACGACACCACCGCCTTACCATCATACACAACCGCCTCGCCTGTCTATGCCGCCATGCCATGCCTTCATCTTGCCTCCCACCGCCGCCGCCTTTCCATCAGACACCACCGCCTCGCCTGTCGATGTCGCCCGACACCAAGGTAAGCAGGAGCTAGGGCCTCGTGGTGATGGCTTGTTAGATCAGCCAACTAGGTCAAAGGAAAGAAGGTGTGGGGCGAGGTGCGGTGGTGGCCGGAGGAAGCCGAGGGTAAGGCACGACGGTAGCCAGAGGAAATTGAGGGTGCGGCGAGGCAGTGGTGGCAAGGAAAGACGAATGCAATTGAGGAGCAGCCGACGAAGCAAGAAGTAGAGAGGGAAAGAAACATGCGGCCAGAAGACATGATAAGGAAGAAAGAGAATAATGAAAGAAGGAAAGGAAAGGAAAGAAAACAAAAAAAATTTTAGAAAAAAACTTTAATGCTTGGTGGTATTCACACCATCACAGGAGAGGAGGTTACTAGAACCAACTTCATCTCTCTAACCAAACACCAGCTTGAACCATCATGTACTATTTCATGCAACCAACCAAACATAACCTCGTATCATCATGTAAAATCAACCAAACACCCTATCTGAACCATCCTATTCAGCTTGTATCATCCCAAACACATCCTTAATTAGAGGACACGTAGGTTAATTATTCCAGTGCATGCTTCTTGAGAAGATTCTTCTAACTACGATAGGGTGCGAATATTCTAGCCACATACTTGCATAGCCCACAACACATTCAAGAAAAGTGGAGCCTTTTGTTTCCGGAGTTCATCACCGTTCTTCCCAATATGTAATTTACATCAAGTTGGTCTTCTTGTGAAGTTGTGAGCACTTGTGAGAACCCAGAAAGTTAAGCTGATCTAAATAAACGCTAATATGTAATTAGCAATAAAATAATAATTTTATTAAACAAAGACCAAAGCATAAACTCAGTTGGTAACAAACACATCGTGAATCAATTCCATATAAATAATATTACAAGAGTTCAACAACAGAATGTGTAGTGTGAAATTTTGCCACAAGAATAATTCATCATCATTATAACTCAAAGTCAATTCCAAGATTTCATTATGCATAACAAATAATACAAGAATCCATTACGCGTATAAGCAATATATTAATGCAACCTCAAAATTAACTTACAAGAATCCATCTCCGGAAATTACAAATGAAATGGAAAGTAATAATGCAACATTATTATGTTCTCGGATAAATTACAAGAATTAATTGCTGGCAAAAGTAAAATGTTCATATACATTCAGAATTAAATTACAAGAATTATTTACATCTGACCAAAATATAATTACAACATTTAATTAAATTACAATAAAAATTCTTGCATTGCATCCCGCCGAAGCCCTCCTTGTACCATTGTCCACCTATCGCCATCTAGTCGAACCATTTTCGCGGCCAAATCCAAACCCTGTCCACATAGCCATTTCCGCAAAGACCGGTAGACCAGTAATAAACCAAAAGCGATAAAATAGAGTTGGAGTAAAGAGAGGTTGCCGTCAGATTTCATGAAGATCATAACGGTTCCCAGACCAACCTAGGTTAGTCGGCACCATCTCACCTCCAATGGGTCTTATCATCCAGCGTTTATTAAAATCTGACACCCACGTATGCTGTGTTGCCTCAACCGTAGGAAATCCCACGCATACTAGCTTATGGACCCTTGGTCCATAAGTTTGCCCAGCCAACTAGTAGCTTCAGAGAGAGAGAGAGAGAGAGAGTTGGAGATAAGGAATGGTAAAAAGGGGAATGCACAGGCCAGGTGGTAAGGGCAGCCGAATGCACCTCCCCCATCAGCCATCTCCCCCACATAAGCACATCTCCCACTTCACAGCCACCTTAAAGCATCACAAAACCCCTCATTCCCATTCACAGCCAATGGCAAGCAAAAAGCCAAAGCTCCAACTCTCAAGCCTCCCTCCTCACATCACACATTCACAACCAAGAACAAGCCACCCACTGCCAAACACCACTGCCTCACAAGGCATAGCAAGAACCCAAGGCAAGCATGAGCAAAGCCTCATCACCATCAACCATTCAGACCATAGAGAGCAAGAAGGAGAGGATCATAGAGGAAAGGGAAGGTCGAAGGAACAAGAACAACGCCAAGCGAAGACCAACAAAGACCACCAGCAGGAAGACCACAAAGGGACCAACACGACCAATAGGAGGATGGGAGAGCACCCTCACCGCTTCATCATCGAGCGCTACCATCCCATCCTCAAAACGAACCCGACAGGGTAGCCCACGTTTATTCCCCTATGTTTTGTCCAACATGAACCCCCCTCAGTATGAACAAAAATGCATAGCGAGCACTCATGCAACCCTAAGCTCTCGGCAACCCATCATAGAGCATAAAGCTGAACCCCACCTCAAGAGCTAAACCTATCACAATAGGAATATCCATGGCTTGATCCTTCCCATCACAAAGAAGTGGGGAAAGTGGAGAACAGTTACCAATAGGCCATGACAATCATGGTAGTAGCCACCTCCATCCGTCCCACTATATTTATGCATCCAACCTTCATCATAAGCATGTATGTATGAACATCAACAACACACATCAGTATAACAGTCAAGCATCAAAATACTTAATCAAGTATAAGCATGTAAAACTGAAACCGACGTGGGCTAGGCAAAGCCAACGGCGCGAAGGCCATAGGCCAAGCCGCAACCAGGCCTAGCACCAGGACCAAGGCCGGTGGCCTGGCACCAACACCAAGGCCGGTGGCCCGGCACCAACACCAAACCAGGTGCGGCCCAAGCCAAAGGCGCGGGTGTGCCGAAGGCTGAGGGCGCGAGTGACCCAGGGGTGGCCGGAGGCGCATGGGCCGGAGGCGGAGGCGCGACAAAGGAATAAGGGTGTAGAGGGAATGGAGGGACAATGTCGTGGCCCAAGATTTGGCCAGAGCCGGGTGGCACGGAGCTAGACCCAGGCCAGAGCCAAGTGGCATGGTGGCGCCGTGGAGGCACTGTGGGCCAGGGCTGAAAGGAGGGGCGACACCGAGCTGGGCAGAGGTGCACACGCGGGGATGAGCTTGGTGGCATCGGCAACGGTGCCAACGAAGGAAGCGACGCCAAGGGAGAGGAGCCGGAGGAGGCGCAGGTGGTGGCGAGCATGGCGTAGGAGCCTGGAGGAGAGGGCGGCGCCATGGGAAGACCCTAGGGGTGGAAGAGAGAGAGGCGTCGGAGGCGGTGCTGGTGGTGGTGGCAACGGGCTAGGTGAGCGGAGGTGGTGGCGCTAGGAGCCGGGCCAGCCAGAGGAAGGGGGTGGAGGAGGAAAGCTCTAGAAGGAGTTTATGTGGGAGAGAGAGAGAACCATGGGAATGAGAGGAGATTTGGGAGAAAGCAAGTGAAGGAACGCCTAGGAGTTCGTTTGGCCATAAGTAGTAGTGAGGAGAGAGAGAGTGGATTGTAAATGAGTGGCTAAGGAATTTCAGCCGTATGGCATTAGAGAAAGTGAGGGTAAAAAGGGAAAAAGAGATGGAAGGAAAAGATTATAAAAGGAAATCTCAAAATAAAAATTTTACAAAAATAAATATAGTTAGAGGGAATGCATACCACCATACCTGCGATTTTCGAACAAATCACACAAAGTATGGAATTTTAAACCGCGTTAGAATGCTTAACAGCAGACCGACCTAGAAAAAAAAATTAAAAGTAGAGAAAAAGGGGTAAAATAAGTATAATAAAATCGCCACTATGTGATATAAATAATTTAACGTGTTACCTGTGAGTTTCAGTCAAATCGTCAAAAAAATGAATTTTAAAACCCTGTACAGGTAAATAACAATAGATAGACTGGTCTAAAATAAAAATAGGAAAATGTGTAAAATATTAATCTGAGACTTTCTAAAATCAATGAATCACCGGTAGAACCCAATAAACTAGACAAATAATATGTTACATTAGAAATAATTTAATCATAATAAAGTAATAAAAATAAACAACCCAAGTTTAGTTAATGAAATAAATAAATGCGTGCATAACTAAATAAAATCAATTAGGCATATTTTGCTTAATAAAATTTGATATACTTAGTAAAATGCGAGTACGAGTAGTATTTTATTTTCCGTGCGTTAAAACACGAGTTTCAGCAACTTCGACCCTAGAGCGAATAGATCGTAGAACAGCCGTAGTTGGGGAGTGCTAACTTAATGGGGATCCAAAAAATGTTGTTAAAATAAAATCAGCTGATAAAAGAAAATCGACTAATTTATGTACACATATTAACAGCAAAAGTCACTAAGTATTTATTTACATATTATTCACGTCTACCATATAAATTGCAGAGGATGCGCCAGTGCAAACATGAGTAACTGATACCGAGTTCGTCGATGACGATCTTTCCTACAACTCCAAAGGTAAGCTTATCTCGTGAACATCAATATAGTTATATTATATGTAAACTGTATATTGCTTTACCATATATTTATTGAATGAAAACTATGTCTCAAAAATCAAATTGAATAAATGTGATGATGAGAACAGATATGAGAACATAGATGATGAATGAGATGAGGAAAGATGAATATTAGGTTGATAAAGGGGGCCGTGGCAGGAAAGAGATAAGGGAAGAGGTGGGACCCTTTACATATGGATAGTATATAAGGACCAACAAAACTCTTACTCGGATTTGTGGTCATAAATTCAGTGCAAACCATTTTCCCGTTTTAGCAGGCAGAAAATAATACCTTGTTACGTAACTATGCCCTCCACATCGAGTAAATAATTATGTAGGATCAAGATGACGCTATAGCGCTAAGTGGAGTGTTGGGTGAAGGTAAGACCGGCCCAACCAACATTACTGGAACTCGATGGATGACGAGATCAGCACCGATGGAAAGTAATGGGTGGAGGAATTAATCACGTAACTTGGAAAGTGCTTTGTATTATGATCTCGAACCCACATCTAAGGAAATGCAGGGGACCTAGCTCAAAGAGAGCTCAGAATAGCTATGGGTAAAGTGGTACAAGCCTGCGCAGTGCTAAATAAAATCATGAATTCATGCCAGTCTCCTGGATTGGAGTCTATGGGAACCACTAGGGGTTTATCTTCTCTCCGAGTGACAAGCAGTCATTTCAGTATTAAAACTTGCCACTTAAAGTTTTGATGAGTTATTTATTTTCAGAAAAGAGATGAGCTAGAGAATGTAATAACAACAGAGATGAGTCATCCAGTGCATTTTGCTATTAATGCTTGCTGAGTACATTAGTACTCAAACTTGCTATTATTCTCCTTTGTTAGATCTTAGTCCGGCCGAGAACTATCCCGAATGGGACGAAGGACACTTTGGTACCGAAGAGGCCGCAAGAAGCGAGGGCATTGACTATGCGGGCCATGGCAAGCTGGGCAACTAATTCAACGACTGGAATGAGTAGACGATAGGATGATCAAGGCAGGCAAGCGAGGGGAAATCTGTTTCCCATTGTAATTAAATAATTGTACTAAAGACCACAGCCTTGCGTGGCTAACTGTATAATAAAGTGCAGTTTCTATCTTATTGTTTTGCTGCGTAGACATTGGTAAGACTTACTATTTGTTGAAGCGGTGTCCTACCGAGCAGACGAATAGTAATTCTTATGCTTAAGTGTGATTACTCTCCGGGTAATGACACGGGCGCCACAGCACTAGCTACTACAATCTGCGTCAATCTCAAGTAATGATCTACATCCTCGTACGTGTGGTTTTCTGGTGTGCTCACTTACTGTTACTATCACTTTTATGATTTCTCTGTATGTTTTTCTGTTGTCTTCTGATAATTTTGCTAATGCGCACGAGGGAAACATACAGATGGTAAATCAAACGTAAGTAGTGACGGAGCTTGAGAAAAATCTCAAGGGGGGCCAAACATCAAAGCAAATTCAGAAGCATACTACTCACTACTAGCTGCACGCCCTATGTGACGCACAAACTTGGCTCTCCAGTCATCGGTTGCATATCTGTTGTCACCGACGGGCCCGACCCTGGCAAGCCCACGACACACTAGTGGCCATCGTGTCATCTGCTACTTCCATGCTTCACTGCTGCACGATTGAAGTTGATGTCTTGCTAAGTAGTATCGTAACTCGTAGTAGGCAACAACAATGAGCCTTCTATATGGAATTGATCTAACCAAATTGGGGCATACATGCTGCTAATGTTTTTCTTCTGAAATGATGGGGGATCACGGCCCAAGTTTGCCGAGTGTATCCTCCATCCCAGAACATATGCTTATACTATCTAATACATCTAACCAAATGCTCTACTTATGTCATCCTATATAGAACATCCCATCCAGGTTCAACTTCACCCTCCCACTACTACAAAAGAGGTTATACTAGACGCCTCATCATAGAAGGTTCCCAGGAACTGTCAATGTTGTCATTATCACATACGGTTTTACAAGCGTGACTATCTATGTTACTAGCGATGGCTAGAACCGTCTGTGATACATCATTATCATAGACAGTTCTTGTTAAGAACCATCTGTGATATTTTAAATACAAACCATCTGTGATGTCTCCGAATATCACAAATAGTTTTGAGTACAAACCATCTATGATGCCTCCTAATATCATAGATAGTTTGTATTAAAAACCGTATGTGATAAGTATGCCTCCGTCTCTGATTTTACCATGACTTAAAATCACTAATAACCTAATTTTACCATGACTTGATTTTACCATGAATTAAAATCACTAACACCCTGATTTTACCAATCCTCTGATGTAGTAGGGTTTGGCAGGGCGATGGCTTACCATGGCAGGGCTTGGCAGGGGCACGGCAGAGGATGGGGTACCATGGTAGGGGCACGGTAGAGGATGGGGTGCCATGATAGGGGCGTGGCATAGGATTGGCTGCCCAAATCCTACCGCGGCAGAGGATAGGGTGCCACGATAGGGGCGCGTCATAGGATTGTCTGCCCAAATCCTACCGTGGCAGAGGATTGGGTGCCACGGCAGGGGCGCGGCAGAGGATTGGCTGCCACGATAGGGGCGCGACAAAGGATTGATATTTCAAGCCATGGTAAAATTCGCAACGTGGGAGGGTGAAATTTTTTGAATGCGTGCGTGGGAGGAAAATGTTTTGGCGCTGTTCTTATATATTATAGCTGATTCGAGGCAGGACGCACTAAGGTGAGGCTCCCGTGTGTTGCGGTGGTTGCTTAGCTCGGCGGAGGTGGAGCCTGTCATGAGGAGCGAGCGAGGGTGCGCTGTGAACCAGCTATGGCTGGAGCTCGTCCTGGCTTCTATTGGTTTGATGTTTCATTTCTACCCCTGTTTCATGTAGGATGGGATTGTTTAAATAGTTATTGGGTCTTGCAATTGTGTTTGTTCATTCTTTCATTTCGTTGTTTGGGGATGATCAGGTTGGTGATACTTCTCGAACGGAATATTAGCTCTCTGATACAGATATCCTATATGCTGATGGGATAACATCCTCGGGCAGGTTAGCATCTATAGAGTTCTCTTTCCTACAGCTGACTTTGAATGGACGGGGTGTTGACGAGGCTGATCCACAAGACACCTTGCTAAGGTGTCTTGTTTTGTCACTCAAAGGGCAGTGGTAGCCTACTATTGCCTGCATTACTTAGTCTTTCTATAGCTTTCATGGTTTTTAACTTTTTATGCATTTGTTGTGTGACCATATCCTAATTTTGTAATAAGGATGATAATTCTGTGTATGTGAGTAAGCGTTAATGTTCCCTTCTGATGTATGGGAGTGATGCCTTTTCCATGTATTTTCAAGCTCACATATACATTTAGTATCTTGTTCAATCTAAGACACCTTATATTTTATCTTCTAGGTTCAAGTTTTATATTAGGAACTGTGAAGGTAACAACTATGAAACATTCAAAATCCGAATTTTATTCAATAGAAAAAACTATCACACACGGTAATTGCTCAAAACTGTCTATGATAGCTTTCTTCACAGACGGTTTGAAAATTGTCTGTGATGATCGCCTGTTATCACAGACGCATAAATCCAGACGGCTCAGAAACTGTCTGTGATGACGGTTTAGAACCGTCTGTGATGACCCTTTGTGTAGTAGTGTCCCCTCCCACAAAAAAAACAACTATAATATTTGAAGTTACAACCGCAATGCTCTATCAATACCCACCGCTTGACGCTGATCTCATAGTTGGTGCACGACACCTCGTAGCCTCACTGAGTCGTCAACCACTATAGTTTGTAATTGTTAAGAAACTAGGCCTAGGCCAGTAGTCCTGGCCCACAATGGGCTCCTCATTCATCCAGTAGCCTATATAAAGTAAGGGGGACCCCAACCATTGTACTACCATTTACAGAAGAGCAATAAAGAGAAGCCAGAAATCTCGTCATATCTCTGTGTTCAATCTACTATTCTGTTCTTCTGTTCTTGCTACGATTTTGAGTTTGTTTACGAGGTAATCGCTCGGACTGGACTTGCCAGTGACGATTCCCCAACATGTTATCCGCACGATCGACTCTCCTCGGATCGAAAGGTAATCTTTTTTTCTTCTAGATTGCTTTCAATTCTGCAAATTTGGCTTTCTAGATTGTATCCTACGACGCAAATCCACTCTAATCTACCACGAGCCAACTTGAAGTCGCCTGCACAGTGACGATCGGTAGATTGCATGGAATAGTGGATGTCGATTGTACTTTAGATTGGAAATTGCAAATCCGTTCTAACCTACCGCGAGCCGACTTGAAGTCACTGGCCAAGCCGATTGGTAATTGCATGAATAGTAGTAATCGGATGAACCATTGTACTCGGATGAGCAGTAGTTCTCACATGCACAAGTCGAAAAAAACAATCGGTCGGCACCGCCGCCGCCCTTGCATTGGCCATCACCGGCATGGAGTCGGCACTGCCCCCGCATGGGCCATCATCTGCCTGGAGCTGCATCACCGACCATGGAGATGTGCCGCCAACCTGCAGCCACCCTCCAGCTCCTGCGCCGTCGGTCCCATAAACACCATCCAAATAAAGCAAGGACAAAAGGGGGGGGTGGGAAGTGCCGCCTCTGGCTACCCTGCACTGTGCCAACTCGAACTGCCCGTGTGCACAAGCACGGCGCCATCTCCGGCCGCTCGAGATGGCGCTGATTTAGCGCCGCCATTGTTAGGCCTGGCGACGCTTTCTTTGCCGTGGCACGGTGTCGACCGAGCCACCCACGCCAAGACGCCGCATGGCGCCATGGATCGCCCGCACACCGTGCCATCACACCTGCACTCGCACCCGACTCCGTGCGCTAGTAGCCGCCGCCGTGGCCCTGCATGCCCACGTGCTACCGCGTTGAACTAGCGCCCACCTCCGGCGCCCGCCCCGCTCGCCCACGCGCCGCTACCTTGAAGCGCGACGCCGCCCACCCATAGCAAGACCATCGCACACGCCGGGCAGCCTGGCTACTACTGCCACCGCCGCCACCTCATTTCTCGCATGAAGCTCCATTGAGCCGCCACCACCTGAAGTTACAGGGTTTGGGAATCCCTGCCCCTCCAACCTTTGACCGGCCACATATAGACTCGTATGGGCCAAGGAAAGCAGGCCCAAGAAAGAATGAAAAGGGCCTGGTGTAACACCCCAACCAAACAAGGCCTGGAATGCTACTAAATTAAATAAATTAACCGTAATTAAACTAAAACATCTTACAAAATTTCGGCAGAACCTCCTTTGTATAGTTACCTATACCGGAGGTTCCAACAGACAATTATAACATATAAAGATAATCCAAATTACAATATGATCAAGACGTAATCAAAACTGACTATTCATTACTATGAAATCCATAGCAACTAAATATCTAGAAATAGATCATGAGCATCTAAAACGTCTATTCAATTATTACAGATTACTCCAAGCAAGCAATAATCAATATGAGTACTTTTAACAGTTCATTCATCTCCTAGTTAATTTTTCTTTCATTCCATGGTGGGTAATTCGTGCAAAAGTGCAAGAAGTCTAATCATTCCTTTCCCCCATGCATGCTGGTCTTGTAAAGGTACCTAATATACAACAAACAACAAGAGGTGAGTCCAAAGACTCAACAAATATAATAAATGGCATCAACAGCATACAAGCATGTAACTCATCAACTATACTTCACAAAACAACATATCAATCACCTTACACACACATGCTATGCAATATGCTCAAAAATGATCTTTTTCCTTCTCTTTCCCTTTTGCATTTTACCGGTAATGCAAAGTGTGCATCTGTCAATGCATACCCATGCCTGTGCCATCTGGCACAGGGACCATTGCCCATACTCCGCAAGTATGGGGACCAAAGCCCAAGCTTTACAAGCATGGGGACCTTTAGCCCGTCATCAACATGACGGGGACCTCAAGAGTTGCTTGGTCATCACATGACCAAGACTTCAATAAGCCAACATGATGCATATGTATGAATTCTCAAATTAATACAACATGCATCCAAGAATAACATTGCATATGAATATCCTATTCATACTACAAAAGCTCATAACATAGATTTCACAACTTTCAAACATCCATGATTAACACATAACTCATATCTCTAGCAACCATGAACATTACCAATTATGCCATCTTCACAATCATGAACACACAAATACTCATAATATATATCAAACATTGCCATTCAACAATATCTATTATAACCATCATTATACTTGCCTTAACCGCGAGGGAACGAGGGACGTGCAGAAGGTGCTGCCCCCGGGACCAGTCCATCACCTGAATAATAATTATAACGCACGCTAAGACGACAGTAGCAGACCAAAAATAAACTATAAACAGCAACCACGAACTCGCAAACGCGTCTAACTCGATCCCAACCCCAATTCCTAAACGTCGATCTGTCCCCTCGGTGGATAGTCAACTTCTAAAATTCGTAACTTTCACTACAGGGGTCCAAATAAGGTGTTCTTAGACTTAATGGAAAGGTAATTAAATTCTCCAACTAAGTCTAGTTGGTGAGCCGTCCTGAATCGGCCATCTAATATCCCTACCAGGCCAAATAATAAAACATCGAATTCAAGTCGGGTTCTCTGGACAGTAAAGTAAAACTACCATAACTTTTAGTACGAATGTCCAAATCTTGCATTCTTGAGCTTTCTGGAAATCCGAGACAATAATCTACAACTTTGATTATATTGAGATCTTCTAATTTTCCCTTTAACTAATCGCTTAACCCAGTTTTCTACAAACTGTCAGAATGCTGACAGATTAGCAGGACAGCGACACTAAATAAATCATATCTCGCTGACCGTTAATCGGATTTGGGCGTTCTTGGCGGCCACGGAAAGCTAAGGACATAACCCAAATATCTATAAGAGATAGGATCCTCAGAATCTGCATCTAAGGACACGAAAACCGCCGTTCAAAATTCTGGATAGATTGGGATCTAAACAACCGATCTACTAACGAATTCAAATGCGCCTTAAATTCGAAACATACAACGAGGGAGGATCTTCGTTACCCTTGAAGAACCGTTGTAGATCATGAAGAACACCACGTGATCCCCCTCTCTTCTCTCTTCTTCCCTTCCTTCTTCTTCTTCTTCTTCTTCTTGGCCGGCAACCACAATAGAGAGGCACCGGAGGAGAGGGGGCACCACCATGGAGAGGGGTGTGCTACAGTAGCCATGTTACAGTGATGGCGGCGGTACTGTAGCATTGGCACTGTAGCTGCCCTAAGGTTCCCCCCTTCTTCTTTAGTTGGTGGTCCGGGTCATGGGCCACTATGCCTGTTTTTCCCCCACTTGACTATGGGATGCGTGGCCTATTCCTCCCACAATTTTTGAATTTTCTCTTTTAATTCTCTTAATTCCCTCTCTAATTTTTATTGCATCCACTAACGGCAAACGGGATATTACACTTGGCCGGGTGAAAAACCGAAAAAAGGGAAAAAGAAAAAAAGGAGGGCTGTGGAAAATCTCAAAATTTGCAAAATGGGCCTACGGAATTTTGGAAATTATGAGAAATTTTTGAGGATATGGAAATTTTGCGGAAAACCCCTCAAAAATTCTGAAAAATTGCGCAGATAATATTCTCAGCACAGAAAATTAGCGGTTTTGCCCCTGAAAAATTGCAGAATTCATCGAAAGTTCTTTTTCCAGCAAAAAAAGGCCTCGGGAATTCAATTTTTGAATAATTTTCTTTTTTTATGCATGTTTAACTTTGTTATCATTATTTCTATGCAATTTATGTATTGTATTTTCTATTTTGGTTATCTGTGAATGTTTATATTGCTTTTAATCTCTGAAAATAGTAGTAAATCATAAAAAATGCATAGAAAAATACAGGAACATTATGAGAATCTTTGCAACCATTTTATGCAAATTATCAGCAATAATCTTATGAATTCTTTGCGTGAATATGCAGATAACTGGCATTACAAACTTGGAGTTCAAAGAGTTGGCCTAGCATGGCCAGAATTACTTGACTTGGGCATCAGATGTCGGGATCATACTTAGGGCCAAGAAGCTCTATGTAGTTGTTGGATTGGGCACCTTGAAGGATGCCACTCCAACTGCCGAGGAAAATGATCAAGCACTTCATTTTCTCCGACACCATCTCTGCCTAATGCTCAAGAATGAGTATATGGCGGAGAAGAATGCACTAGCTTTATGTATTGCACTCAAGAAGCGGTCCGAGAAGCTGAAGTACACCATCCTTCCTCATGTAGAGCAGGAATGGAACCGACTACGTTTTGCTGACTACAAGACCGTGGGGGAGTAAAACTCTGCTTTGCATAGAATTTGTACCAGTCTTCAGCTCTGTGGTAAGCTAATCACAGATGAGAAGAAGATTGATAAAACCCTCTCTACCTTTCACCTGAATGCGGTGCAATCCTCACGCAATTATCGTTAAGACAACTACAAGGAGTATGCCGAACTGGTTGACATCATGCAAGTTGCGGAAGCTCAAGATGAGGTTCTAAGGAAGAACTACATCTCACAGCCGCGTAGTACCAAAGTTGTCCATGAAGTCAATGCTAGCAGCTACAAGGTGAGGAAGCCTTACTCAAAGGAAAGAGGCAAGAAGGGTAAGGTCATGGGTCGCAAGACCAACCAGAATGCTCAAGCAAAGAAGGGCAAACAAAAGAAGCGCGATGAGAAGCACTATAGCCAACAGGACCAAAGTTGCTACAAATGTGGCACATGGGGACATTGGTCACGTGTCTGTCATGAGCTACAGCACGTGATTGATGCTTTCAGGGCTAAGAAGAAGGACAAAGGACAGCATGAGGCACATCTCGCCATTGCAGGCACAGAGGATCCACAGTCATTGCTTGCACCCGTGGATGTGGACAGCCCAACAGCAGCCCCCATCATACATTCTTTGGACATCGTAGCGGCAACAGCTGTAGTTGCCGAAGAAGAGAAGATGGACATGGAGCAGATTTAGGCAGAAGTTTCTTCATACTTTACTGATTCGATCTAGTGCACACATTGCACTTAGATTTTTATAGTGATAGAACAGTGAATTATTGAATAATGGTTATAAGTTCTAGGAGAGCAAAGCATTAAATTCTTATGATGAGTCCTACAAGACCTTTTCCCGTATTAATAGTAGCAAGTTATGTTCTATTTTAGAGTATTTTATTTATGTGTGGATTGCTTCCTACCCTATATTAATAAATACTTTATATATCAAAACATGTGTGGCACCCTATAGAGGAAGTGTGCTTAGCGGATGACGACACAACGATATCATCTTAAGAGAGACTAAATTTTTTCAGCAGGTCGGCAAGAATACTGGTAGTCTTACGACAATTGGAGGCAGTGATACTTGTATAATAGGCTTAGGAAGAGCCACAATTATACTCCCGATGGGCACAACATTGGTCATTGAAGAAGCCTTGTTGTACCCAGAATCGACTAGAACTCTCTTAAGCTTTAAAGATATTCGCGTTAATGGTCTTCACGTAGAGACTGAAGAAGAGTCTGGTAAAGAATACCTGCTCATTACAAAGTGTGAACAAAATGGAAAAAGGGTATTAGAATGACTTCTTTCATATTAATCTGGGCTAAACTACACTAACATTAAGGCACTTGCAGCCTATACTGTCCCGGAAACCACTTTTAGAAGCTCTGAACTTTTCTGTCTCTAGCATGATAGATTAGGCCACCTCGGTCTATGGTGTTCATCAATGCTTCCTCGAGATGGTCGCATGTATGTTTGTTGTCTATGAGAAACCATGCTTTTGCAAAGCTGATCTCATAGATAATTAAAATTAAGAATAATTTCTGTGATCATCATGTGATGTCCATTAGAATGGATACCGCTAGAGAATTTACTTCAAAGGCATTTGATGATTATTGCATGGCACTGGGAATTACCGTTGAGAATTCCATACCGCATGTCCACACCCGGAATGGACTAGCAGAGGTATTAATTAAACGAATTAAATTTACTGCTCGACCGCTTTTGTAGAATTGTAATTTTCTAACTACATGTTGGGGACACACAGTCCTCCACGCAGAACTCTCATCAATTTTAGACCGTCGGCATATAACATCCATTCACCTATGCAACTAGTGCAAGGGTTAGCACCGAAAATCTATCATCTTCGTAGGTTTGGTTGCAAGGTTTATGTACCTATACCAGCACCGTAGCGAACTACAATGGGACCTCTCCGAAAGTCTTGGATATATGTTGGTTATGAGACAGCATCCATAATCAGGTATCTAGACCCTATGATTGGAGATTTGCATACAGCCCGCTTTACTGATAGCATATTTGATGAGGATAGTTTCCCGTCATTAGGGGGAGGAAATCAACCCCTTGATGAAAAATAGTGGTAAATAACGTGGTAAGCCACGAGAATCCATGCACATGACCCGCACACTAGTGAAGCAAATAGAGAAATCCAGAAGATAATTGATTTCCAAGTTTTAGCGAACCAACTGCCTGGCCACTTGAGTGATTTGAAGAGCGTGACCAAGTCGCATGTGCCTGCACGGAATGCACCGGAGAGGGTTGAAATATCAAAGAAAATTGAAGGTATCCCTAATCCCATCCAGAGGCCTTACAATAAAAGGATGAGAAATCCGGCCCCTCGAATCCTAAGTATCCAGGGACACTTGGCGAAAAAGGATAAGAAAGGCTTGACACAACCGCTCACTAAATTTCCCCAGAACCAGAAGAGGAGCAAATTGAGGCCTGGCACTAGTATGGAACCTTCAGTAAAAGGCACTAGATTTGAACATTCCGACAGAGAGAGACATCAGCATGGATGTGTGCGTACACGTCGGAGCTGAAAAACTAAAGGGACTTGCCCCACAATTGGAAGTAGCAGTGAGCGAGTAGAAGCATTAGAAGAATCGCCTGATGAAAAAATAGCTATAAATTATGTAACCACAAGAGAATCTATGAATAGAACAACAGCTAATGTCAACAATTATTTTACAAAGAAAATTGCCACACGTATCGATCTTGATCTAGAGCCTGCATCGCTCGCTGAATGTAAGAAAAGATCAGATTGAGAAGATTGGATGATGGCAATAAAAGAAGAATTATTATCTCTGAATAAAAGAGAGGTGTTTGGGCCTATAAGCTACACGCCTCCCCATGTGCACCTCGTAGGGTATAAGTGGGTATTTGTTCGAAAGAGAAATGAAAATAATGAAGTTGTGAGACATAAAGCAATGCTTGTTGCATAGGGTTTCACTCAACGACTAGGAGTTGATTATGAAGAAACCTATTCCCCGGTCATGGGCAGAACTACCTTTAGATATTTAATCTCAATGGCAGGAAACCTGAATTTAGAAATGAAATTGATGGATGTGGTAACTACATACCTTTATAGAAACTTGGATTCAGATATTTATATGAAGGTACTTGAAGGTATCCCTGTCCTGAACCAAGATGGAGCAAATAGAAATCTGTACAGTGTGTAACTCAAAAAGTCACTATATGGACTTATGCAATCAAGCAGAATGCGGTATAATCGCTTAACCGACTTTCTCTACAAGAAAGGCTACACAAACAATGAGAACTGTCCTTGTGTATTTATACGATAATCCCAGGATGGATTTTGTGTAATCTCAGTATATGTAGATGATCTAAATATCCTCGGGACCCTGGAAGATATTAAGAACACAAACTCTTACCTGGAGTTAGAGTTTGAAATGAAAGATTTGGGTAAAACCAAATATTGCCTAGGCTTGCAGCTTGCGCATACCCGTGAAGGGATTTTAGTATATCAGTCAACCTACACTCAGAAAGTGTTAGAAAGGTTCAGTTTTAAAAAGGCATACCCTTTGAAAGTGCCAATGGTTGGAAGATCCTTGCAGCAAGACAAGGATTTGTACAGACCTAAAGAAGAGGGGGAGGAAGTCTTGGGACCGGAATTCCCATACTTGAGCGCAGTAGGACCACTCATGTATTTAGCAAACTGTACTGGACCGGATATTGCATTTGCCGTGAATCTATTAGCAAGGTATAGTGAAGAACCTACCAAAAGGCATTGACAGGGAATAAAAGACATATTCCGATACCTCCAAGGAAGCAAAGATTTTGGTCTATTCTACAGAAAGAACCAAGACCTAACTATGACTGGCTATGCAGATGTTGGGTGCATGTCAGACATGCATACAGCCAAGTCACAAACAGGTTATGTATTCCTATGTGGTGGAACTACAATTTCGTGGAAATCGTTTACGCAAAGTCTTGTATCAACTTCGAGGAACCACTCAGAAATCATAGCGCTGTACGAGGTCTTGTGAGAATGTTCTTGGCTTCGACGGATGATTCACCACATCCAGTAGTCATGTGGATTGAATACCGCGTAAACCCCCACTATTATCTATGAAGATAATGCAGCTTGTGTTGCACAAGTGCAGATGGGTTATGTGAAAGGTCTACTCACAAAGCATATCAACCCCAAGTTCTTCAATGCTCATGAATTACAAAAGATGGACGAAATTAAAGTACTGCATACTAAGTTATGTGAAAATCTAGTAGATTTATTCACTAAGTCACTTCCAGCATCTATTTTTGAAAGGTGTATACGTGGAATTATAATGATTAGACTTAGAGAAGTGCAGAATTCAGGGGGAGAATCTTCACGAACTTTTTATTGAAGCTTGATCACGAAGATCAAGTACTGAAAGAATAAATCCTACAGATTAACTGAAATTAGGTGGATTGTACTATTTTTCCCTTGACGAGTTTTCCTTAAGTTTCTTGGCTAACGTTTTTAATGAGGCAATTCGTGCAACACAGCAGAACATGTTTCATGTACCCTTTCTTCAAATTTTTTCCACTGGATTTTTATGGATTTTTGAGTAGATATTAACATATCATTTGAGTGCCCAAGGGGGATTGTTAAGGAACCTGGCCTAGGCCGGCAGTCCTGGCCCACAATGGGCTCCTCATCCATCTAGTAGCCTATATAAAGGAGGGGGATCCAACCATTGTACTATCATTTATAGAAGAGTAATAAAGAGAAGCCAGAAGTTCCGTCATATCTCTGTGTTCAATCTACTAGTGTTCTTGCATTGTTCTTACGATTCTGAGTTTATGTACGAGGTAATCGCTCGGACTAAACTCGTCAGCGACAGTTTCTTAACAGTAATATTTGGGGGTAGGGATGCAAGTGGGGTGGGCTGCGGACAGCCCGCAACCCACCCCACACAGCCCGCTCCAGACCGCATCCCCACTCGCTCAGCCCGCTTTGTGCACCCCACCCGCACAGCCCGCACCCCCAATCCGCATATAGCCCGCAAGCTTTCCCTCCCCTCCATGTTGATTCCAACTCGTGCTTCTCCACCAAATCCATCATCCTCCTCCTCCATCTCGCAGCACGGCAAGCCAAGATGCCATCGTCTTCTCCTCCTCATGCCCCCGTCTTCTCCTGCACCACTCCGCTGCTACCTCCTCCCCTCACGCCCCCGTCTTCTCCTCTTCCTCCCTCTCCATACCCGCCGCCCACCACCACCCCCACCCGCTTCGCCACGCCGCCATCGGGGCCCACGCCGCGCCGCCACGGGTTTTCACCCACGCCGCCCTGCTTCCCCATCGACGCCGTCAAGACCCGCCTCCAGCCGGCGCCGCCGCCGTGGCTCCTAGCAGTCTTCCTCGCCAACCTTCAGACCGACAGCCCTCGGCCTCTACCGCAGCCTCTCCACACCATCCTGGCTCCACCTCCTCCTCCGCCGTCTACTTGGCACTGCGAGATCGCCAAATCGCTCCTCCGCCCCCACCGCCGCCCTTCCTTGTGCCCCGCTAGCCGGGCGCTGCAGAACGTCTCCTCCGTAATCATGGTCCCCAAGGAGCTCATCACCCAGCGCCCCGATCAAGCGCCGCAAAGGGCCGCTCTGGCAGTGCTCCTCCGCACCTCCGCATCGACGGCTTCTTCGCCTCTACGCCGATACGCCGCCACCCTCCTCATAACCTCGCCGCCGGCGTTCGAGCTACTCCTCATTCGAGTACCTCAAGGCCTTCACTCTCAAGCAGTGCAACAAGGCCGCCGGGGTTCTGGCATGATATCGGCAACGCTCACCACCCCGCTGGACGTCGTGAAGATGATCGGCGGGTGAGGAATGGCCCAGCGGGCAATGCGGGTCGGCTTGCTTTAGAATGCCACGATTTGGTGGGCTGTTGTGGACTATTTAGTGGGTTGTTTTTACGGGATAGGCTAGCGGCTTAGCAGACAGATCCGTCCCACTTGCAACCCTATTTGTGGGACTGCTGTAGCTAGTGAGGGAGGAGTGTTGACTGTCGGTCGCTACCATGAATCAGTTGTCCTCTGCCGGTGTGTACCTGAATGCTGCATCATCTGAACTGTCGGACGCCTTGTGTGATCCGATGTTCCACGTGACCCAATGGGCAATCGGACATCTCACACGGATGTCCGTTGGATTTGGATCGTGTGTTTGCTGCATAATAGCATTTTCGGAGTTGTGTCTATTAAGAGTTATAAATAACTAGCGGAGTGACCCCGCAATTTGCAGGGCTAAAATTAGTATAGTTCTATTATTTGGTAGAACAAAAATGCTCCTGAATATTAATCTTGATCGGCACGTCTTATTTGCATTTCTCACATATTCACTTTACGTTCATATCAAAAGAACGGGGCTGCCGTTCTTCTCTCGAATGCTTTAACCTACTTGTACTTGAAAGAAAAGCGCAAGCTAAGATATTTAATCATTTAATTTTGTGAGGTTGAAGATTTATCTTCAGCCACCATAATTCTAGATGTGTTCTTAGGGTGCACTCGCTTGTGTTCGTGTGGTGTACGTCCTCCGTAGAGAAAAAGATATGTAATCATTTGAGGGAAAAGTATTGTGTGAGGTTGTCATAATTGAACAAAGATCACAACCAAATGATATTTTTCTCTATCTTCAAATTATCATTTAATAAACTGAAAAGTTTATAAAATATAAACACAATTAACTCTGAGGCTGTGACTATCTCTGAGGCTGTGACTATCCAAATTGCATAACTTTATAGTAAATCCGTTCTAGATGTACTTACATACGTATGGCTATGAAAAAGAAAGAGCTAATATGTAGTAGTCTTATATTTGAATGTCTTGTCAAAAGCACTAAAGCTGTATCTCGTGTTCCAAGGTCCCGTTTGAAACGTGAGAGAATTTTAATCAATCACCTAATGACCAAAATTTACAATAGATTAGTAAAACAACAGTGTTTTAAACCTAATTATGCTCGCTTCGTTTCACTATATTTGTCTACAGCCCAACATGCGCTTAGACCAATGAAACACTAAATATAAGAAATACTTAATAAGAAATGATAATACATATCGCTATTAAATGATATATCACAACCACTTAACCCCTTCCAAAACATTTAAGTAAAGATAGAGAGAGAAAAAATTACAATGACTACACTCTAGGTATCCCTTTTGGACAAATGTGTTGAAACAGATGGAATACAAAATGACCAGAAATAGCAAATGGAAATAGAAAGGAAAATTTTCCAGTTTTGGCTCTTGAACTCTCCTCGGAGTCCAATTTTCCCCTGAACTAAAAAACCAGTCGTTTTTCACCCCCAACTATCAAATGCGGACAAATAAACCCCCGACCCAATTCCGAGTACTTAACAAGTTTTACCGCAGAATGCAATTATAGATGATGGCCTATTTCAGAGGAAATGGCTTCTATGGTTATTTTGCAAAAAACAACACTTGCATTTTAATACAATTAATAGATTGAAAGTATAATTTAAAGAAAATAAATAACGATAGTTTAACAAATATTTTCACAAAGACCACAGAGCCTAACAATTTCTTTCACACAACCACATGAGTTAAATCACGTAGCTATAACCTTCCCATTGTTTTTCATGAAAATCTACCCTTGTGTGAAATCACCAAGCATATCCATGACCGCGGACGCGGCTATTCGAATAGATTGATTAACACTCTACAGAGGTTGTACACTTTACCCACACGATATAACCAGTTTAGCTAGCACCAATCATAACAAATTTCATTTCGACAACTAACTCTCCCGATGTGCATATTGTCGACCTCAACCTCACTTGTTGGTCCGACACACACCGTTGGACCTGGAGATGACGAACCACCCGTTAATGTGAGCTAGAGAGTAGTCCACACCTCCACCCATCACAGAGCACTTAACCTACTACCTAAGTAGTCAATGTCAAAACTCTATAGCTTACTAAGTTAGGCCTGTCCCATACTAGGCACATTGTAACACCCCAGCCCAACATGAGCCTGGAATGCTACTAAAATAACAAATTAACAATTTAAAATCTAAGACATTATACTAAATTTCGGCAGAACCTCATTTGTATAGTTAACTATACAGAAGGTTCTAACATATATCAATAACATAATCAATTAATACACACATCCAATCTAACTCATAATCATAAAAACTTCCATGAAATACTAATCAACTCTATTACAAAGCAACAGCTGCATAAGACATAACCAATAGAAACCATCTTGGCAGTTTGCTCAATTATTAATTCAGAATCCAAAATTAATCATTCATGAGTGGTTCATGGAAGCGTGTAATAGATCTTATTACTAGCCCTTTCCATGCATGACGTTCGCGTAAGATGTACCTAAAAAAATATAAACAAACAGCAAGCGTGAGTCCATGACTCAGCAAAGTACAATTAATACAGTAATTCAATATACAATTTTGTCATAATCAACCCATCATAATTCTTCATATCAAATCAACTCATATGCACATGCACTGCAAATGCCACAGATGCACATTTTCTTTTCTCTTTGTATTTATCGGTAATGCAGAGTATGCATCTGTCGATGCATACCCATGCCTATGCCTTCTAGCACAGGGAGCATAAGCCCATACTCCACGAGTGTGAGGACCTCAAGCCCGTCTAATACATGACGGGTCCTCATAATCAATACTTGGTCACCACGTGGCCAAGTCTCAAAGATAATGACATGATGCATATGAGTCCATTCATTTTGTCCAACATAAACATGTCCAACATAAACATGTAACGACTACAATGACATTCATGAGTAAAGAACGTAATCATAAACAAGCATTCATGAGCAACCACTTTAATTGTTCTACCACTAATTGTACTTGTCTCAACCGTGTGAAGCTTGATGGTGCGAAGAGGGTGCTGCCCCTAGAATCAAACCACCACCTGAATATTTTTAACAGCCACACTAAGAGAACATTTCTTAACAAGACATTGCTAGAAACAAATATACGACTAATTACGCTTCACCAACTCCTATTAACATCGATCTGTCCCAAAATAGAATAGCCTTTTTCTAAAATTCATAACTTTTCGTATATTTACCCAAAAATGGTGTTATTTTATTCTCTGAAAAGCTTATTAAATTACCCACATAAAACTTGTGGGTGAGATTCCCAGATTCGGTCATCCTCTAACCCTATCGAACAGATTACTAAAACTACTAAATCCCATCAGAGGTTCTGGACAGCGAGACTAAAACTGACGTAACTTCCTTTACAAACATCCAAAAATTACGTTCTTTAGCTTTCTGGAAACCTTATTAAATAACCTATAACTTTCATGTTGGTGAGATCCTTTAAATAATTCGTTAGCTAATTTCTAGTAACCAGTTAATATTCGTAGTCAGAATTCTGATAGAGCCTCTGAACAGCGACGTTGCAAAAATTATAACTTACGATCCGTTCATCCAAATGACCTGATCCAAGATCCTACGGAAAGCTAATGACGCTACCCACAATTCTCTAGGAGATGGCCAGATCAGAATTCGCAGTTATCAACCTCAAAATAGTCGGGCACTACAGATTGCCAAAAATCGATCTAATACTAATATTTCCAAAATGCATGATGACACGACTAATCGAACCGGATTTTGGGGGGGGGGGGGGTTTACCCTTGGTGAAACTGCTGAAGAATGCAGGAACCACCACGTGATCCCCCCTCCCCTCCCCTCTTCCCTTCTTTCTTCTTCCTTCTTCTTGGCTGGCCACCACAGTGGCGTTCTCCTTCTTCCTCCAATTGGCCGGCAGCAAGGAGCTTCACCAGGGGGTGGAGGTTCTGTTGGAGGTGATGGAGGCGCAGGGAATAGGGGAGGTGGTGGCCAAGGGAAAAAGGAGGAAGGGGTATGGCGGCCAAGGGGGGAGAAAAGGGGTGGTGCCCTAGGGTTTTGGCCCACCCTTGTGGCCGGCTGCCCCCCCTCCACCTTGGGCCCAAGATGTTGTGGGCCAGGAACCCATAGCCCAGGTTGTCCAGAATTTACAAAAAACCCTTGTAAATTCTGTTAAATCCCTTTTCTAATTGGCTTTTCTCGATAAATTATTTCTTCTCACTTAAATAAATTTGGGGTATTACATTCTACCCCCCTTAAATGGAATTCGACCCCGAATTCTAATCATACTTAACACCAAAGAACAATCACAGCTAAAATTTAATAATCATTATCATGTACCTGATGTTAATAATTCTGTATATTGCTCGCGCATGCGAGACTCCAATTCCTAAGTGGCCTCTCTCTCAGTCTGATGCGACCATAGCACCTTGATATACTTCAATGTTTTGTTCCTTAAGACTCATTCCGACTTCTCCAGAATTTGTACCAGCTTGGATTCAAAAGATAGATCTTGCACAATGGTTAAAGGTTCTAGCGAAATCATATGCTCCAGATCCCTCAAGTACTTCGTCAACATGGAGACATGAAATACATTGTGCACATCGCGCATGGACTCTGGAAGGTCCAACTGATATACCAATTTTCCAATCCGTGCCAAGATCAAAAAAGGCCCAACATACCTTGGGCTAAGCTTCCCTTTGGTACCGAATCGCACAACACCTTTTGTGGGAGACACTCTCAAGAGCACCTGATCCCCCACTTCAAATTCCAACTCTCGTCTCCTCACATCAGTGTAGCTTTTCTGCCGGCTCTGAGCTGCTAGTAGATTCTGCCTCACCAAGGCTACACGCTCAACGGTCTTCTGTACCCAATCTGGGCCCAAAACTGCCTTCTCACCCATTGCCTCCCAACAAAGTGGTGACCTGCACTTGCGTCCATACAGAACCTCGAATGATGTGGCTTTAATACTAGAATGGTTGCTATTGTTATAAGCAAACTCCACCAGTGGCAACTGATCCTCCCAACTACCTTTCCAAGACAAAACACAGGACCGCAACATGTCCTCCAAAGTCTGAATGGTACGCTCTGACTGTCCATCTATATATGGGTGAAATGCCATACTAAGACGGAGCTGAGTGCCCAGCTCACTCTGTAGACTCTCTCAAAACTTGGAGACAAACTTGGCGTCCCTATCGGAAATAATGGTCTTTTGTACACCATGCAACCTCACGATCTCACGCATGTAAATAGGAGCCAAATCGCTCACTGAGTTGGTCGTGTGGATAGGAATAAAGTGTGTAGATGTGCTGAAACAATTCACTATTACCCAAACTGCATCCTTCCCTCGTGGCGATCGAGGTAACGCAACCACAAAGTCCATGGAGATATCATCCCAAGGCCATTGAGGAACCTCCAATGGCTGCAACAACCCTGTAGGACACTTATACTCTGCCTTCACTTGCTGACAAACACCATAAGAAGCCACATAATTAGCGATATCCACATTCATTCTTTTCCACCAGAAATTCTATTTCAGATCATGGTACATTTTTGTCTCACCTGGATGCACAGTGTACGGGGTGCGATATGCCTCCCTCAAGATATCATCTTTGACCTCCGCCTTTTGTGGCACACAAAGGCGACCCTTAAACCGCAAAGCATCAGAACCATCCAAACTGAAATATCCTTCTTTTGCCATATCCAAACGTTTTCTGACACTCTACAATAACCGGTCATTCTGCTGTGCTTCCCGCACACGATTTGGAATGGTTGACTCAAGGATCAACTATGCCTCAACATGTGCCGTGCCTGTATAGTAATAACATATCACCATGCGGTCAAAATCAGCAGCGAGGCAATCAAGGGTAGCAGGGGTCGCCTTGCGACTAAGAGCATCGACACCCACGTTTGCCTTGTCAGGATGGTACTGAATTGAGAGATCATAATCCTTAATCAGCTCCAGCCACCTGCGCTACCTTAAATTCAGATCCTTCTGCATGAATATGTACTTAAGACTTTTGTGATCTGTGAAAACATTACAAGTCTAACCATACAAATAATGCCTCTAGAGTTTCTAGGCAAACACCACTGCGGCCAACTCCAAGTCATGGGTTGGATAATTCTGCTCATGCTTCTTTAGTTTCCTCGATGCATAAGCTATTACTTTACCCTCTTGCATGAGAACACAACCCAATCCAACTCAAGAAGCATCGAAGTATACCGTGAAACGCTTCCTAGCCTTAGGAAGAGTAAGAACAGGAGTGGTCACCAGCTTTTCTTTCAAGGTATGGAAATTGCATTCATAGTCATCATCCCACCAAAACTTCACATCCTTCTACGTGATCCGGGATAAAGGCTTGGCAATAATAGAGAAATCCTGCACAAACTGCCAATAATATCCTGCCATACTAAGGAAACTCCTCACTTCTTTGGCGCTGGTCGGTCTCCTCCATTCTACCACTGTGGAAATCTTTCCTGGGTCAACTGATATTCCCTTATCATTTATGATGTGCCTCAACAATCCCACTTCTGACACCCAAAACTCACACTTTTTTCAGTTTAGCATAAAACTTATTTTCTCTTAGTGTCTCCAATACGAGCGTCAGATGACACCCATGATCTTGTTCGGTCTTGTAACATCCCAATTTAGACGGAGGCATGTGTTGCACTTAACCAACAAGGTGGGAAAGGATTTAGACGGAGGCAAGTGGTACTGTGTGCTACTTTGGGTGGAGCTGTGTGCACGGGAATAATAAAATGTGTGCATAGGGATTTGTAGTTAAATTGGAAGTCTTGCCTTGGTCAATTAAGGACTTAACTTTGTGCGCCATTGAACTGAGCCTTACTGTACAACCACATGCCTGATGGGACAGGCCTAACTTAGTATGTTATGGATTCTTGACATTGTTACTCAGGTAGTAGGTTAGGCTGTGTTGCATGGGTGGAGGTGTGATACCAAGTAGTTACATCACGGGACGGTTCGCCGCTTCCCTGTCCAACGGTGTGTGTCGTACCAATCATTGTGTATAGTTTGGTATGACGGTTAAGCACACTGGGAGTGTCAATGCTTGAGATGAAGTTTCTGAAACGTTTTGTTATGATTAGTGCTAGCTACACTAGTTGTATCATCTGGGTAAAGTGTACAACCTTTGCAGAGTGTTAAATTAATCTATTCGAATAGCCGCGTTTGCGGTCATGGACATGCTCGAGGATTTCAAACGAGGGGTAGATTTTCATAAAACCTTTGGGAAGGGAGCTGCGTGACCTAAGTCATATGGCTTTGTGAATAACTTGTTTAGGCTATGTGTCTTTGTGAAATCAAACTGTTAAAATTAATATTGTTTATTTGTTTTACTTTATGCTTTCAATCTATTATTCATATTCAAATTGCAAATGTTGCATTTCTGCAAAAAGAACCACAGAAGCCGTTCCTTTGGAATAAGCCATCATGTACAATTGCATTCTGTGGTATGACTTGCAGGTACGGTTGTGTACTCATGCTTGCTAAAATCAATCAATAGAAGTGGAGGAGTCATCGCATGCTTTCGAGGAGGAGTTCAACGAAGGTGCTTGATCGTTAGGGTCTTGATCCCAGTCGGTTGCCTATGGCGAATTGATGGGATTCCGCTGAAGTTATCTGTTCCACTGCTATTTAATTCTCTGTTAGCCCTCCGTGGCTTAATAAGTGTAAACTCGACCATAAGGTCAAAACTATTATTTGTTAATCAAATTACTCATTTATGTTATTAATCGTCTAGTGTTTATTGTTATTCATCTATATTGACACTGTGTGCACTAGCGTGATCCTGGACTAGTGCATTATACACAGAGAGTCCATAATTGTATTTTTAGGTCCCGACAGAGGTGGTATCAAAGCCATACTGACTGTAGGTCTTGACCTTAGTTAGGTCAGCCGTCTTATAGTGTCCAACTTATTTTCCAAAGCAAAATTAACTTGCAAGATTAATTGAATTACTTAACTCCTCTCATGTCTTTCTTGACTCAACTATTGCTGGAATTTTTCCTCTCCTCGTTGTTTTAACTTGGTTCTTACCCTCTTGTCTATCTTGACAGATGCCTCACCTTCAGAGCTATAGAGAGCGCAAGGGAGGACTCGCCATAGAGCTTTGGAAGCTGTTGCAGGTACATGGAGGCTTTGATCGTCCAATGTACTATGGCAACCATTGGGTTGTCAATGGGCGAGATCGTGGAGTGATCTGCCGTCTGACTGTCTACGCGAGGAGGGACACCAAAGCTAGCCAACCTTTGAACATCTCCATTAGAAGGATCAACTTCGTGGAAGGAGCCCAGGATTCTTCACGCCTTGCTATCCTTAGGATCTACAACATCTACGCGCGTGAGCTACAAGATACCGTCTTCCGCTACCATCCCTGGGCTACAGCCATGGATCTACCAGCACGTTACCCATCCACAAATGGAGAAGGAAATGCTACAATGGTGCACCTTGCCCAGTTTTCAGCTGCTCAGGAGGAGTCACTGGAGTTAGTCGCCACCGAGGTAGAGTGCGTCTATGAGACCTTGGACAGGGCAGAAGAAAGGATCGCTCTGCTGGAGGAAGCTCTCTATGGTCAACACGAGCCCAAGGAGGAACAACAAGAAGAAGACCCCGAAGAGCTAGAAGAACTAGAGGAGGATCCCGAAGAAGATCCAGAAGAAGGCCCAAAAGAGCCAGCAAAACCTGTAGAGCTGGAAGAGCCAGCTGTGTTTGCACCAAGAACGCTGTTCCTCTTGCACGCCCCTGTGGCATCAAGATCGATCTGACGAGGCCACTCACTTCGAGGTTTACAAAGAAAGGGAGCACTACCGTGGTTGTGGAGGCTACCTTAGCGATTGAGTCGCTAGAGTGTTAGTTTTGTCAGGCTTGTCAGCTTAAGATTAGGAGAGTCGCCCTTTAGGCGGTAGATTGTGTACTTAGGTTCGTCTTATTTTCTTGTGTGTGAATATAAGCTGCAAAGGCCCTTAGGCGTTCGTTGCAGCCATGCTAAGACCCTATTAATAAAGTGTTTTAGTTGGTTTTCTTGAAGTTGTGTTTGTTGGGTTTAATCTACCCCCCCTCGATCAGTTCTTAACTCATCTTGTGCTTTCTACCTTATCTAACCCATGGAGCTTCACCAGATGGTTCAGACTTGTCATGCCACTGCAAGTGGATCCGGAACTCAGGGATCAAAAGAGAATGAATAGACCCCCCGTAGGAGTAGTACCGCCACAAGCACCCCCCACTCAACTTGCAGAATTTTGGAGCTTTCCTGGCAGCATAGACGCAGATGATGTACACCATGATGAATTAACTTCAGAATATGAGCAATCAGAACAACAACAACGGTCATCACAATGGAGCCCCAGCAGGTCATGGTCACCATGGACCATCCAAACTTGCTGAATTCATGAGGTCTCGTCCACCAACCTTTTCTGGACATGTCTCACCAGTGGAAGCTGATGATTGGCTTCGTGTCATTGAGAGGAAGCTGCTGATCACTCAATGCAGCGACCATGAGAAGGTCCTATATGCCACTCATCAGCCGCTGAGTGGTGGGAGAACTTTTGTGCAGCGCATGAGACACCGCAAAATATTACTTGGGAAGAGTTTTTCACAGCCTTCCATCAGTACCATGTGCGAGAAGGAATAATTGAACTGAAGAAGGATGAGTTCCGTGCTCTCAAGCAAGGAGCTATGTCAGTAATTGAGTACCTCAACAAGTTTTCTCAGCTAGCTCGCTATGTTGCAGAGGATGTCGCCACCGACAAGGCTCGCCAAAGTCGCTTCTTAAAAGGATTGAACACTGGGCTGCAAGTCAGTTTGCCTGCCCATACTTTTCCATATTTCTAAGAATTCATTAACAAGGAGTTGGTTCTTGAAGACAAACGTAAATAATTGGAAGATAATCGCAAATGTAGGATGGCTCAACAAGGAAGTCACTAGTCACCACAGAAGGCAAGAATGGTTTTGCAGCAGTTTAATCGGTTCCCGCCACAAAATTCTTTCAGGACACCTGCACCAACATCAGTACCTCGTCCAGTTGCTCAGAACTTTCGCAACCCTGCACCAACCAACCCCAACCCAGGGAACAACTAGCAGAATGGATCAAGAGTTTGTTATTCTTGCCGTCAGTCAGGTCACTTCGCCAACCAGTGTCCGCAGAAGGGAACAATCACTCCAGTCCGCTTCAATCTTGGAGTTACACCTGCCAAGACACTAGCACAGAGTAATCCAGGAGTTTCTCAAGGTACCGGTCAACCAGGAGGAGCACCACAGTTTGTGGTTAGAGGTCGTGTCAACTACGTCACTCCGGAAGGAGCTCAAGAAGCACTGGACGTCGTACTGGGTAAGTTTCTAGTAAACTTAGTACCTACATCAGTTTTGTTTGATTCTGGAGCTTCACTTTTGTTTGTTTCTGGAGTGTTTGCAACTAAGAATAACTTGGAAGTTATACATCTTAAGTATACTCTGTTAGTCCAGTCACCTAGAGCAGAGCTAAGTTCTAAATTGTGTTGTTTAGGAGCTAAGTTACTCATAACTGGAGTTGAGTTTGTAGCCAACCTCATTGTTCTAGACACCCAAACCCTAGATGTCATTCTTGGCATGAATTGGTTATCAAAGCACAAAGCTGTACTAGATTGTGGCCGAAGAGCCGTAACAATCGAAGATACCAAGGGAAACAATGTAGAATTCCTAGCTACCTTAGTGCGTGATGGACATCTGTTAGTCAATAGTCTGAACACAGTTGAATTGGAAGATGTGCCTATTGTCAGAGAATATCCAGATGTGTTTCTGAAAGAGTTACCAGGAATACCACTGGACCGTGACATTGAGTTTGTCATCAATCTAGTGCTAGGAACATCACCTATTTCTAAGAGACCCTATCAGATGCCAGCCGATGAGCTAGTGGAAATGAAGAAGCAAATAGAAGAACTTCTAGAGAAAGGTTTTGTGAGACCTAGTTCATTGCTATGGGGAGCACCAGTGTTGTTCATCAGAAAGAAGGATGGAAGTATGAGAATGTGCATCGATTATCGATCTCTCAATGAAGTCACCACCAAGAACAAGTACCCTCTACCTTGAATCGATGATTTGTTTGATCAAATGAAGGGAGCCGGAGTGTTCTCAAAGATCGACTTGCGAACAGGTTACCATCAGTTGAAGATTTGTCCTAAGGATATACCTGAGATCGCTTTCTCACGCGGTACATACATTATGAGTTCTTAGTCATGTCTTTTGGTCTGACTAATGCCCCTGCCTATTTCATGAACATGATGAATAAAGTATTCATAGAATATTTAGATAAGTTTGTAGTTGTGTTCATCGATGACATTTTGGTTTACTCCAAGTCAGAAGAAGAACATGCTGAACATTTGAGATTAATCCTAGAGAAACTCAGAGAGCATTAGTTATATGCTAAGTTCAGTAAGTGTGATTTCTGAAAAAAGGAAGTTGATTTCCTTGGTCATGTGATGACAGCCGAGGGAGTAGCAGTTGACCCTGGTAAAGTTAAAGTAGTATTGCATTGGGAATAGCCAAAGACTGTTACTCAGATTTGTAGTTTCTTGGGAATGGCAGGATATTATCGCCATTTCATCGAAGGATTCTCAACGATTGCTAAGCCTCTTACGTAGTTGTTGAAGAAGGAGAAAAAGTTCACTTGGACCCTAGCTTGTGAAGAAAGTTTTCAAGAGTTGAAGAAACGATTGACTTCAGCACCAATGCTAATTTTGGTAGATATTCGCAAGGATTTTGATATCTATTGTGATGCTTCATGTCAAGGATTAGGATGTGTCCTGATGCAAAAAGGAAGAGTTGTCGCTTATGCGTCAAGGAAATTAAGGCCTCATGAAGAGAATTATCCTACCCATGATCTAGAATTAGTTGCAGTAGTACATGCTTTAAAGATTTGGCATCATTACCTCATTGGTAATCGCTGTGAAGTATATACAGATCATAAGAGCCTGAAGTATATTTTCACACCGTCTGATTTGAACATGAGACAAAGAAGATGGTTGGAGTTAATAAAGGATTATAATCTTGGAATCCATTACCATCCCGGTAAGGCCAATGTAGTTGCAGATGCTTTAAGTCGTAAGAGCTACTACAATGCTGTGGAAGTAAAAGAGGCTTGTTCAAAACTTCAAGAGGAATTTCAGAACCTAAAGTTAGAAGTTATTTCCGAAGGATTTGTAGCCAGTCTAGAAGTGTAGTCTACTTTGGAGAAACAGATTTGTGAAGCTCAACCAAAGGATCCTGTATTTTCAGATATCAAGCTCTAAATGGCAGAAGGAAAATTCAAGGACTTCACCAAAGATGATCAGGGTATACTGTGGATCAATGGACGTATCTACGTACCAGATATTGATGGTTTGAGACAGCTAATTTTGAAGGAAGCCCATGACTCAAAGTATTTGATTCATCCTGGTAGTACCAAAATGTATCAGGATGTTAAGAATAAGTTTTGGTGGCCAAATTTGAAGCGAGAAGTCGCAGAGTTCGTTGCCTTGTGCGACGTGTATCAAAAAGTGAAAGCAGAACATCAGAGACCAGCAGGTCTGTTACAACTTCTGAAGATTCCAGAGTGGAAGTGGGAAGAGATCGGAACGAATTTCATTACCAGATTACCCAGGACTCAATCGGGTTATGATTCGATTTGGGTAATAGTTGATCGTTTGACTAAAGTTGCCCATTTCTTGCCAGTCAAAACCACTTATTTAGGAGATCACCTTGTAGAGTTATATATGTCAAGGATTGTTAGTTTGCATGGTGTGACTAAGAAGATAGTGTTAGCTCAAGGATCTCAGTTCACCTCTCGTTTCTGGCAAAGTTTGCATAAAGCCTTAGGGACGCATCTGAACTTTAGTACTCCTTATCATCCTCAGACAGATGGACAGACCAAAAGAGTTAATCAAATTTTGGAAGATATGTTGAGAGCCTATGCTCTAGCTAATGCTACCAGTTGGGATAGGAGTTTATCGTATGTAGAATTCTCGTACAACAATAGTTATCAAGCCAGCCTGCAAATATCACCGTTTGAAGCTTTGTATGGCCGTGCCTGTAGAACCCCTTTGAATTGGTCAGAAATAGCTAAACGTTTGGTTTTTGGGCCAGATATTATTCAAGAAGCAGAAGAACAAGTGTCTATGATCCGAGAAAGGTTGAAGATAACTCAGTCGAGGCAGAAGAGTTATGCCAATAATCATCGTCGTGATCTCAACTTTGAGCCAGAAGATTTTGTCTATCTTTGAGTTATGCCACTTAGAGGTGTAAAAAGGTTTCATGCCAAAGGGAAGCTTGCCCCTCAGTATGTTGGTCCGTTCAAGATTTTGGATTGCCGTGGAGAAGTAGCTTATCAGTTGGAGCTGCCGCAGTCGTTAGCAGGAGTACATGATGTCTTTCATGTCTCTCAATTGAAGAAGTGTCTTCGTGTGCCAGAATAACAAGCCCCGCTGGAATCAATTGAGTTGAAAGAAGATCTCACTTACAAAGAGCAGCCAGTCAAGATTTTGGATGCCACAGAGCGTCCGACCAGAAGCTAGACCGTTCGTTTTTGCAAAGTCCAGTGGAGCAACCACTCCGAAGGAGAAGCAACGTGGGAGCATGAAGAGCTGAAAGCCGAGTTTCCAAGCCTTTTCTCTAGCTAGCCTGAATCTTGGGGTCGATATTCCTTTAAGGGGGGAGGTTTGTAACATCCCAATTTTCTGAGCTTTAAAAATCCTTTGAATAGTTAGTAGGGAGAAAATTCACCATTTGGTTTGATTTGATTTGAACTTAAAAGCTTAATATTGGACTTTGGATGTCAAAACACTTTAATATGATTAAAGTCAACATCAACAATGGTCAAAACTATTTTATTTGGATTCTATGCGCTTGGATATATTTTCTAGATCTTTTTAGAATTTTTTCCAAGTTCAATTGCTATTTTCTATTGCCATTTGGAATTCCTGTTAATTTCTAAAAGAAAAAGTGTTAAAATCTCGAATTAATTCGATTGGGTCGAATTCCTTCAGCCTAATCTCCTTCCCGTGTGTGCAGCCCGCTTCCTCGGCCCATCTTCTCTTCCGCGCGGCCCAGCGCACGTGCCATTCGTTTCTTCCGCTGGCAGGTGGGCCCGCACTCATTGTCAACCTCCAGCCTCCGTCTCTTTCGTGCGAGCTCACAAAGCCGCCCTGGTTGCACTTCAAAGCCTATCCGACAAAGTTGTTTGCCAACAAGAAAATCCCGAGAAATCATGTGGGAGTCTATCTCTTAGCTTTCCACGACCAAATCCAACAGAATCAGAGCTCGTATCTCCTTCTATCTCTAAATCCTACTCATGGCCGTCTCGGACTCCTTTGGGGGTTTCCAAATCCGTGCTGCGCACACCCTATAAAAGGGACCCCAAGCTTCGCCCTTGCCTCCTGATCCCAAATCCCTACCCCGTTCTCCTCCTAAAGCCCTAGAGGCGGCGCAATCGTGAATTTAGGGTTTTCAGTGCTGAAGCTTAATCTTCAAAATTCTCTACCGCCGGTGACACCTTGCCCTCATGGTGTGCACCATCGGCTTCCTCGTCACAAGATCACCCTCGGGCACCCCTCCTTTCGCCCGAAGCATCGCTGGTGGTCGATCCCGATAATAGTCGCACTGTCCTCTGCTCCATCGCAAATTCCGGTGATCACCATCATCCAACCGAGCCAAAATGAGTATCATCAGGTTCGCAATAGTCACCGCTATCCAATGCGCGCCTCCGCCGCCTTCCCCGCGCTGCTGTTCGCCGTTGTCGGTCGGTACAGCAACCCTCACCGTCGTCCAAGTGATGTGGCTGTTCACGTGTATCGCCGTGTCAGCGTCCTTGCCCTCATGTCACCCACGTGGCGTTCCAATCAGAGCTGTGTTGGCATACGCGTGGCACGCTCGCCCTTGATCCAGATCCAAACCCTAGTGGACGTGGTCCACGGTGAGCCAAGCCACTTCCAAGTGGGACCCACGTGTCAGATCCAATTCTTTTAATTCTTTTCGGTCGAAATTCCTTGATGACGTCAGCGCTACGTCATAAATGGGATTTTCTTTTGAAAGATAATTCAGAAATTTGGAATAATCCAAAATTAGGGTTTTCTTTTAGATTCAAACTTCCAAAGCCCATCTCTTTTGCATCCGAACTCCGATTGAGCCCATTCAAATTTATAAATTCATCTAAATTCAAGATCTATTTATATAAGATTTTTATTTAATTTTTAGAGTTTTTTCCTTTGTTATTTATTTATTTTATTTATTTGCTTCGTCTGCGAGTAGACATCGATACTTCAGGAAGATTTGAAGAAGGAGCATCTCAAGAGCAAGATCAGTACCTAGAACTATTTCAAGGAATGTTATACCTTTGATCATATTGAACCCAGTTTTCAAAATACTTTGAATCAAATTATTGCATTTACTTTAAGTATTTATTTAAATGCTTTTGGATATAGTTATTAATCCAATTTGTTATATCCACCTTGTCTATTGTTATGTCATATTCTTTTGTCACCCTAGATTGATTTATTTAGTTGTAATATCATAGCACCAATATGGGTTGGTTAGGTACGACTAGTTAGCTTAGCCATGCCACGAGTCATCATTTCATGTGAGTTGCAATTATAAACTTGACTAAGTGATTATGGAACTAAGTGATAAAACTGTGTGTACTATGTGTTATTACTCGTTGATGGCATATGTTGCACTTAACTAATAGGGTGGGAAAGGATTTAGACGAAGGCAAGTGGTACTATGTGCTACTTTGGGTGGAGTTGTGTGCACAGGAATAATAAACTGTGTGCATCAGTTTTTCCATTAGAGACAAGAGAAACCCATTCTTTGCTACACGACTACCAGGAAACAAACTAGCTAGCACAAAAAGTGAGCGAGATGGAGCACTCCCCTGAAAGACTATCCCCTGCCCAGACGGGTCTTGCAAGGTTACTGCCTTCTAGAAACAAGAGATGACCGCACGGTAATGATGTAACCAGTCCATACCCAAGATAACATCAAATGGTCCATTTTCATAACCATGAGGCTAGCAACAAATTCCTTCCCATCTAAAGAAATCACACAACCAAGACAAACTATGGAACTGGAAAGAATTCCCCAGGAGAGTTAACTAAAATTGACTGAGCTATTTGCTACATACTCAAATTTGCCCTGCTAGCGAACTCTAATGACACAAAAGAGAATGTAGCTCCTGAATCAAAAAGAACAAAAGCTTCCACTGAATCCACTAGAAGCGTACCTGTCACCACATTGGGACGACCTACCGACTCGGTAGTAGGCATAGCATAGGACACTGATACTGGTGATGAAACACGGTGGCCCGATCTTACAATAGGTTCGATTGATTTTGTCATGAGGACGTTGACGCTTTGAGGCTTCTGACCCGCAGATCGTCACCACGCAATTCGCTACACCTGCACGACTATCGTTATCAACCACGCTTGCACGCGATTGACCTTACCATGAGGGTTATGATTCCTGCAAGCAATCGAAGCAACTCACAAGAACAAGGTAGATGCAATCTGAATTATATTGCGAATATAGATGAAGTTCACAAGTGGGGTTCCTCAAACCGAACAAGCGGTGAAACTACAAAGTGGCAGAATAATCTAAGAAAAATTCAACCCTAAACTGTGGCGGCTGCTGCACATATATAGGGGGGGGGGACATGAGGAGGTCGACCTAGGGTTGTGCTACCATGGGGATAGGCGTACACATCTTGGGCTTTGACCTCGACACGCTTACAAGGCCTTATTAGGCCCAAAATGGTGACACAACACCTTACTTTAACGATTCTGACTAACTCCCATCGTGGTCGTAGAGCGGGTACACCTGGTTGTAGA
Organism: Phyllostachys edulis; assembly: GCA_036346405.1. NCBI lineage: Eukaryota > Viridiplantae > Streptophyta > Magnoliopsida > Poales > Poaceae > Phyllostachys > Phyllostachys edulis. The sequence goes on along the minus strand of CM070567.1, from coordinate 21,726,601 downwards.
GCTTGTACACCTGGTAGTAGAGCACGGAGAACTGGTCGTAGACCTTGAGAATCTGGTCGTAGACCTTCTGCAACCCAAAATCTCTTCTCGGCGCAATCAAAGGGACTTCCTTTGCTTGGGCGCAATCAGCGCAGATGACCAGGACTTGACGGATCCTTCCCATTATTCCTAAGTATAAAAGATCACAATTATTAGGTAGTATACCATTCTGCATAGATAAATTATTAGCACTTAGAAACGAGCTCACCTCATAATTTAAGTGACGTGCACAAGCTCTTGTCATAGGGCCTTGTAGTTTAGCAACCGGATCTGGAAGGTTTTGCGTAGTGCGTGTATCCGAAGGAGTGATGTCCTCATCATCCTCCCCCTCTTGAATTGGAGTCGTCCTCGACTCAAGGTCATCTTCTTTCCCCAAGTATGGCTTCAAATCCGTAGGACCGGGCGTGGACACAGTCGTGAGGATCGGTCGAGGACTAGTCGTAGAGCTTGAGACCTAGTCGTAGGACTGGTCGTAGGACTAGTCGTAGAGCTTGAGACCTGGTCGTAGATCACAGAGAATAGGTTGTAGACCTTGGGAAACTGGTCGTAGACCTTCAGAACTCCAAAATCTGCAGAAGCTCCAATTGATATGCAGCACGGTTTGGCAAAGTCGCTCCCGGGGTCAAATCGATGTGATGCTCTATCCCTCGAATACGTGGTAATCCTGGGGGTTCCTCAGCGGGAAATACATCCACACACTCCTGCAAAAGGTTAGCAATAGCAGGAGGCAAAGAGCTAGATATATTCTCAAGTGAAAATAAAGCATCTTTGCATATCAAAGCATAGCACGGCAACTCATTATCACAAATGTCAGCAAGTTCAGATTTAGTGGCAAGCATAGAACAACTCTTCAATTTAATTTCTTCTGACTTAGATCTAGGTGCCACTTTCTCCCCTTTAGGTGGGAAAACATGTTTTACTACTTGCTGATTTTCAGAATCATGCTCATTGGTGTTTCTTTCATTTTTAGCATACGCTGCTTCATCTTCCAAAATTTCAATGGGTGTTAAAGGCAACAACTTAATCTTCTTACCCCTATGTGAGAACGAGTAGGTATTAGCTCTACAACCAAGGCCTACCGAGCAACAAAGAGCATGCTTGCATAGGCACTACATCAAAGTCGGCACTTTCTTTGTAATTACCAGCTGAAAATTGCACTCTCACAACCTTGTTTACCTTTAACTTACCACACGAATTGAACCATTGGATGTAGTAGGGACGTGGGTGTGGCTGTGTGGCCAAACCAAGCTTCTCGACCATCTCAGAACTTGCAAGGTTATTGCAGCTCCCTCCATCAATGGTGACTTTACAGGCTCTCTCCTTCACTAGAAATCTGGATTGAAACAAGTTGTGCCACTTATTTTGCTCCGCTCTCTCCACTTGTGCGCTCAGCACTCGCTGCGCAACAAGGCTCACATGATTCCTTGTTTCAACCGCAGTTACTTGTTCCTCTACATCATCAGCATCACTGTCTATGTCGTCTCCTCCACCTGTAATGTTAGCTGCAAGTACATTTTCATCCTCAATATCACTAGCACTTACATATCCACCGCCTTCGATGGCAAGGTATGCTTTCACGACTTGGGATCCCTCATGACGTGGCCCATTCCCTTGCAACGGTGGCAAACAATCCCGGTCGTACGGCCCGTGGAAGAAACCGAAGAAGAACTCTTGGCTGGGGCCTGCACACTAGTAGATTTACTTACCTCGGGTGCATGTGATGGTGTCAGAGGTGCTGCTGAACGCGCCCTACTCGAGGAGGGGGCAGCAGACCGTGTAGCCGAAGGTGGGACTGTTTCAACTTGCCTCGGAGTTGATCTTGGTGTAAACATGCTTCCAAAATTTTTCCTTGGCCTCTGCTGTCGTCCCTGCAATTCCTTTTCTGCCAAACATGCAAGTTGAAACAATCTAGGGACACTATCATATTCTTTGTAATCAACTATGTCCTGAATTTCACGTATTAATCCTCCATAAAAACGATCCATAGCAGCCTCTTCATCCTCAATAATATCACAACGCAACATACTCATTTGTAGCTCCTGATAATATTCTTCTACGGGTCTATTGCCTTGGTTTAAGCGCTGCAATTTCTTACGCAGGTCACGTTTAAAAGAAGGTGGAACAAATCTGTTACGCATAGCAACCTTTAAAGTATCCCACGTAGCAGGCGCTAATCCATCGTTGCATACCCTATTCCACCAAATGATGGCAAAGTTTCTAAATTCACTTATGGCTTGCCTAACTCTATGCACTTCAAGGACTAAGTGAGCATTAAATTTCTGTTCTACCGTCAACTCCCAATCTAGATATGTTTCAGCATCATAAGCACCCACAAAAGATGGTATAGTGAACTTGACTTTAGCATATGGATCATCATTAACACGTGCATTATGTTGCTGAGTGTTATTACCTCTCATACCTTGACGGTTGAAGTTCAACCGGTTCCGTTGTTGTGCATCAAAGGTGTCGTGGTTGTGCATCTTGTAACATCCCAAACATTGGTGTATGTTTCAAATGTATAAAAATGAGGATAAATTAAAACTTTTGATGCCTCATGATGTCATTTGAAATTTTCTAGAAATTTTCCCCTAGTGTTTCCTATTTTCATAGGTCGATGTTTCAATGGAGGCAAGCATAATCTTTGAAAACTTTCAAATATAATCTTGTGATCATCCTCTAGAAATATTTTTCCTATCATCTAGATCACCATAGTAACCTCTCTGAAAAATCTCATAATTTTTAGATTTTATTTGCTATTTCAAAAGAGCTAGTCAAACCAGTTTGAATTCTGCTCAAAACCCTAGACCAGCAGCTTGTGAATTTTCTGGAGAACAATGCAGTGCGTAAAAATTTCTAGAAAAATTACACAAGGTTGTTCTCTGATCCAGCAAGCTTCCATAAAAATTTTGGAATTTTTTGGAGCTTCGGGGCAACCTCCAAAAATTCCCCATCTTCTCAGCCTTTTTAAATCAAAATCCGAAATCACTGTTCATCGGGCTCGAACCAGACTCAAGTCTGACCCGAGCCGACTTGGCTCGACCAAGTCACTTAAATGCACATTGCATGCAGCCGTCCGATGGATAATCAATGATCACGATCACGTACCCCTTCGGCCTGGGTTAAAAACTCTCGCGCAACGTCGACCGTTGGATCTCGATCCAACGGCCCGTGTCGATCCCTTCCGCGCGATCTCGCGCTCGCGGCTGTGTCGCTGACGCCGCGGCTGCACCGGTCAGGCCCATCTCCTTCCTCGTGCTGGCGGGCAGGCAGAAACCGGGCGCCACGTCGCCGCGCCGTGCTGCCGACTCCATCAACGCACGGGCACGGCGTCAACCCACCGCCCTCGTCGACCTATCCGGGTGCATCTTCGTGTAACGCTGCCTCTTTCTCCATCCCCTTCCCCGCTCAAAACCCCCTCTTCCCCCTCCAATTTGCTCACTTCTCCTCTCAGTGGCTGAGGAGAGGGAAGCTCGGGTGAGCGTTCCTCACAGGTAAAGTCCCCACCGAGTTGTCCCCCAGCACCCACGTCCTTCACCATGTTCATTTTTGCTTATGTGAAGCCTTGTCTTACCTTGTAGCCCTTGGTCCGCCGTGGAGCTCCCTGCTGCTCCAGAGCGTGCACCCGATGCAGCTGCCGTGTGATACTTCGCCTCGGTGAGCCTTTCTCCCTTTTAGTGCGTAATCATGCATGTTTTGGCTTGCTGAGTATTTCCCCTCAATCAATTTGGCCATCCGTTCACAGGAGCTCGAGAATCTTGGATTTTCTCCATTTTCGGCCGCAAGTGCCATCTTCTTCTCCGGTGACGATACGGTGAGCCTCTTGTCAATTCCTCACTCGCACACCATCTATGAACCCTACTGATGCTCTCCATGCCTCCAGTTCTGGCCCATTTGGCTCTGCTTGAGCTCTCCTCGGTGAGGTGCCGCCGCCGCCTCGGTTTCTCGTCGCCGACTCAACTCCGGCAGGCTTCCCACCTCCGGGTTATCCCAGTGAGTTCACTGAACCTTCCTTTTGCTCATGCGCACACTTAATCACCTCAGGCGCCATCGCTTTGCGCGTTGCCTTGTTCCCGTTGCGCCGCCGTCGCCTTAGCACGCCGCGCCGCTGCGTCGGACCACCACAGGTCTCGCCGCTGGTGCCGTTGGGTGCGTTGTGGCTTGGGCTTTCCGTTTTGATCACCGCCGTGCCATTGCAGACCGTTCACCGGCAAACCGCCGGGAAACTTCGTCGCGGCGCCGTCTTGCGGCGTGGCGACCGGACAACCATCAGAGCGGCGTTAATTAGGAGTTAATGACGATGATTAGTAATAAATGATGAATATTTGTCGAAAATCAATGATTAGCTGATTCTTTGAATGACTTACATGTGGGCCCGAGGCCATTAGTGCATAGTAATCCTGCGGTGCACCCGTGGACCAAGCTCATGGCTTTCGGTCCATGCACTATGCATGTGGACCAAGTCTATGACAAGCGGGTCCCACTTGTCGGTTTTAACCGGAATTGTAATGGAAAATAGAAAATGGCACTATTCATTAGGCCCCACTAGTCAGTCACTGTGGTTATGTTTGGCCTGGGTATAAAAAGTATTGTATGTTTTTATGAAATCCGAAATGCTTTATTTATGAACTGAAAATTGGTTAAACTTCAAAATTGCATAAGTAATAGATTCTAGCTCCAAAATTGATGATTCAAATTTTGTTAGTTTCCTTTTTAAATGTACTTTAATATAAAAATGGTTTGAACCATGTTACTGTTCCATAAAACACTTTTGGCATAATTACTTTAGATTTAGTAATATTGTTGCCTTACAAATTGCCTTAACTTAAAAAATGCATAAGTATTTCTCTGTAACTCCAAAAAGAGTAAACGCAATTTTGTTAGAATCCTCTGTTAGTGTAGTTTATTGTAAAATAGGTTGTGAGCATGATATTGCTTCTGAAAATCTTATTTTACATGTAACTTGTGTACTACTTTCATAACTTTGAAAAATCATAGAAAATTCATCTTAGCACCAAATGAGGTGAATCAAATTCCAATGTTCATCTCATGAGGTGCTATATCTACCATAAAAATTTCAAGTGCACCACTGCTCTGGAAATTTTCACCAAAATAATTATTTCGTATGAACAGTAACGGGTAGCAATTTAATTGGATTTCCTGGAAAATTGACTTTCAAATTACCATAACTTTTGCATAGAACATCCAAATAAATTGATTCTTGTTGCTAAATTCACCTAAAATCTTGCTCTACCTTCTGTGAAGTTTTCATAATTTTTGGATGACTTTGAATGTTTGGGTCTTTTCGATGTTATTCGTTCTTATTGTGCTTTCGACTTCTTTCGCTAGGTTCCAACGAAATTATTGATTGCGCGAGTGACCCTCTGTAGCAAGATAATCATCCTCAGCAAGGCAAGCAGTTTGATCATAAATGTCCCATTACTTTCAAGTCTAATACTTTGTTTACAAATTGTATGAATGGATGCTTTTGTGTCAAAGTTTATTTTTCCGATTAGAGGTAGCTATTCCTATTGCATGGTTGCCCTTAAATTGTTATCCCTTGCCACAAAACATAAGTTATTAATATCGTTAGTGAATTAGAGCCTGGTGATTTAATTATGCTCTTTTATTGTCTTTGCGGTGTCATGCTTAGAAATGCTTAGCTACCGGTAGAATTGGGCAGTTATCGACTTAGTCGATGACATTGATCACACAAAATTATTATTATCATTATGCTCAGTACCTTGTGCTTTGTTACTTTATAAATTCAAAAACTGAAAATGAAAATGAAATGTTTGAGACTTGGGCACAATGGTTGATGGTGTGATGGAGTGGTGTGATGGAGTGGTGCCCAAGTCAATCAAGGACTGAGTTACTTGCGCGACCGTACCGAGCAATTTGCATACTAACCACATGAGAGGGATATGGGACCTCTCTTGACTTAGTACTTTGGCGTGTGTTAGCTCCGGGTCGCATGGTGGATGTGTGCGTTGTGTTGAAAAAGAAACTTGTGTGTGTTTGGGTGAGTAGTAGTGGTGGTTACCCACTGCAAGGAGCATCGTCCTTTATAAGGATGTGAGCATCTTTGATGACTCCGTATCAACGTATGGGGCTTCCTCCCATATGGGCGACTCGTAGTTAATACACAATATTGGAAACGTCTCGTAGGACTCAGCTCTGCCGGCATACCAAAGGAAGTGTGCTTTATCGCATGGCATTAAGGAGTGGTCTGACATGTGGCTACATTGGTACACCCCTACAGGGTTCAAACTATTCGAATAGCCTCGTCCTAGGTTATGGACACGCTTGGATACGCCCCGTGAGAACTAGACGATAACATTTAATTAAAACTTGATGTGGGTGGTATGAATGGGGAATTCATGTTATTGTTGTGGTGGCTATTGGGTTGGCCACTTCCAGGATGTCTTGTTATTATTATTACTTAGTATCTCGTTGTTTTTGTCAAATAAAAATAGATTGTAAAATTGCTTTAAATCTATTACATTATTGCAAATGAAAACTTGCTTTACGCTGAAAATGAGTCTAGAGCGTCCTCCACTTAAATAAGCTTGCATGTAGCTAAATATATAGGCTCACATTACTCTACGCCGTCTTGCAAGTACATTTTGTACTCATTTGCTTTGCTTAATAAATTGTTGCAGAGGAGGAAGTTGAACCCCAAGGGTTCCACTTTTGCGAGATGTGCGGTGGTTTCGACAACTAGGTTGGTGGCCCGGTTGGTTGCCTTGTGGGTTAAAGGCACACTAATTAGCTTTTGTTTATCGCCATCTTATGGCACCTTGCTTCTGCTGTTATTTAGCTCTTTAGTTGTTATTTGGCCGGTCGGCTTCTTTTGTAATAACTCTATATTGTATGTCTTTTGAATTGCTTAGTTGTACTTTGGATTCTATGTGTTGAATGGAATTGATCCATAATTTTTGTAATGGGTATGTGTACTGCACTTCTGGGAAGTACATATACGCCGAGGGTCGTGATATTTGATTTGTAATGCTTGAATCTTCTTAATGGTTAAGTATTACAAGTTAAATACCCCGGGTTCTCACAAAAGTTGGTATCAAAGCCATGCTAACCGTAGAAACCACTAGCTTCGTCGTCCTTAGGATATTTTGAAAAACTTAGTTTCAAAATGGCAAATGGTTTATGAAAACTTAAGTAAGTTCTCAAATTTTACTCCTTACCTATCTTAGATTGCTCATCTCACCTTGTTCTTGTTTAAGTTTTGAAAATGTTGTTTCCTCTCATCTTCTTTCAAAAGATAGTTGTTACCGTTTAAATTCGGTTTTGGGATTCAATGAGTGTTGAGAATATGAAGTGTTGGCTGTCTTTTAGTGGAGATTAGAAGCATTTGAGGTTGGAAATTTCAGCTTGGAGCTTAGATACAAGATCTGGACAGCAAGCACCTAGTTCTTCGTTAGGGCTAAAAATGAGAGGATAATTCGACTAAAACTTATGGGAATTGAAAGGGTAAGATGTGATATTAGTTGGCTAGTGTCTAAAATACCCTTGGATGGTTTTTACCATGATTTTAGATGCAATAGAACTTGAGTTGTGTTCTGAAATTTTCTTCTCAAACCGATTGCTTGTTCATTCAATACAAGTTAGTCGTACCGAGAAGTTGAATCTTATGTCTTATGAATTTTGCATTGGATCTTATGCCTTTTTGCAAATGTTTGGAGTTCATTTCTTGTGGGTTATATGATTGTATTTGGGTTAGGGTAGTATCTCATTTCCTTAGTCGATAGCTTTTCTGCTGCTACCTTTCGCCTCTAGTTTTCGGGTTTTTGTTGCTAACCCGCTACAATGAAACAGGATGGCTGGAAGAACTCGCAGTAACCAGGGTCAGCCAGCTGATCAGGATGAGGTGCTTCTGCCTCCTCCGACCATGGCTGAGGTTCTCACTCAGATTGAGCGAAATCGCATGGATCAGACAAGGATCCTTGAGGCCATTGCACGGAATACCTCCAACCTTTCCGGTGCCTCCGGATCAGGGGGAGGTGGTGGCTATCATCAGAGGGGGGGGGCTCTCGGAGTTCCTTCGCACGCAGCCACCCACCTTCTCGCGGTCCGAGGATCCCCTCGACGCAGACGACTGGTTGCGTCTAGTCGAGCGGAAGCTTGATGTCGCTCAGTGCCAGGAACAGGAGAAGGCACTCTTCGCCTCCCATCAACTAGAGGGGGCAGTACTGTCATGGTGCGAGAACTTCCTCGCCATGTAGCCCATGGGCCGGGCTATCACTTGGGTGGAGTTTCGCACTGCCTTCCGTCGGGCTCATGTTCCTGCCGGATTGATGAAGCTAAAGAAGAAGGAATTCTCGGCGCTCAAGCAAGGGCGCAGATCTGTGACCGAGTACCTCCATGATTTCAACCATTTGTCTCGGTACGCCCCTGAGGACATACCCACTGATGAGGCCAAGCAGGAGAAGTTCATGGATGGCTTGTCTAAGGAGCTTCAGGACAAGCTGTCAATCGTCGACTTCCCCGACTTCCAGACTTTGGTCGATAAGGCTATTATCGCCGAGCACAAGGGAAGGGCGCTAGGCCATTTTCGCAAGCGCAAGTGGGAGGCTCAAAAATCAGCAAGGGCCAGTTTTCCTCGTTCTCTTGGCGGGCAAGCCCCGGTGCATCACTCTCATACTCCACCACCACCGAGGGCACCGGCGTTTGTACCACGCCCACCGTAGGCCGTGTCTCAACCACGTGCACCTGCGGGATAGCAAGGAGGCCCTCGCAATCCAGCTGCTGAGGTCACTTGCTTCTTCTGCAACAACAAGGGGCATTATGCTAATCATTGCCCTAAGAAGGCTGGAGCGGCCCCTCGTCCTAATGGAGGGCGCAGGCAAGGAAATGGCCAAGATTAGAAGGCTAATCAAAAGGCCCAGAATGTGGGCAGCGGTCGAGTCAACCATATCTCGGCCGAGGAAGCTAAGGAGGCACCCGACGTCGTGTTGGGTATGCTTCTTGTCAACTCTCAACCAGCTACCGTTTTATTCGATTTTGGAGCTTCTCATTCATTTATATCAAAGTCTTTTGCTGCACTTGGTGATCTTCAAATTGTTCCTATGCATGTTCCTTTGATTATTCATTCTCTGGGGTCGGTAACGAGAGCTGAATATGAATGTCGGGATGTTTCTATTGAGATTGGAGGAGTGGGATTTTTGGCAAACCTTATCCTCATCAATTCAACAAGTTTGGATGTGATACTTGGTATAGATTGGCTGTCCCAATACTTGGGGCAAATCGATTGTGCCAGAAAATTCATCTCCCTCACAAGTCCATCCGGCGAGCAAGTTGGAATTTCACTGAAGCTACAAGAACCACATCTTTATGCACTTGAAGCGAAGCCAACTATGGAGATTCATGAAGTCCCAGTGGTGTGTGACTTTGTGGATGTTTTTCTTGAAGAATTGCCAGGAATGCCTCCAGTCAGAGATATTGAATTCGTCATGGAGTTGCTGCCCGGTACCGCCCCGATTTCAAAGAGGCCGTATCGGATGCCTCTGAATAAACTGGAGGAGTTGAAGAAGCAACTTGGTGACCTTCAAGAGAAAGGTTTCATCCGCCCAAGCTCATCACCGTGGGGCTGTCCTGCAATCTTTGTAAAGAAGAAAGACAAGACTTTGCGCTTGTGTGTTGATTACCGTCCGCTAAATGCTGTGATGGTGAAGAACAAGTACTCGTTGCCTCGGATTGACGACCTTTTCGATCAATTGACCGGCGCTCGGGTATTCTCCAAGATTGATATGAGATTGGGCTACCATCAAGTCCAAATCAGGCCTGAAGATATTCCGAAGACGACTTTCTCTATTCGCTACGGATTGTACGAGTGTACAGTCATGTCTTTCGGCTTGACGAATGCTCCTGCTCTTTTCATGAATCTTATGAATATGGTATTCATGGAGTATTTGAACAAGTTTGTGGTGGTCTTCATTGATGATATCCTCATCTACTCGAAGAATGATGAAGAGCATGCTGAACACCTGAAGCTAGTGTTGGGAAAACTACGCGAACATGAACTCTATGCGAAGTTCAGTAAGTGCGAGTTTTGGTTGAAGGAAGTGGCATTCTTGGGCCATGTTCTTTCAGCGGAAGGCATAGCCGTTGATCCTAGCAAGGTCAGTGATGTGCTCTCATGGGGTCAGCCCAAGTCAGTGACTAACGTGAGGAGTTTTCTCAATTTAGCGGGATACTATCGTCGCTTTATTGAGAACTTCTCCAAGATTGCAAAGCCGATGACTGAATTGCTCAAGAAGGACAAGAAGTATGTGTGGTCCGCTAATTGTGAGAAGAGTTTTCAAGAACTCAAGAAAAGATTAACCACAGCTCCTGTTCTTGTTCTTCTTGACGTCCACCGAAGTTTCGATATCTATTGCGATGCTTCTCGTCAAGGACTCGGTTGTGTTCTTATGCAAGAGGGCAAGGTAGTGGCTTATGCATCAAGGCAATTGAGGCCTCATGAACTCAATTATCCAACCCATGACTTGGAATTAGCTGTAGTGGTTCATGCACTGAAGATTTGGCGACATTACCTCATCGGTAATCGTTGCGAAGTGTATTCGGATCACAAAAGTTTGAAGTACTTGTTCACCCAACCGGATCTGAACCTTAGGCAAAGAAGGTGGTTGGAATTAATTAAAGATTATGATATGGGTCTCCAATACCATCCGGGCAAGGCTAATGTTGTTGCTGATGCTCTCAGTCGCAAGGTTTATTGCAATACCTTGATGATCAAGGAGCAGCAGCCCGCCCTTCATAAAGAATTTCAGTGGCTCAACTTGGGAGTTGTTGAGCATGGTTCCCTCGGTGCCTTGGTTGTGCAACCAACCCTAGAAGATCAGATCAAGGCTGCACAACAAACAGATGAAGGTGTCAATCAGATCAAGCAGAATATCAAGAATGGAACAGCCAAGTGCTTCTCACAAGATGACAATGGTGTTGTATGGTTCAGAAAGTGCCTTGTTGTTCCTAAGGACATGGAATTGCGGAATTTCATCTTCCGTGAGGCCCATGATTCTCCGTTGTTCATTCATCCTGGGGCCACAAAGATGTATCAAGATCTCCGTCAGAGGTTCTGGTGGACCCGAATGAAGCGGGAAATCGCAAAGTTTGTTATCGAGTGTGACGTATGTCGTCGTGTGAAGGCCGAACATCAACGCCCAGCGGGTTTGTTACAACCCTTGCAAGTGCCTGAATGGAAGTGGGATTCTATTGGTATGGACTTCATCACCAGTCTACCCCGTACCTCAAAAGGGAAAGATGCCATATGGGTTATCATTGATCGGTTGATGAAAGTAGCCCATTTTACGCGGTCTTGGGCTAAGATTTGTGTAGGTACTTTGGCAAACCTCTACATATCCCGCATTGTGAGTTTGCATGGTGTGCCCAAGACGATTGTTTCGGATCGTGGATCACTCTTTACCTCCCGGTTTTGGCATAGTTTGCAAGAGGCTATGGGAACTCGTCTTTCTTTCAGCACAGCGTATCATCCTCAAACTGATGGCCAAACTGAAAGAGTCAATCAAGTATTGGAAGACATGCTCCGTTCTTGTGTTCTCTCATACGGGAAGAATTGGGAGAAATGTTTGCCGTTCGCCGAGTTCTCCTACAATAACAACTTTCAAGCTAGTCTTGGCATGGCACCATTTGAGGTATTATATGGAAGAAAGTGTAGGAACCCATTGAATTGGTCAGAAACTAGTGAAAGACCATTCTTCGGCCCAGACTCAATTAATGAGGCCGAAAGTCAAGTTCGGTTGATTCGAGATCGGTTGCGCATGGCTCAATCAAGACAAAAGAGTTATGTGGATCGTCGCCGTTGTGAGTTGAGCTTCGAGCCTAATGACTTTGTTTATCTCAAAGTCTCTCCTCGGAAGGGTCATCAACGTTTCGGCGTCAAAGGCAAGCCAGATCCTCGATATGTTGGACCTTACCGCATCATTGAGAAGAAAGGAGCGGTTGCCTACAAGTTGGAGTTGCCTGCAGCACTTGAAGGTGTTCACGATGTGTTCCACGTGTCCCAATTGAAGAAGTGCCTTCGTGTTCCAACCGAAGAAGCTCCATTGGAGAGTCTTGATGTACAAGAAGACTTGATGTACAAAGAGCGTCCTCTTCGCATCCTTGATGAAGCTGAACGAAGAACAAGGAATCGTGCCATCAAGTTCCTTAAAGTTCAGTGGACAAATCATACCGAGGATGAAGCAACTTGGGAGTGTGAAGACCGTATGCGAAATGAATATCCAGATCTTTTTCCTTCTGTTTAAAGTGCCCTCGAATCAAGAAAGGAAAGGTTAAGCAAAACAATGGAAAGGAAAATGTTGTAACCACTCCTTGTAACCTTGTTAAGGATATCCTAGCTCTATCTTTAAAGGAAATCAAGACAGCAGATGTTGTGTAATCTTTTAGAACCTTCCTATCCAGCTTCCGACCTACCCAGAATCTCAGGACGAGATTCTTGTAAGGGGGGGGGGAGGTTTTGTAACATCCCAAACATTGGTGTATGTTTCAAATGTATAAAAATGAGGATAAATTAAAACTTTTGATGCCTCATGATGTCATTTGAAATTTTCTAGAAATTTTCCCCTAGTGTTTCCTAGTTTCATAGGTCAATGTTTCAATGGAGGCAAGCATAATCCTTGAAAACTTTCAAATCTAATCTTGTGATCATCCTCTGTAAATATTTTTCCTATCATTTAGATCATCCTAGTAACCTCTCTGAAAAATCTCATAATTTTTAGATTTTATTTGCTATTTCAAAAGAGCTAGTCAAACCAGTTTGAATTCTGGTCAAAACCCTAGTCAAGCAGCTTGTGAATTTTCTGGAGAACAATGAATTGCATAAAAATTTTTAGAAAATTGCACAAGGTTTTTCTCTGATCCAGCAAGCTTTCATAAAATTTTGGAATTTTTGGAGCTTCGGAGCTACCTCCAAAAATTCCCTATCTTCTCAGCCTTTTTAAATCAAAATCTGAAATCACTATTCATCGGGCTCGAACCAGACTCAAGTCTGACCCGAGCCGACTTGGCTCGACCAAGTCACTTAAATGCACATCGCCTGCAGCCGTCTGATGGATAATCAATGATCACGATCACGTACCCCTTCGTCCTGGGTTAAAAATTATCGCGCAACGTCGACCGTTGGATCTCGATCCAACGGCCCGCGTCGATCCCTTCCACGTGATCTCACGCAAGCGGCTGTGTCGCTGACGCCGTGGCCCCACCAGTCGGGCCCATCTCCTTCCTCGCGATGGCGGGCGGGCAGAAACCGGGCGCCACGTCACCGCGCCGCGCTGCTGACTCCGTCAACGCGCGGGCACGGCGTCAACCCACCGCCCTCCTCGACCTATCCGGGTGCATCTCCGCGTAACGCCGCCTCTTCCTCCGTCCCCTTCCCCGCTCAAAACCCCCTCTTCCCCCTCCAATTTGCTCACTTCTCCTCTCGGTGGCTGAGGAGAGGGAAGCTCGGGTGAGCGTTCCTCACAGGTAAAGTCCCCACCGACTTGTCCCCCAGCACCTACGTCCTTCACCGTCTCCATTTTTGCTTATGTGAAGCCTTGTCTTACCTTATAGCCCTTGGTCCGCCGTGGAGCTCCCTACTACTCCAGAGCGTGCACCCGACGCCGCCGCCGTGTGATACTTCGCCTCGGTGAGCCTTTCTCCCTTTTAGTGCGTCATCATGCATGTTTTGGCTTGCTTAGTACTTCCCCTAAATCAATTTGGCCATCCGTTCATAGGAGCTCGAGAATCTTGGATTTTCTCCATTTTCGGCCGCAAGTGCCATCTTCTTCTCCGGCGATGATACGGTGAGCCTCTTGTCGATTCCTTGCTCGCACACCATCTATGAACCCTACTGATGCTCTCCATGCCTCCAGTTCCGGCCCATTTGGCTCTGGTTGAGCTCTCCTCGGTGAGGTGCCGCCGCCGCCTCGGTTTCTCGTCGCCAACTCAACTCCGGCAGCCTCCCCACCTTCGGGTCATCCCAGTGAGTTCACTGAACCTTCCTTTTGCTCATGCGCACGCTTAATTGCCTCGAGCGCCATCGCTTTGCGCGCTGCCTTGTTCCCGTAGCGCCGGTGCAGCCTTAGCACGCCGCGCCGCCGCGTCGGACCACCACAGGTCTCGCCGTTGGTGCCGTTGGGTGCGTTGTGGCCTGGGCTTTCCGTTTTGATCACCCGGCCACGCCACGTAATCGGGTTTGTCGGCAAACCGCCGGAAACTTCGCGCACGCCGGCGAGCGTGGCGACGCGAGCAAGCATACCATCATGGCGGCGTTAATTAGGAGTTACTGACGATGATTAGTAGTAAATGATGAATCTTTGTTGGAAATCAATGATTAGCTGATTCTTTGATCCTGCGGTGCAGCTATGGACCAAGCTCATGGCTTTCGGTCCATGCACTATGCATGTGAACCAAGTCTATGACAGGTGGGTCCCACCTGTCGGTTTTAACCGGAATTTTAATGGAAGATAGAAAATGGCACTATTCATTAGGCCTCACTAGTCAGTCACTATGGCTAAGTTTGGCCTGGGTATAAAAAGTATTGTATGTTTTTATGAAATCCGAAATGCTTTATTTATGAATTGAAAATTGGTTAAACTTCAAAATTGCATAAGTAATTCATTCTAGCTCCAAAATTGATGATTCAAATTTTGTTAGTTTCCTTTCTAAATTTAATTTAATATAAAAATGGTTTGAACCATGTTACTGTTGCAGAAAACACATTTGGCATAATTACTTTAGATTTAGTAATATTGTTGCATTACAAATTGCCTTAACTTCAAAAATGCATAAGTATTTCTCTGTAACTCGAAAAAGAGTAAACTCAATTTTGTTAGAATCCTCTATTAGTGTATTTTATTGTAAAATAGGTTGTGAGCATGATATTGCTTCTGAAAATCTTATTTTACATGTAACTTGTGTACTACTTTCATAACTTTGAAAAATCATAGAAAATTCATCTTAGCACCAAATGAGGTGAATCAAATTCCATTGTTCATCTCATGAGGTGCTATATCTACCATAAAAATTTCAAGTGCACCACTGCTCTGGAAATTTTCACCAAAATAATTATTTCGTATGAACAGTAACGGGTAGCAATTTAATTGGATTTCCTGGAAAATTGACTTTCAAATTACCATAACTTTTGCATAGAACATCCAAATAAATTGATTCTTGTTGCTAAATTCACCTAAAATCTTGCTCTACCTTCTGTGAAGTTTTCATAATTTTTGGATGACTTTGAATGTTTGGGTCTTTTCGATGTTATTCGTTCTTATTGTGCTTTCGACTTCTTTCGCTAGGTTCCAACGAAATTATTGATTGCGCGAGTGACCCTCTGTAGCAAGATAATCATCCTCAGCAAGGCAAGCAGTTTGATCATAAATGTCCCATTACTTTCAAGTCTAATACTTTGTTTACAAATTGTATGAATGCATGCTTTTGTGTCAAGGTTTATTTTCCCGATTAGAGGTAGCTATTCCTATTGCATGGTTGCCCTTAAATTGTTATCCCCTGCCACAAAACATAAGTTATTAATATCACTGGTGAATTAGAGCCTGGTGATTTAATTATGCTCTTTTATTGTCTTTGCGGTGTCATGCTTAGAAATGCTTAGCTACCAGTAGAATTGGACGGTTATCGACTTAGTCGATAACTTTGATCACACAAAGTTATTATTATCATTATGCTCAGCATCTTGTGCTTTGTTACTTTACAAAGTCAAAAACTGAAAATGAAAATGAAATGTTCGAGACTTGGGCACAATGGTTGATGGTGTGATCTCATGGTGTGATGGAATGGTGCCCAAGTCAATCAAGGATCGAGTTACTTGCGCCACCGTACCGAGCAATTTGCATACTAACCACATGAGAGGGATATAGGACCTCTCTTGACTTAGTACTTTGGCGTGTGTTAGCTCCGGGTCGCATGGTGGTTGTGTGCATTGTGTTGAAAAAGAAACTTATGTGTGTTTGGGTGAGCAGTAGTGGTGGTTACCCACTGCAAGGAGCATCGTCCTTTATAAGGAGGTGAGCATCTTTGATGACTCCGCATCAACGTATGGGGCTTCCTCCCATATGGGCGACTCGTAGTTAATACACAATATTGGAAACGTCTCGTAGGACTCAGCTCTGCCGGCATACCAAAGGAAGTGTGCTTTATCGCGTGGCATTAAGGAGCGGTCTGACATGTGGCTACATTGGTACACCCCTGCAGGGTTATGGACACGCTTGGATATGCCCCGTGAGAACTAGACGATAACATTTAATTAAAACTTGATGTGGGTGGTATGAATGGGGAATTCATGCTATTGTTGTGGTGGCTATTGGGTTAGCCACTTCTAGGATGTCTTATTGTTATTATTACTTAGTATCTCGCTGTTTTTGTCAAATAAAAAACAGATTGTAAAATTGCTTTAAATCTATTACATTATTGCAAATGAAAACTTTCTTTATGCTGAAAATGAGTCTAGAGCGTCCTCCACTTAAATAAGCTTGCATCTAACTAAATATATAGGCCTGTTACTCTACATGTCAGTCTTGCGAGTACATTTTTGTACTCATTTGCTTTGCTTAATAAATTGTTGCAGAGGAGGAAGTTGAACCCCAAGGGTTCCACTTTTGCGAGATGTGCGGTGGTTTCGACGACTAGGTTGGTGGCCCGGTTGATTGCCTTGTGGGTTAAAGGCACACTAATTGACTTTTGTTTATCGCCATCTTATGGTACCTTGCTTCCGTTGTTATTTAACTCTTTAGTTATTATTTGGCCGGTCGGCCCCTTTTGTAATAACTCTATATTGTATGTCTTTTGAATTGCTTAGTTGTACTTTGGATTCTATGTGTTGAATGGAATTGATGCATAATTTTTGTAATGGGTATGTGTACTGCACTTCTGGGAAGTACATATACGCCGAGGGTCGTGATGTTTGATTTGTAATGCTTGAATCATCTTAATGGTTAAGTATTACAAGTTAAATACCCCGGGTTCTCACACATCTCATTATCATTGTCAAACTCATGGTCATGGGCTGCACCATGAGGATCCACACGCCCATTGTTCGGTGGTTGATTGGCCAAACCATCAATGCGTGTATTGAGCATTGCGATACTATCATTGAGTTGCTACAGTGTAGCATTTGTTTCTGCAAACTTCCTATCAATGTCGTCATTAATAGCATGGCAGTGCTCATCCAACACCCTTGTGAGCTCTTTCCTCAAAACACAGTCTTGCGCCTCCAATTCCTCACCTACCATGGTTAGTAGAAGACAAAAGACAACACAAAGATATTATCCCTATCAACTACTTGGTGGTGGGAGGTGGGATCACACACTCTCAAGCGTCTTACCAAGCTCTTATGAATTTCTTACCAATTGCAGCAGGTGGTATGATCGGAGAAGGTGGGATGTATGACCGCGGCGGATGGCAAAAGCGAGGATCCAAATCTGAGGGCCAAAAGTATGTGGAGCTCGGACAGGCAATGTTTAGCAGCAAGGAATAGCAATAATGAAATCAGATTAGCAAAGCTGAATCAAAGTTGACGGTACTCGTCACAGTTGCTGGCCCAAACACATTCCTAGAACTAGCCCAAGCAAGCCAAAAAATAGGGTATATATAAGCACAATGGAACAAAATTCGCAAAGCAACTGATTTCTCCTTCTTTTTACTTTTTTTTTGAATTCCTCTTCATTTTTTTTGAATTCCTTTTTTTTGGGCACTCTTTGCTTCTTGCTTTCTTTTCCTTTTTTTTGTTTGCAAATGTGACACAAGCTCAAAACTCTTCTGCTACCTTTTCTCGGTCCAAAGAGGTGAGTGGGTCACAAACTGTTTCCAGAGAGCAGGGGTATAAAGGTAACTCTCTCTCTCTAAACTTTGGCTAACTCTGTTTCTGCTATGGAAATTCTTCTCGGACTTTGTTTGGCAGGGCACGATATGATGAGTGCGTTGGGTGTTAGAGATCAACCAGAAACAGATAGTCTCCGAGGAGGTTGTCGGGTGAAAACGAGTAGATGGTCGAATCGAGGACGTGGTCGAATCCGAATTGGGTGGTCGAATTCGACTAGGTGGTCGAGCCCGAGTAGGTGGTCGAGCCCGAGGAGGTGGTCGAACCTAAGGAGGTGGTCGAATCCGACTGGGTGGTTGAACCCGAGGAGGTGGTCGAATCCGACTGGGTGGTCGAACACAATTAGGTGATCGAATCCGACTGGGTGGTCGAACCCGAGGAGGTGGTCGAACACGAGTAGGTGGTCATATGGGGTGGTGACACAAACTCAACTATTGCAGGCAAACCCTAATTGCAATGATGCAGCCCAGGGCAAGCCGAGATTCACGATGACCAGAACAGCAAAGACTCAACGCTAGAAACTAGATCACGACGACTAGACCAGCAACAAAGACATCGATGATGGACTCAAATTCAACAACGCAAAAACTGAAAACACAATCGCGCAAGGCACAAAGTGGTTTGGACGACGGAAGAACTAAGATCTAAAACTTTTTGTGGGGCAATTTTCTGGACTCTAGGTGATGGAACACAACTATCAAAAGGGGATAAAAAAAGATTACCTAACTGGCAACCTGTTGCTCTGATACCACTTGATGAAACACGGTGGCCCGATCTTCCGATAGGTTCGATTGATTTCGTCGTGAGGACGTTGACACTTTCAGGCTTTCGACTCACAGATCATCACCTCGCAATTTGCTACACTTGCACGACTGTCATTATCAACCACGCTTGCACGCGATCGACCTTACCACGAGGGTTATGATTCCTGCAAGCAATCGAAGCAACTCACAAGAATAAGGTAGATGCAATCTGAATTATATTGCGAATATAGATGAAGTTCACAAGTGGGGTTCCTCAAACCGAATAAGCGGCGAAACTGCAAAGTGGCAAAATAAGATAAGAAAAACCCAACCCTAAACTGTGGCGGCTGCTACACATATATAGGGGGGGGGGACGTGAGGAGGTCGACCTAGGGTTGTGCTACCGTGGGGATAGGCGTACACATCCTGGGCTTTGACCTCGACACGCTTACAAGGCCTTATTAGGCCCAAAATGGTGACATAGCACCTTACTTCAATGATTCTGACTAACTTCTATCGTGGTCATAGAGCGGGTACACCTGGTTGTAGAGCTTGTAGACTTGGTCGTAGAGCACGGAGAACTGGTCGTAGACCTTGGGAATCTGGTCGTAGACCTTCTGCAGCCCAAAATCGCTTCTCGGCGCAATCAGAGGGACTTCCTTTGCTTGGGCACAATCAGCGCAGATGACCAGGACTTGACAGATCCTTCCCATTATTCCTAAGTATAAAAGATCATAATTATTAGGTAGTATACCATTCTGCATAGATAAATTATTAGCACCTAGAAACGAGCTCACCTCATAATTTAAGTGACGTGCACGAGCTCTTGTCATAGGGCCTTGTAGTTTAGCAACTAGATTTGGAAGGTTTTGCGTAGTGCATGTATCCGAAGGAGTGATGTCCTCATCAACTGGAGTAGCGGAAGCCCCAACACCCTAGTGTGGTGGTGCAGCAGCTGCTGAAGACGCCGCAACTGGAAATGGAGCCGTGGGGGTAGGCGGCCAAAAGTACCCTAGTGGTGAAATCCCTCTAGGAGCAAGTACGTAAGGCTATGGTGGTACCCAAGTCAGGGTAGGGGTGGCTGCTAGCATCTGCACTGATCGTCGAGAAGAAGCTGCTGGCGCTGGCGCTTGAACTGGCTCCCACTTAATGATACTAGCGGGATTCCGCTAACAAACCAATGCCTTGTGGCCCTCCTGACCACAGTGGCACCATGGGCCAGACTAGGAATACTCTGAAGCGTGATGCACATTGTCACACTTGAATCATATCATGCCTTGCCCTGGAACCGGACGAAGCAAAGGTGCACCTACTAACGGTCGTGATGTGACTGAAAACTGCGGCTTCGAGAACTTGGGCTTGAATGAATTCTAAGGGCCTTTGAACTTCTTGGAAACAGGCTTCTAAAAAGACCCACCTCCTCCACCAAAACTCCTCTTTTGACTGCTACCAGCACCAACAGGAACCACAGTATCTCCAGCGCCTTGCAACTCCTCACTGAGCTGCTTCTCTATCTCCATGCCCCTGGTCTGTTCTACTAGGGAGCTAAAATCATGCAACTCCAAAGCCCCCAATACATGACGGTACTCAGGCTTGAGCCCACTGTGAAACCTCTTTGCCTTCTCTACGTCATTCGTGGCCACAGCTGGAACAAAGCGGATTAGGTTATTAAAACTCGCTTCATATTCTGACACTAACATCTTGCCCTGCTTATAATTGTTTAAAGAGACCTCCATCCTCTCCACAAAGAAATCCGGATAATACTTCCTCCTAAACCGCTCAACAAACAGCTCCCAAGTAGCCAGTCCATGGGCAGCAGTCCTAGCTGATAGGACTCCTTCCCACTAGATATCCACCTGCCCCTTCAGTTGGAAGGCCACAAACTGAGCCCTCAACTCTGAAGTCATCCCCAGCGCTCCAAAGTTCCTCTCCATATGACACAACCAGTTAGCAGCATCAACTGGTGTGCCTATCCCATCAAAGGTATCCAACCTCAGAGCGTTCCATTGATGGAGCCCCATAGCAACAACAGCAAGAGCCATAGCAGGAGCAGTCACAGGAGCAACAGCAGGAATAGCCGCTGAAAAATGCTGCAATGGAGCCTGGCTCCCCTGAACCTCTCCATGCGGAACCGTAAAGCAACTTCTTCTTCTGACCCCGCATGATTACCTTCCCCAGCTACAGATTCCTGAACCTCGGGCGGTAGTGTCGCTTGGCCACGACCGGCACCATGCCAACCACAGCCACAGCCTCTACCCCTTGCCATTGCTAAACAGCACAAACAAGAACAACCATACGTTAAGCACAATGATCAACTATCAACTCAATCAAAGGAACAACTATAATATTCAACGAAAGCGTATATGCAATGCAATAACTCTAGGTATCCCTGTGGAACAAATGTGTTGAAACAGATGGACTACAAAATGACCAGAAATAGCAAATGGAAATAGAAAGGAAAAATGTCCAATTTTGGCTCTTGAACTCTGCTCGGTGCCCTGAACTAAAAAATCAGTCATTTTTCACCCCAAACATCCAAATGCGGACAAAAAACCCCCCAGCCCAATTCCGAGTACTCAACAAGTTTTACCGCAGAATGCAATTATACATGATGGCTTATTTCAGAGGAAATAGCTTCTATGGTTATTTTGCAAAAAACAACACTTGCATTTGAATACAATTAATAGATTGAAAGTATAATTTAAAGCAAATAAACAACAATAGTTTAACAAATATTTTAACAAAGACCACAGAGCCTAACAATTTCTTTCACACAACTACATGAGTTAAATCACGTAGCTATAACCTTCCCATTGTTTTTATGAAAATCTACTCTCGTGTGAAATCCCTGAGCATGTCCATAACCGTGGACGTGGCTATTCGAATAGATTGATTAACACTCTGCAGAGGTTGTACACTTTACCCATATGATATAACCAGTTTAGCTAGCACCAATCATAACAAAACCTTTCAAAATTTCATCTCGACAACTAACTCTCCCGATGTGCATATTGTCGACCTCAACCTCACTTGTTGGTCCGACACACACCATTAGACTTGGAGATGACGAACCACCCATTAATGTGAGCTATAGAGTAGTCTACACCTCCACCGATCACAGAGCACTTAACCTACTACCTAAGTAGTCAACGTAAAAACTCTCTAGCTTACTAAGTTAGGCCTGTCCCATACTAGGCACATTGTAACACCCCAGCCCAACATGAGCCTAGAATGCTACTAAAATAACAAAGTAACAATTTAAAATCTAAGACATTATACTAAATTTCGGCAGAAGATCCTTTGTATAGTTAACTATACAGAAGGTTCTAACATATATCAATAACATAATCAATTAATACACATATCCAATCTAACTCATAATCATAAAAACTTCCATGAAACACTAATCAACTTTATTACAAAGCAACAGATGCATAAGACATAACCAATAGAAATCATCTTGGCAGTTTGCTCAATTATTAATTCATAATCCAAAATTAACCATTCATGAGTGGTTCGTGGAAGCGTGCAACATATCTTATTACTAGCCCTTCCCATGCATGACGTCCGCGTAATAGGTACCTAAAAAAATATAAACAAACAACAAGCATGAGTCCACGACTCAGCAAAGTACAATTAATACAATAATTCAATATACAATTTTGTCACAATCAACCCATCATGATTCTTCATATCAAATCAGCTAATATGCACATGCAATGCAAATGCCATAGATGCACCTTTTCTTTTCTCTTTGCATTTACCGGTAATGCGGAGTATGCATTCGTCGATGCATACCCATGCCTGTGCCTTCTAGTATAGGGACCATAAGCCCACACTCCACGAGTGTGGGGACCTCAAGCCCGTCTAATACATGACAGGGACCTCACAATCAATAGGCCAAGTCTCAAAGATAATGACATGATGAATATGAGTTCATTCATTTAACATGATAAATACCCCTCCACCTGCTCAAGGAGAGAGAGAGAGAGACTTCATTTAACATCCTTTGAGCCTTGAGCATTCTCTCTAGACCTTCAATACACTTGTTGCATTTACTGTGTGGTGGTTGAGCAAAATTCAAGTGCATTCATTCTAGATAGATCCTTTGCACTTGATCATCGTCAAGCAAAGATTGTGATTCATTACTCTTGGTGTTTGCCAAACAGCTAGATGGCTTGGCGGGAGTTTGCGTGGTGATCTCTTCAAGGAGATTGTGAAGAGGCCTGGCGCCAAATTGTGAGTGGTTTGTTGTTCGCCATCTCTGGAGCGGAGGAAGAACAACCACTAGTGATCGAGGGAAGGCTTAATTTGTAGAGTCGGCTTGATTAGTTCAAGCTTCCTCAACGTGGACTACTGAAGACTGGCAAGTCTTCGATACCACGGGAAAAACTTCATCGTCTCCTTTGTGGTTTATTCTTGTCTTTACTAATTCCACATTTACATTTCTAGTAATTATCTTGTGTAGAATTGCTTAGCTAAAATTGTATCTAGTTTAGACTTAGTCCATAATTGTCTTAAATTGTTAATTAGTTGAAAAGTTTTAAAACCTCCTATTCAACCCCCTCTTGTCGGTTATCCTTGATCCTACAAGTGGTATCAGAACTTGGTCTCTCATTGATTTAGATTTAACCGTCTAAGAGATAAAAGGATGGCTAGTGAGGGAATTGGCTTAAATTTATTTAAAAGCCATGAGTCCGAGCATATGGAAAATCATAAATGAGGGTTACGCTATGCCTCTTGATCCATCACGTCCCATGGAACTTGAGGGGCATAATGCTCATTTAGATGCTCAAGCTATGAATGCTCTTTTTAGGAATTTGAACGCGGATGAGTTCATTAGAGTGAGCAATTTAGAAACCGCTCATGATATTTGGACCACCCTCTCGGAAATCCATGAGGGAACATCCAAGGTCAAAGAGGCCAAATTGCATAGGCTCCGGATTAAGTATGAGACATTTATAATGTTGCCTCATGAGGATATAAATGAAATGTACTCTCGCCTCAACAACATTGTAAATGAACTCAAAGGCTTAGGCACGCCACTAACCGATGTTGATATTGTGAGAAAAATGTTAGGGCCTTGCCGGAGAAGTATGAGACTTTGATGACTCTATTTCTCAATTCTTCCGAATTGCCAAGAATGATATCAACCGGTCTCTTGGGCAATCTCATCACCAATGAGTTATACAAGAAGGACAAGGAAGAGCTCTTGGAGTCATCTTCCTCAAAGAATAAGATTATCGCTTTCAAGGCAAAGACAGAATCAAGGGATGAAGAAGATGATGAAGAAGACTCCAAAGAAGAATTCACTCTCCTTGTGAGGAGAATGAAGAAATTCATGATAAGACGCCCATATCAAAGCTTCAATTTTGACAAGAACAAGAAAGGGCAATCTTCAAGCGACAACAAGCGCTATAGCAACATCCGTTGCTATAAGTGCGATGAGAAGGGGCACATTGTCTCTCATTGCCCCACGAAGAAGGATGACGAGAGCAAGTCATTCAAGAGGAAGGAGTTCGATGGCAAGAAGAAGCTTTTCAAGAAGCTTCACAAAGATGGCAAGAATGAAGCTCACATTGGAGAATGGGAGTGCGATGAGGAGTACACTAACTCCGACTCTGATGAGGATGAGTCCCCCCAAGAAGAAGGGACTTGTCAGCATCGCCATCAAGGAGGCTCCATCGCTATTCTCCACTCTTACTTGCCTCATGGCAAAAGGAGATAAGGTAAAATCCATTAATGATAATGAACCTTCATATGATGAATTAATGGATATGGTTGAAAAATTAAACGAATATCTTGGGAAAGAGATGTCAAAATATAAAGTCTTAAAGAAAGAGCATATCTCTCTAAAAGACTTATGAGGAGCTAAAGGAAGCTCATTACACTCTCATTCTAAAAGATATTGAAAAATCTCATTCGAATGTTGGAATTGCTTGCAATTTATTGAATGAAATGCCTAGAGTAGAAAATGCTTCAAATGCTTTATCCATGTCTAGCATTTCTACATCATGTGGTGACTTGTTATGTATGCCATATGGTACTAATGTTGATTCAATTGCTAATATGGTTAACACATGTGATTCTTTGCTCATTGTTGAAAATCATGAGCTAAAAGAGTAAGTCATCAAGCTAAGTAAGAGCTTGGAAAGATGCATCAAGGGTAAGGCAACCCTTGACAAGATTTTGAGTAAGCAAAAGTGCTCATTCAACAAAGAAGGACTTGGGTATGTGCCCAAGAAAGGTAAGAAGCTAATTTACAAGCCCGCAAGGTTTACAAAAGCAAATGGCAAATATTGCACTAAATGTCGTAAAATAGGACATCTGTCAAATGCTTGCTCTATTGCTAATATTAAATCTAATGGTAGATATGATTCTTGTTATATGCTTAAGAAAACTAAGGATGGTAAAGTTATTACAAGATTTGTTGGCACTTCAATTTTAGACGTTAAAAAGAATACTATTTGGATGCCTAAAACCTTGGTCACTAACCTCCAAGGACCCAAACAAATTTGGGTACCTAAAAGACTTGATTCTTGTTTTGTAGGTGAACTATAAGACTGATAAAAAATATTGGGTGCTTGATAGTGGATGCACTCAACTTGTGACCGGTGATAGAAAAATGTTCACCACATTCGAAAATGGAAAAGGAGTAGACAAGATCACATTTGGCGATAATAGCGAAGGAAAGGTAATATGATTGGGTAAAATTGCTATCTCAAATGACCTTTCCATTTCTAATGTATCTTTAGTTGAATCACTAAATTTTAATTTGTTATCTGTTGCTCAAATATGTGATCTTAGCTTAATTTGCTCATTCTCTAATGAAGGTGTTTTAATTTCAAATGAAAATGATAACTCTTTAGTTTTCAAAGGATTTAGATTTCAAAATCTCTACTTGGTTGATTTTTCTTCAAATGAATCATATTTGAAAACTTGTTTAATTGCAAAAACCTCTTTGGGTTGGCTTTGGCATAGAAGGCTAGCTCATATTGGTATGATTCAACTTAAAAAGTTTTCAAACATGATTTAGTTGTTGGCTTGAAAGATATGAAGTTTGAGAAAAATAGACTTTGTAGTGCTTGTCAAGCCGGTAAACAAGTCGCTAACTCTCATCCTTCCAAAAGTATCATGTCATCTTCTAGACCATTGGACCTCTTACATATGGATTTGTTTGGGCCAACAACCTATAAGAGTATCGGAGGTAATAGCTATTGTTTAGTCATTGTGGATGATTACTCTAGATATATATGGGTTTTCTTCCTAGATGACAAAGCCGAAACCTCTGACATTTTCAAAAGGTTTGCAAAAAGGGCTCAAAATGAATTTAATTTCAAAATTAAGAAAATCCGTAGTGATAATGGTTCTGAGTTCAAAAACACTAAAGTTAAAGCTTTTTGTGATAAACTTGGAATAAAGCATGAACTTTCCACAACCTACACTCTCGAGCAAAATAGAGTTGTAGAAACGAAAAATCGAACATTAATTGAAATGGCTAGGACAATGCTTGATGAATATAATACTTCTGATAGATTTTAGGTGGAAGCAATCAATACTGCTTGTCATGCCATAAATCGTCTTTATTTGCATCGTCTTTTGAAAAAGACTTCTTATGAACTTCTTGTTGGAAGAAAACCGAACATCTGTTATTTTCGTGTCTTTGGTTGCAAATGTTATATTTTGTGTTCGTCTTTCAAAATTTGATGCGATGTTGGTTTTTTGCTTGAATATTCTTAGTAAAGCTTATCGTGTCTTCAATCAAAATTCTGGTTTAGTTGAAGAAAAACATGATGTTCAATTTTATGAAACTAACGGCTCTCAAGAAGAGCATGAGAATTTGGATGATGTAGGTGATGAAGCCTTAAGAAAGGCCTTGGAGAATATGCAAATAAACGACATGAAACCAAAAGAAGATCCAAATGATCCATCATCTTCCACTCAAGTTGAACTTCTTACCACTTCCTCAACAAATCAAATTCAAATTGATGAAGAGGACAACAAGGAAGATGATCAACCGTCCAACTTAGCAC
Source organism: Phyllostachys edulis (assembly GCA_036346405.1). Classification (NCBI taxonomy): domain Eukaryota; kingdom Viridiplantae; phylum Streptophyta; class Magnoliopsida; order Poales; family Poaceae; genus Phyllostachys; species Phyllostachys edulis. The sequence goes on along the minus strand of CM070567.1, from coordinate 21,699,938 downwards.
CAAGAATCCATAATACCATTGCAAAAGATCATCCAATAGATCAAATATTGGGTGATGTAAGTAAGGATGTTCAAACTCGATCTCGTGGTGCTTCCTTTTGTGAACATTACTCTTTTGTCTCCTCTATTGAGCCAAAGCATGTGGAAGAAGCAATCGATGATCCGGATTGGGTGAATGCAATGCATGAAGAACTCAATAACTTCATCCGGAATGAAGTTTGGACAATGGTGGATAGGCCCAAGGAACACAATGTAATTGGTACAAAATGGGTCTTTAGGAACAAGCAAGATGAAAGTGGAATGGTTGTAAGAAACAAAACGAGATTGGTCGCTCAAGGGTTTTCTCAAGACGAAGGTTTGGATTTTGGTGAAACCTTTGCTCCCATAGCTAGACTTGAATCAATTCGAATATTACTTGCTTTTGCGTCATGCTTTGATATTAAATTATTTCAAATGGATGTCAAAAGTGCTTTTCTAAATGGAAAAATATCTGAATTTGTCTTTGTTGAACAACCTCCCGGTTTTGAAGATCTAAAGAATCCTAATCATGTCTATAAACTCTCCAAGGCACTCTATGGTCTTAAACAAGCTCCTAGACATGGTATGAATGCCTTAGAGACTTTCTAGTTTCAAAAGGATTGAAAATCGGGAAAATTGATTCAACTTTATTTACTAAAGTTTTGGATGATGATTTATTTGTTTGTCAAATTTATTTTGATGATATCATTTTTGGGTCTGCTAATCAAGACTTTTGCAAAGAGTTTGGTGATATGATGTCTAGGGAATTTGAGATGTCCATGATCGGAGAACGTAGCTATTTCCTTGGACTTCAAATCAAGCAAATCAAAGATGGAACCTTTGTGAGCCAAACAAGGTATGCAAAAGATTTGATCAAGAAGTTTGGCATGGAAGATACAAAACCTATCAAGACTCCCATGGCAACCAACGGTCATCTCGACCTTAATGAGAAAGGTAAATCAATAGATTTAAACCTTTATAGGTCTATGATTGGTAGTTTGCTTTATCTTACCGCATCTAGGCCCGATATTATGTTTAGTGCTTGCATGTGTGCCCGTTTTCAAGCAACACCAAAAGAATGTCATTTGGTGGCTGTGAAAAGAATTCTAAGATATTTAAAGCATTCCTCTAGCATTAACCTATGGTATCCCAAAGGTGCAAAATTTGATTTATTTGGATATTCGGATTCCGATTATGCGGGTTGCAAAGTGGATAGAAAAAGCACCTCAGGTAGTTGTCAATTCTTCGGAAGATCCTTAGTATCATGGTTATCCAAGAAACAAAATTATGTAGCTTTATCCATCGTCGAAACCGAATATGTTTCCACGGGTAGTTGTTGTGCTCAATTGCTATGGATGAGGCAAACTTTGATGGATTATGGAATTAAATTTGATAAAATACCTCTTTTGTGTGATAATGACAATGCCGTGAAAAATAGCCAATAATCTAGTCACTCAAGAACGAAGCATATAGATATTTGTCACCTTTTTTTGAGAGATCATGTGAGCAAGGGAGATATTGCAATTAGCCATATCCGGACTAAAGACCAATTAGTGGATAGGCTTTTGCAAATAGAGGAATGAATTAAATATCATAGACTATTCAAATATTGGTTGAACTCATGATTCATGCACTTTGTTCCATTTGGTGTTATTTGAAGCTTTTAAAAAAGATATTTTCAAATATTTTCCTAAAAAATTCTATGTTCATAAAAAATTATGTTCTTAGATAGACATTAGTCTCTTCAATGCATAATGATCCTAAATGATATTTATTGGAGTGCAAAACTAGAGATCATTTGCATATTTCTCAAATTCCAAAATCTATCTCTGAAAGTTCCAGGAATTTTGGAACTACCGATGGCTTATCTATGGTACTACCGCGTAGCGGTACTACCGGCATCTAACCTGCGGAACTACCGCACCAGTTGTAAAAATCGCATTAACTGCTATCGCTTGGGTTCTTACCCCTTCACCTTCTCTCCCGAGCGGTTGTTCCGTAGTCCCTCTCTCTCTCACTGAAGAACCCTCTATTCCTCTCAAGGAATCCTAAAATCATTTCGAGATTTCTTCGATCCTTGCCGATCTCTTGCGACCTTAGGGTTCATCTCCCTCGAATCAAGGTAAAAATCTCTCTCTTTGCCTTGCCTTCAAACCCTAGGTCTCAATTAGGGTTAATCTAGAATGTGGATGATTGTATGTGTTTCTTTTGGGCAAAATTGATAAATTAATGTCTAATGATGCTTGAGCATCTATTCCATTATTTCACTCCATTAGAGACACCGAAAGATCCAAGAAAATTCGTGCCCTAGAACTTGTTCAGAGAAAGCGATACTACCGCTTCTCGTGCGCGGAACTACCATGATGCGGTCGTACCGGCTTGTAAACGGTGGTAATTTTGCATCCTGGTACTACCGACACTTGAACTACGGTACTACCAATTTCCCTGACAAAAACAGCAAAATCATTCCATTCAAATTTAAACCTATTTTATTTGATCTGTTGTTCCCTTTGTAATCTATCCTCTCTGTTTGAAGATGTCAAGGACAAGAATCATCACTCGCAAGTCTTATGGCCCTCCAAGAGGTCAAAACTCTTCTTCCTCTCAGCCTCCTGTAGCTCCTGAAGGAAATCCAGATGTACAATGGAAGGAAACACAAGATAGAGGCAAAGGTCCTGCAACTTCTAACTCAGATAATGAGGAGAGTGCTTCCCAGGCTGAAACAGAATCTGAGGTAGAAACTGAGGCACAAACTGAGTCTGATGAAGATATGGGAGAACCTAAAGAGCAACAGATAGACTTGAGGACAATCACAGAAGATGAGTACGCTTTAATGCATCATAGAAATCAATTTGTGCTTCCAAGTTCATCTGCAGATTCTAGGTTTCATACTAAGTTTCAGGAATTAGTTTTTGAACAGTATTCTAGTCCCCACAGGCAGTTTGCAGATCATAAGTGGGTGAGTTGGCCACATATTAATTCTTTGGACAAGTATGATGGGACATATCGGCTTTTTCAGCAAGCCGGTATTCATGACCTTGTAGCTCTCAGGAATGACTACAATGAGGAGATTATTAGGCAGTTCTATGTCACTTTATATGTATCCCCTGACTTCACTCAGCTGGCATGGATGACAGGGTCTAGGTACTTGGATTGCAACAGGAATGAGTTTGAGCATGCTCTAAGGACAGAGTCAAGAAAATATGAGAAGATCAACGACAGACCTACTCTATTGATTACAGCCTAGACACAGTATTATGATCAAATTGTCAGATTTACTCCAGGAAAGATAGGTGGTCTCCTACCTATTCCCAGTTTGGTTAACAGGATCATAAATCATACTATTCTTCCCAAGAGCGGGAACTTTGATGCTATAAGAGGACATGCCTGGAACATAATAGATAATATTATGCATGGAAGGAAGTTTGATGTGATAGATGTTATCCTTAGGGAGATAGCTTCTTCAAAGAATGATCAAGTCAAGAGAATTAATTATGCTCCCTACATCATGGCTTTGATTCTCCGGAAGATTGATTACCATGGAGGCTTGGGATCTCCTCATATCCCTGCAGATGTTCGTGCTCAGTTTCAGCAAAGGGAGCAAAGGGATGATACATAGAGGGAAGATGCTTCAAGGGCAGCTGCTCAAGAAGAAGGACAAGTCTCTCTTGCTCAAATTTATTCAGCTATTCTGGAGATTAAGAATACTCAGCAAGAGATGAAAAATTCTCATCAAGAATTCCAATTTGAAACCAACAATAGGTTGGCTGCTTTGTCAAAGAGTGTATCTACTCTTAAGAAAGCTCTAACGACTCTACAATGCTTTGGACGACGTCACCTCAACTCTCCTCCACGTCAAGCTTCGACCTCTCAAGCTCCACCACCTACTCAGGATCCGGCTGCATGATGACTTTTTGGTATTTTGATGCCAAAAGGGGGAGAAATTAGGAGAAAGGAGAAAAGAATTGAGGGGGAGCAAGAAAAGAAGTTTGGGCTACTAGACTACTATCTATTATATAATCTATGTTGAACATGTATGTTTGAAACTTGTGTACTTGTAATAGCCTAGTTTAAACTTTGTTATGGTATTATGTTCTTATGTCCTTATGGTATCTTGTTGAAATTGCTACTTGTTATTATGGTTATGTTACTCTCATGAATTTCATCCTGTATCTCTTGGTTATTTATAGAATTGCAATTCTCTCAATTTCCAACGAGCAAAAGAAACTACGCCAAAATTTTTAAAATCTCTACATGTGCTTGCAAAAACATCCTCTCATTTATATGCACATGTTTAGAGGGAGCTTTGCTTAAAATGACTTTAACAAGCAAATAATTCTCAAAACTCTATTGAGCTCATTGCAAGAATTATTTTGTTAAGTCACAACAAGAATATACAACTCGTTTTACAATAAGTGGTATATTCAAAACCTTATCTTTCTCTCATATTAATTGGGTTGTCATCAATTACCAAAAGGGGGAGATTGAAAGCATCTAGGCCCCTAAAAATGGTTTTGGTAATTAATGAAAATATGTGAATATGGGACTAACATGTTTTAAAGCATCCTATTCACCCCCCTCTAGTCAGTTATCCTTCATCCTACTAGTGGGTATCGAAAGTCACATCAATCCAATATGGGCAAATAAGTCACATCATTCTAATATGGGCAAATAGATCCCTGTATGAAAAATTCTTCATACGGGCCTTGGATCCCCGTATTTTGGATAATGCGGGCCTAGGTGAACACCAACGGGTGTATCACTGGCTATACCAGTATATGCAGAAGAGAAGTAGATTTCATATTGATATTTGCATCAATTGCATAGCATTTTTCATATGATTTCGTTATATTGAGAATGAGTTGTCTTGATTCGATGTTTCCTGTGATATTTAATTGTATTTGCTGAGTCTTGGACTTACACTTGTTTATCTAATGTTTTAGGTGAACGTTGATGTCGACATACTTTGGGGAGAAAGTAGGACATGGTAATTCTGCACTTGAGAAGCACTTCACTCCACACATGATTCATTCATTTTGGAATTGTAATAATTCATTAGGTTGTGGTTCCTTTAGCTCCTTATGGTCGATATTATTACTAGTTGATGGTTTAAAATATCCGGACGTATTCTTGATAACTTTCCACTTGAATGAAATGTTATATATTCGAATTTAGTACTTATGTAACACCCCAGCCCGACAAAGGCCTGGAATGCTACTAAACTAACAATGTAATCAAATTAAACTAAAAACATCTTAATAAATTTCGGCAGAACCTCCTTTGTATAGTTAATTATACCGGAGGTCCCAACAAACAAATATAACATAGATAAATAATCCAACATTCAATATGATCAAGAAATGTCCAAAATTGAGCTAATCATTACTATAACATCCATAGCATGCTAAACAACTAGGATATAATCCAAAGAGCATCCAAAATTCTCTAATCCATTTATTACAGTTTATGCCAAATAAGGATATAATCATAAAGAATACTTTAAGCAAATCATTCAACTATTAAATTATCATTCTATCGAATCAGCTGTGTGTAGATCGGGCTATTGTGCAACCATTCTAATCTTTCCTTTCCCCCATGCATGCCGTTCTTGTAAGAGTACTTAAAAACACAACAACATCAAGAGTGAGTCCAAAGACTCAGCAAATACAATAATGGCAACAACAGCATAAATAATTGTAATCATCAACCAATATCCACAAAACTATAAACCAAACATATTACATGCTCATGCTATGCAATATGCTCAAAATGCACTTTCTCTTTCTCTTTCTCTTTTGTATTTTATCGGTAATGCTGAGCGTGCATCCGTCGATGCACACCCATGCCTGTGTCATCTAGCACAGGGACCATTGCCCATACTCCACAAGTATGGGGACCTAAATCCATGCTCCACGAGCATGGGGACCTTTAGCCCGTCATATTCATGACGGGGACCTCAACAATTGCTTGGTCATCACATGACCAAGTCCTCAATATTCCATCATGATGCATATGAACTAAATCTTAAATTATCATAATTATGCATTCGCAATCACAACTCATATGAATAAACCTATTCATACTACAAGCAATCATGATCATTGACGTTCATAATTTTCAAGCATCCATGAATAGCACATAATTCATATCAGTAGAAAACATGAGTATTAACATTCATAATATCTTAGCAACCATGAACAATATGTATACTCACAGTATTAGCAAACAATGTCATTCATTCATATTAAGTTTATCCGTCATGGTACTTGCCTTAACCGCGTGAGAACGGAGGATGTGAAGAGGGTGCTGCCCTGGGGATCAATCCCCCACCTGAATATATTTAAAAGCATACTAAGACAACATTAATGGACCAAACAAACTATATAAGCAAACATGAACTCGCAATAGTTTCTAGCGCGATCCCAACCCCAATTCCTAAATGTCGATCTGTCCCCTCTGTGGACAGTCAAAATAAAAAATTCACAACTTTTGATACAGAGGTCCAAATGAGGCGTTCTTGGTCTTTCTGGAAAGGTTAACAAATTATCCAACTAAACCTAGTTGGTGAGCCGTTCTGATTCGGTAACCCACTACCCCTACCAAGCTAATTAATAGAACATCGAATTTGCGTTGGATTTCTGGACAGTCACAAGAAAACCATCATAACTTTCGGTACAATTGCCCAAATTCCGTGTTCTCAATCTTTCTAGAAAGCTGAGATAATAATATACATCTTTTGTTATAATGAGCTCCTTTAATTTTTCATTTAACTATTTGCTTAATTCAGATTAATAAAAGCTGTCAGGATACCGACAGATTTGGAGAACAGCAGTGCTAAATAAATCATAACTTTTGAACCACTCGTCCAAATGACGCGATCTAGCACTTCACGGAAAGATGACGACGTCTTCTACGATTCCCTAGGTGACATCTAGGACTTATTCTGCCTTTAACCATATCAAAACATCGGTCTAACCCAATCTATCCTGAACCGACCTAAATACCGATATTGATAAATGGAAGAAGTCCATTCTACCCCCTCAAGTATCGACGTGCGGACACCTAACCCCCTGAAAAAAAAACCGGCCCTTTGACACCCCGAAGTTGCAAAACCAGACAACGTGCCCCCTCCGGCTATTTCGTGCGGTGGTTTTGCTGATGTGGCGTCCGGTCAGAGCGGTTTCGCCAGGAGGGGAGCTGATGTGGCGTTTTTCCTCCATTTCTTCTCTTCCTCATCTCCTTCCTCTCTCCATTTCTCCTTCCTCTCTCCGCTCGCAATCGCGCACCCATTCCAACCCAAATCCCCCAACCTTCTAGGGCCACCTCCGCCCTCGCCGCCCTCTCAGCCACCCCCGCCGCTGCCGCGGGCAAGCGCCTCCTCCTGTCGCCCCCCTCTTCCTCCTCCCTTTCCTTCGCCTCCCGCCGCCTCGTGGTCAGAGCCCTCCCGCTGCCTCCTCCTCCAGAGGAGGGCCGCCTCAGCGTCCATGCCCCTGGCTGTAGCCACCATCGCAGTCGGCGACCGGCTCCCGAACGCAATGCTCTCCTACTTTGACTCCCCCTACGGGGAACTAAAGACGGTGACGGTCGGCAAGAAGGTGGTCCTGTTCACGATCCCGGGCGCGTTCATGCCCACTTGCACCCGAAGCACCTCTCGGGGTTCGTGGCTAAGGCCGGGAGCTCGCGCCAAGGGGTGGACACGTGGCTCGCGTCTCCGTCGCAACGACGCATTCGTGATGCGCGTGTGGAAGGAGAAACTGGCGTCGGCGACGAGGTGCTTTGCTATCGTCGGACGGGAATGGGGAGCGTGTCCGCCAACGACGCGTTCGTGATCTTGCGCGTGGAAGGAGAAACTGGCGTCGGCGACGAGGTTCCGCTTGCCGGACGGAACGGGATCGACGCGCGCCATGGGCGTGGAGCTGGACCTGTCGGACAAGCCGGTGGGGCTCGGTGTGCGGTCGCGGCTAGGGGAGGCGACGGGCCAGCGGGCTGGCGACGGGCCAAGAATGACGACCGGAGGCCAGCATGGGGAGGGGCCGCGCTAGAAGGGAAAAATGCTAGGAAGAAATGGAGAGAGAAGCAATGGAGGAAAAGAGAGAAGCTGTGGGCTCACTTACAAGTGGGTCCAAGTGCCAAAGAAACCAGCTCACTTAGCTGACCTGGCGAAACCGCTCTGACCGGACGCCACATCAGCAAAACCACCGCACGAAACAGCCGGAGGGGGCACGTTGTCTGGTTTTGCAACTTCGGGGTGTCAAAGGGCCGGTTTTTTTTCAGGGGGTTAGGTGTCCGCACGTCGATACTTGAGGGGGTAGAATGGACTTCTTCCTTGATAAATTAACCCATAACGCAACTAAACAAAGGGGGAATTGAGGTTACCCTTGAAGAACCTGCTGAGCACAATGAACACCCACCTACGATCTCTCCCCTTCCCTCTCTTCCTCCTGTTCTTCTCTTCCTCTCCCTTCTTCTTCTTCCTTCCTTTCTCCTCTTGGCATAGCAGCAATGGGGAATTGCTACAGTGCTCCGTGTGAACAGTGTGGTGGTGCTACAGTACCAGGGACGGGGGGTACTGTAGCAGTGTAGGGTTTTGTCTCCCCCTCCCTCTTTAGTTGGGCTCCCCCCACTTGGGCTATGGGCCGACGGCCCACTAGTCTCCTCAATTCACTAAATTCTGAAATTGCAGTCTTAAATACCTCTTCTAATCTCTCAATTATTTATTTAATTAAATGGGATATTACATTCTTCTCCCCCTTAAAAAGAATTCGACCCTGAATTCTACTCACTACTCTACTCGAAAGGAACAACCACAACAAAAATTAATCGCAAGTAACACATACCCGACGTGAAAAATTCTGAATATAGCTCGCGCATGCGAGACTCCAACTCCCAAGTCGCTTCCCTCTCGGACTTATGAGACCACATCACTTTGATGGATTCCAACATCTTACACCACAACACTCGTCTTGACCTTATTAGGTACACTCAACGGACGAAACTCGAACGTAAGGTTCTACTCATGGGTCATCGTGAACGAAATCTCACACTCTAGACTCTCAAATACTCTCTCAACACCAGGTCATACAAAATGTTGTGTACCCCATGCATGGACTCGAGACAGTCCTAGCGAAATGCTAGCTTCCAAAATCAAACCAATGTACCTTGGGCAAACCTTCCCTGTGGTACCAAACTAGACACTCTGCACGTAACACATAGAACTCATGTTCCTTGTATCACTCGATCTCTTCACTTTAACAATAAGCACCTCCTTTAACTAGGGACGCACAACAAAACTCGTTTTAAACAAACTCTTTAAAAAAAGAACGCAACTGAAAATAAAGGATTCTCATCACAAACACGCATTACCAACTCCCCACCAAAAGAGTTAAATCCAAAACCAAGAGATTCATCATGAAACTTTTCCACTTTCTAAGTAGGCAGTTTGCCAATGAACACCACATAAGGCAAAGGCGTAATCACTCGAATGCCGAAAACAACCATTGCCTTTCTTTTTCTTAACTGAAAAGAATCACACATATCAAGAAGAACCAACTCAATTTATAATTGGCATCTGTCATAGAGACAAAGCTCAAAATAAAAACCAAGAGAATATTTCATTATCCGAGAATACAACCTTTTTCTCAAACTTTCTTTTAAGAATTCAACTTTCTCTTAATTTTATTTTAGTAGCATTCCAGGCTTAATGTTGAGCTGGGGTGTTACAGTTGGTATCAGTGCGGGCTTTAGATCCGTAGTAATAGAAATATTAATTTTGACACACTAAGCACAGCAAGATGGGAATGGGTCAAGCATTGCATTTACGTTTCCGTTATGTCGCGTTGATCATTGCTGTTATGAATTGATTATGAGTTCTTATGATTTGATTATTATGTTAGCTATGTAACTATAGTGGTTGTTGAGAGGTTGAGGTCGTGGCCCTGAGCTTTACCAGGTTACACCACCGTTCGTAGTTTGAGTTTAGTGAACTGTTTACCCCGAGTACCATAGCTATAGGCACTGTGGGTGAATTCCTTTAGAAAAGTTGTTCTCTTCTTGAGCTTGATTTAGTCCAATTCTGGGTATAGATGTGGATGGTGAAATTTGTTGGGATTTCAATTGCTCTCTATTTGTGTCTTGGGAGTTCTGCCCTTCTTATTGGAAAATCTGATTCATTTATTCGCTTGGTATTCGGGATACTGAAAGTTTTCTGTTGCAAGTTCTTTATCATGTGAAAGCTTTGGCTTTATGTATTTCTTTTGGATTATTTTGAGTTTTGAAGTTAATGCCTCTTTTTCTGAAGGGAGTTAAAATCCTTTTGTGAGGTCTTGATATGTTTAAGCGAGAGGTGTTAAACGTAGAAGTTCGTTGATAAGGTTTGAGTCATCAAATCGGATCTCTAACGTGGTGCTTGATTGGTCTTAACCCAGATCTTTGGAATTGGAGTTGATTAATGTGATGTTGTCATAGAGTATTTACCTCATGGGTAGTGACATAGAGTATGTCCATACCTAATTAGGGTCAGAAGAGTTATTAAGAAGTATGGAACGTTGATGAAACTGGTTTGATCACTATGTGTGAAAAATTTTGGTAAGCTTCTCCGGTAGATTGGATTTGCTGGACTCAACGGATTAATCTAATCCTTTGGGATGGATAAGTCCAGAAGGTGTTAGATTAGTGTCATAGTGGATATTCATCTTGGAAGTTATCTTTTATGGATAAGTACTGATCGTATGAAATTGCTAGGTGCAATTATAATGTATCGAAGTATGGTGTTGAGCATCGCTATGAGATGAACTGATGGGATGTAGTTGGCGATCTTTGTTTACTTGATGGTGGAGTGGTAGGATAATAGTATGTCTTCGATGAGAAGGTTGATCATTAAAAATTGTTTACGTTGCTAAACCAGTTGGATTACTTGTCTCAATGGATAAATTTAATTGTGTAGGAAGGGAGAGATAAGGATGTATTTGACTATTGTCCTAGTGGATAATAATCTAGAAATTGCCTTTAATTGGTTGCTTGATGGTCTCATATTTGCTAGTGGGAACGCAGATAGAGAAAGGACCATAAATTCTTCCATGACTATTTAATTCATTAAATGTATCTAAGCAAGGCTACGTATGACAGTTAGATACAGACTTATTAACTAGTATGTTTACCATTAGTTCTAGGGTGACAAAGGATAGTATCCAATTTCAAGGATGGGAAGGTTATATTTAATTATTATTAAGGTATTAACTATGAGCTAGACCAACATAGTTGTATAAATCATAGCAATGCAATTTCATAATTTAAAACAATATAATTGCAACAAGATCAAAGTGTTGACTCGCCTTGCTCAATGTTTCGATAACCGCTTTGCTTGATGTTCTGATAATCTTCTTGCTCAATGTTCTGATAATCCTGTTCTTGTTCTGTCTCAGACTGCTGTTCCAGCATAGCTTCAGATTCTATCTACACAGAATACGATTGAACCCGAGAACATCTGAAAGTAACCAAATGAAATCCAATAAATCCAAAGACATTCAAACCAAATGAAAACACATCAAATGAAAGCAAAAACATCTAACAACATGTTGAGAGAATGAAGTACCCAGATGAAACTAATCATACTTAGTGGAGTGGATGAAGGAAATACTTTAGACGAAGTATTTCTAAGGATATTTGGAATGAAGGAAATACTTCAGACAAAAGTAGATACATCCAAACTATATTCATTTGATCTAGTGGTGGGGTTTTGGGTTGCTAGTTAGACTTAGGGTTAGGAAACCATCTGGAGTGAGGACAAGAGGGATCGGGCTTTCGGGAAGTCCGCTGGTGCAAGGATTTATAACTCAAATGGGAGAGAGAATATCATAGGAATATTCCTCACTGGTTACCTAGATGGAAGAGATTACCAGGTTAGGGAGGACTCTCTGATCCATTTTTGGATCATGAAGGGTTCTGCTACTAGGAATAGATGACGATGGATGATAGCTGAAGTCCGTACGATGTCGATTGGTGGTTGGACTACTATCATCCACTCGGGAACATCTCATTGCTACTCACACGCGGTGCCTAGTTGATCTAATTGTTTATTTAGTTATTGCTTCCTATTTATCGAGGAGTTCCATGAAAGTCAGGTGAGACCTATGCATAAGTGCGGGGTTCGCATAGGGTAGACATAAGTCTCACTGACGCATGGGGCCTAGTTCACTTAACGACTGCCCTTATCATTTATATTTATCAAGGAAGTTCCATGAGCCTTAGCTGGAACTTCCAAGCATTGGCTGAGACACCAGCCTTACATCTTTAGTGGTGTCTACGGGTTGGCTTTCATCCGTGAAGTGATCCTCACTATGTCTTACTGCCTACATGGCCTAGCATATACTAAAGTAAGCCTATCATACTAGGTTGGTCCTTAACTACAGCACATGCCAATGATTACTTCTTGCTAAGTTGATAACTATACTTCTAGACCTATGGGCTCTTATATACTAGTTCTCTTGTAGCGATTAACCCTATCACCTTGATTGCTATCACTAGCAGGATCCATATGTCAATTGGCATATCTGCATATACATATACTTTTATTCCCTTGCTTATTCTATGGAAATATATGGGATTTTATATGTCTCATTATAGGGTTACTGTACTAAGATTATCCCTAGACATGATGTTGCTAGATCATGGCTTACATCCCTTTGTTCATTTGGGTACTCCTAGACATAAGGTGATACGTTAATGATACTTGACTATTACCTAACTACTTTACCACTCCAATTAACTATTTGATTAAATTATTATCTTTATTATTATTATTAGCATGAAGCTAGGTCGTCGCTATCGCTACCCCTTACGACTACCTAGTAGAATGATTGTGCCTAACTTAATTACTAGCTAATTATAAGACTAAGCGCTTAGTCTTACCACTTATTGTATAGGGCCTATATACCAATGTCTTATTGACCCACCCTAGCCATCCTTCCACTGAAGTAACTGCTTTATCGGTTTAATAATTGTATGTTTTGTTATTTTACTTCTATCCTACTAGTGGGCTACATATGTCATTGATATCTTACTACTATTGTCACTTACTACTTCTACTATCTTGATAACCACTTACTATAGGCTGCTATACACCAACTGATGTAGCCTACTGATTACTTTAATATTAATGACCTAACGGTAGTTCTTCTATCTAACATTTAACACTATTCCACTTTAACATAGACTCATCTACCTATTTAACTCCATATGTTAATTAACTATTCGTGTAAACTGTCATTAATAAGGCTATAAGAATGGGCTACGGCCCACTATCATTGGAGCAATCTTATTTTGATATGAGTCCTACTCAAAGTTATTCTTTTAATCGAATGTCAATTGCACACTAATCTTTTAACTAACCTCTAATTGCTTACATTACAATGCCATTCATAATTAACTTCTAGTTTGCCTAAATCATTTACTTTAGCTAGACCCTAATTGATATGGCCCATTCATCATCATCTGGAATACAAGGCTGTACATATATACATGTATATACTTTTATCCTAGCAGCACTTTCTAATTAACCTTACATTTTTAATTAACCCTAATGATCCACATACTACCACTAATCAAGCATCTACCATTATTTACCATGGCCTAGGGCCCACTAGTTAGGTGCACCCATGCAAACACACACACACATAGAGACACAGAGACACAGAGAAGGAGACAGAGCAGGAGAGAAGTAGAGGAGGTTAGGAGCGGCTCGAGCGCGCTTCGCCGGCGGCAAGGAGGCGACGAAGAGCTGGCGGCGATCCCAAAAATGGGTTGCCAAAGGGGAGAGGAGGCTAGAGGTGGCGGCTTCATCACTCGGGTGGCACCGAGGCGGTCGGGTGGTGATGCACAGTGGCTGGGCATGGAGAGGACATGAGGGCGGTAGCACTAGATGGAAGAACAAAGGGAAGGCGGCGTGCATGAGTGGGGGGAGCGTGAGGGGAACTCACCAGTACCTACGGTGGTGACAGGGGTGGATCGTGGCAGCGGTGATGCGGGGAGGGAGAGGAAGCGTGAATGCTGGGGAATGGAAGAAGAAGGTCCTCGGGATACTCTGAGTGGGAGGAATTTGAGGATAGCTCACTAGAGAAGGGGTGACAATGGGGGATGCACTTTTGCCCAGAGCTGGAGAAGAAGGAAGGTGCACGGCTGTAATACCACATTTATTTACAGACAATATAAGGAGATTGAGATATTCCTTATTTGCCTCGCATAGAAATAAGACAGGATCTGTAATCATCTTGCAACATGATTTTCATGACTAGAACCGCTTCGAATGAAAAACCTCATAACTACAAAGTTATAGATCGCTTTCCATAATACAATTTAGAGTCCTCATTGACCTAATTTGGAGTCCCGAGGTTTGAGATATGGGGCCTGCAAGTAAAGCTGCATAGAGAACTAAGGTCTGCAACTGAGTCAGTTTCCAAGGCAAATTTCGTAATGAAGACGATATTTTAAGAAAAACTCCATAAATAGGAAGTTGAAGTACTATGAGTTAGATAAATTTTTTAAAAAGAATCACTCCATTCTGAGTTTAGGAGAGAAAGTTATGACCTCCGAAGTGTTCGCTACACAAAAAGAAAGTAGGGAGAACCTAGGCCTCGGGCCTTTAGCCTAGGAGGCACATGAGGGGGCTGACCAAGTGGGAAAAGGAGGGGCCGGCTGAAACCCTAGAACCCCTCCCTCCTTGCTACTCCTCCCTCCTAGAGCCACCACTCTCCCTCTCCATCGACGCCCTGGTCCAGCACCTCCATTGCTGTCCTCCCCCTTGGTAGTGCTTCCTCCATTGCTGCTGGCCAAAGGAAGGTGGAGGAGAGGGAGAAGAAAAGGGAGAGGAGATCCTTGTGGGGTTTTCAGCAGTTCCTTCGTGTCTTCAAGGGTGATTCCTCATCTCCTTGTTGTTTTGTTTAAATCTCCTCCATACGAATGTTGTCGATTAGCGCATTAGTGTCCCTGCTATAATTGATTCATGAATCTGTAGTGTTGTTCGATGATTTTGGTTGAGATCAATGCGAAATTAGGGTTTTGGGTCTCCTAAAAAATTGTGAGCTATTTCATTATGTTTCTGTAGGATCTGAGTTCATAGTATTTGGAGTTGTAGTTTGTGAGTTATGATATTGGCAATGTTGTTGTCTAAAAACCCCATCAAGTTATAGCAGTCGTAGTAACTAGCAAATTAGAACTTGTTATTGGCCGAATCAGGATTGCCCACATACATGACTTTTTTAGGAAATTCTCTTAGATTTCCAGAATATTGAAGAACATAATTTTTGGATCATCCTAGTGAAAGTTATAGCTATTTTAAGGCTGCTGTCCAGAATGTCGGTCAGTTTTTGTCATCGTTATTCATCTACTTGTTAAATTTAGTTAAAGGAATAATTAAGAGATCTTGCCAACTTAACTTTTGTAGACCAAGTCGTAATTTTCTAGGGAGACTGAAAATGTATTTTTTATGATAAGCATATTGGGAGATACGTATTTTAGAAGATCGCTGTCCAGTTTTGAGTTACCGTTAGATTGTTGTTTCGCGTGAGTAGACGAGTGCAGATTAGAGCATTGCGATTAGCATGATTTCATCTTGTCAAATCTGGTGTTGAGTAAATTTCTTATTGTAGGAGGAGTGACATTGAGATTAGATGCACCTTCTTTACAATCCAACGTGTTGCAACGTGAAAGGCAAGTACAACTTGGATCAACTTGTATGTTTGCGGTTCTATCAGGTTATATGAGTATGACATGGTTAATTCTTATGAATTATGAGTATTTCTGTTCTTTACATGATTTCGTTCATTTGTGATATCAAGTGTTACTATGAGAGAATGCATTCATTTCATTTCAATCATTCATGCCTCACCCACGGGAGTGGTATTGAAAGTCCCATCATTCCAATATGGGCAAATAAGTTCCATCATTCCAATATGGGCAAATAGATCCTCGTATGAAAGATTCTTTATACGGGCCTTGGATCCCCGCATTTTGGATAATGTGGGCCTGAGTTAACACTAACGGGTGTATCGCTGGCTATACCGATATATTCAGAAGAGAAGTGGATTTCATATTCATATTTGCATCAATTGCATAGCATTTTTCATATGAATTCGATATATTGAGAATGATCTGTCTTTATTCGATGTGTCTTGTGATATTCAATTGTATTTGCTAAGTCTTGGACTCACACTTGTTTATTTATTGTTTTAGGTGAACGTTGATGTGGGCATACTTTGGGGAGAAAGTAGGACATGGTAATTCTGAACTTGAGAAGCACTTCACTTCACACATGATTCATTCATTTTGGAATTGTAATAATTGATTAGGTTGTGGTTCCTTTAGTTCCTCATGGTCGATATTATTGTTAGCTGTTGTTTTTCTCTGAATTGAAATTTATCTATAATGCCCTTAATAATTAGTTTGATTGAATTTATAATTGAACTATGATTAACCATCTTGCTAAATTTATGATTACTTCATTGTATAATATTTAATCATGATGCCTAGATGGTAGTAATACTTGAGTTTGATGTTGAAATTTGTAGTAGTGTTAATAGTTGTAGTTGACATCTTGGGTTTTTGCCAAGCCAGGGTGTTACAGCGGCTCTCCGGTGGAGGAATCCCGAAATCGGTTAAGGGGTATTGCTACTGAAGTTGTGGAACACGGCATGACGCAGACGAGAGGGAAAGTGCTTGACAAGGGTGGCTGGAATGGTGCTGGGATGGCAGCGGCCGATGCAGTCTCGATGCGATCATAGCTCGGGGATGCTTGGTGAGGAAGAAGGTATAGTTGGGGTGAAGGGGGACTCATGGTGGCCTCTTGTAGCGAGGAGACAGGACAGAGGTCAAGTGGTGGAGGCGAACTGACGGGATGATGTGTCATCGGGGCGACATGGGAACTGCGTCGCAGAGGGATGGGAGTGAGCACATGGCATACTCAACAACAAAAACATGAATAAACATTCATATCTGCAAGACATTAACAAGTCATGAATATTTGCTGCATTTGTTACCGACTAAATTGCACTTGCCTAAACCATGTGACGAAGGATGACGAGTAGAGAGCCTTGCCACCTGATTCACGCCACCACCTGAGAATTCATAAAACACACTAAAAAAAACAATCCAAGAGTAGTCCAACATTACAAGAGAAATAATTAACAACGCTCCTGATCGAAACCCAAAACAACCCTGATTTCCTCCCTGAACACGGTTCTGTCCAAAACAGAGTAGCTAACTTTCTAAAATCATATCTTATGATGTACAACTCCAAAAATCATGATCTCATACTGTCTGAATTCCTTAAGACACTTCCTATTTTTTTTCATGCATATCAAACTTCCAAAATATTTCATCTTTTATTTTTAATCATCAGGTTTATGCACGCTAGTAGAACCCAACGGACTGATTAGACAGATAACTTATAAAAATCATAACTTATGATCTACAACTCCAAAAATCATGACCTTATACTTTCTGGAATCCTTAAGACGTTATCTAATTTTTTTTAATGTAGATCGAAACTCCAAAATAATTAATCTTTTATTTTTAATCTTCGGGTTTATGCAATTTGCCTCAACCCGACAACCCAATGCATGCAGTTACAAGAAAACTCATATATGCCAGTCTACCCAACCAAAATTTGCGATCCAGTACTCTAAAGAAAGCTAACAAAAAATCCTATCTTTTGTCTAACTAGACCAAAATTTCTCACTTTCCCAAATCACCATTGCAAATCTCTACCCTAAACTGGATGAATCTAGACAGAACGTTCCTCTTTCTTCCCAAAGACAAAACGATCTACAAAAATGAAAAGCGATTAACCACGGGCACTTCTAAAGGTTCCAGATCATTATCCACGGAGACATGAAGCCGAACCACAAATTTTCCCCAAGATTTCTCCTTTCTTCCTTTCTCCTCTTCTTTTCCTCTTTCCTCTACTTTTGGCCGGCAATAGGGGTGCATGGGTGAGGTGCTACAGTGCATGGTGGTGCTAGAGTAACAGGAGTGACTAGGGTTTTCCTTTCCCCCACCCTCTTAAGCTAGTTTCCCACTTGGGCCAAAGAGCTTTGGGTTGAAGGCCCGAGTTCTAATACTCCTCCCAAAATCTGAATTTTCCCTTTCTAATTCTATTTAATTTCAGTACTAATCACTTATTTGTTTTGTGTTTACACGGGATATTACATTCTACCCCCCCCCCCAAACAGAATTCGACCACGAATTCTACTTGTCGTTATATTCGCAAGAACACCACAACTGAATTTAATCATAATTAACACGTACCCGATGTGAGCAACTCTGGATTCTACTTGCACATGCGAGATTTCAACTCCAAGTCGCTTCCCCCTCGAACTTATGAGACCACATCACCTTAATGGATACCAACATCTTACATCTCAACACTCGTCTCGATCTTTTCAGGTACACACAATGTAACACCCCAGCTCAACATAGAGCCTAGGATGCTACCATACTACTCTACTGAACCAATTAATTTCAATTTATTAATAATCTTTCAGCAAAACATTCAACCATGAATGACATAATTTTGATATTCAAGAACTAACACAATCTATAATTAATCAAGATAAAGAATATCATCTATCAATTTCTTATGCTTGTATGCGATGCATATGTCAAGAATGTTTTTTCTTTCTTCTTTGCATGTACCGGTAATGCGGAGTAGTACATCCGTCGATGCATACTCAAGCCTGTCCCCTCAAGCACAGGGACCTCATGCCCACACTCTACGAGTGTGGGGACCCAAGCCCGTCCAATGCATGACGGGGACCTCAAAGAAACAATCCTTGGCTACCATGTAGTCCAAGGTTCATAAATGAAAGCCATGATGCAAATTGAAACTCACATTCTCAATCCATCATGAAAATATAATGCTCAGCGATATTATCAAAACATAAAACTTCATAATTAAATCATGACAATTAACATGAATGAAATATCGCAATTCATTATCACTGTTTGCACTTGCCTCAACCGTAAGACAGAAGACAACAATGAGAAAGCTCTAGCCCCGGTGTTCACCACCACCTGGCAACTGTAAATTATACTAAGTATCAAACAAACATGCACAACATTGCAATGGAACAAAACGAAATCAATCGTTCCTAAACGAAATCCAAAAATTAACCGATATACTCCAAAAATCCAAATCTGTCCAAACAGACAGCTATCAAAGGAAAATCCATAACTTTTGAGTCAAAACTCTAAAAGTCATAAATCTAATTTTCCTGGAATCAACATAAGCTTATCTATGACTTCTCAGGTGACCAAAAGATCAAATTATCATATTTAGTCATTTGATTTTTATCCCGAAGACCGTTCTGTCATCTTCGGTGTTTATGACTTGGGAAATTCATAACTTTTGTTTGGTACAACCAAACCCATTGTTCTAAGACTCTTTGGAAACTAAAGAAAGCAAGATTTCTCAATAAAATTATCACAATTATCCTCACTATGCAACAAAGGTTGTAAACAGCTAAGTATTTCTCTACTATCCATAACAGAAGGACAGATTACAGCATTAACTTCAAAAATTCCTATCTTTCATTATAATTGTCCAAAAATTATGAAATTTACCTTCCTGGAATCATCATAAATATCTCTACATATATCATGCAGATCAAATGACCCAATTCATCCATCTCAAGCCCCTAATTCGCGGAATTAAACTCGTTGCCTGAATCTAGAGACTGAATAAGCATCTAGACTTGAAAAATTCATAACTAATTAACCGTTCAGCAAAAAAAATTAATACTTTTTGGAAATCTAACAAAATTCCCCACCTATATCCAGGAGACCCTAAACTCTGAATCTTCATAGAACTAACTCAATTTCGCACTTGAACAAATCAGCAGAACGATCAATCTACAACTGCATGCACAGAATAACTTCCGACGACGAAACACATATGAAATATCTACTAAAACCAAAGGGGAATGCGAACTTACCCATGAAATCCCACTGGACTTCGCTGAATTCCCCTCGCGAAGGTCACCCCCTCCTTCCTCTTCTTCTCCCTTCTCCTCTTTTCTTCCCTCTCCTTCCTCTTCCTTGTAGCTGGCCAAAAGAAGGAGGGATCACCGGAGATGGCAGCTATGGGGAGGAGAGGCGGTGGGACTGGCTAAGGGAGGGGTGGTGCAAGGGGATAGGGAGGTGGGCGGCGGCCAAGAGAGGAGGGAGGGGGAGTTCGGCCAAGGGAGGGGCGGAAAAGGGGGAGGTGCGGCTAGGGTTAGGTGGTGGGCACCCCGCCCCCTCTTGGCCCACTAATGGCTGGCCCAAAAGGGCTCCCTTGGCTTGGGCCAGAAGCCCAAGATCGAAAATTCCCCCAAAATTCCTAAATTTTAATAAATTTTCCTCTCCTAAATAATGTTCTCTGTAATTGATATTCGAGGTATTATATTTTACCCCCCGTAACAGAATTCGATCTCGAATTCTAACCGTCGAAATAAACAAATGAACAACTACCACTGGAATGAACCAACAATTAACACGTACTAGGTGCAAACAGGTCTGGATACTGCTCGCGCATGCGAGACTCTAGCTCCCAAGTGGCCTCTCTCTTGGACTGATGAGACCACAACACCTTGACGTACTTTAGCATTTTATTTCTCGCAACTCGTTCTGATTCTTCCAAAAGTTTGACTAGTCAGGATTCGAAGGTAAGATCTTACTCAATACTCAACGGGTCTAATGGAATAGCATATTCTGGATCTCTCAAATACTTCCTCAACATTGATACATGGAACACATTATGCACGTCTCGCATGGACTCAGGAAAATCCAAGCGATATGCCAATTTCCCAATTCGTGCCACGATGGGAAATGGTCCAACGTACCTCAGGCTAAGCTTCCCTTTGGTACCAAAACGCACTATGCCTCTGGTAGGAAACACTCTCAAAAGAACCTGGTCCCCCACTTCGTATTCCAAATCTCGCCTTCTCACAACTGCATAGCTCTTCTGTCGGCTTTGAGCATCTAACAAATTCTTCCTAATCTCTGCTACTCTGGCCACAGTCTGCTGAACCCAATTGGGACCCAAAACTAACCGCCCTCCAACTGCATCCTAGCACAACGGGGATCTGCACCTTCGCCCATAAAGAACCTCAAATGTTGCAGCTCAAATACTAGCATGGTAACTGTTGTTCTAAGCGAACTCTGATAGAGCAAGGTGATCTTCCCAACTTCCCTTCCAAGACATAACACAAGATCTGAGCATATCCTCAAGTGTCTGAATTGTGCACTCAGACTGACCATCTATTTGAGGATGGAACACGGTGCTAAGACGAAGCTGTGTGGCCAAGGAACTATGCAAACTCTCCCAAAACTTAGAGACAAACTTGGCATCCCGATTAGAAATAATAGTCTTAGGCACACCGTGCAACTGCACTATCTCTCGCACATAGAGAGGAGCCAAATCACTCGCTGAATTTGTTGTACAGATAGGAATGAAATGCGCAGACTTGCTGAAACAGTCCACTATAACCCAAATAGCATCCTTCCCTCGCTGTGCGAGAGGTAAACCAACCACACAATCCATAAAGATGTCATCCCACGGCCAAACTGGGACCTCCAAAGGCTGCAACAAACTTGCTGGACGCTTATGCTCAGCTTTGACCCGCTGACAAACACCACAAGATGCCACATACTGAGCAATATCAACCTTCATTCTTTTCCACCATAAACTCTTCTTCACATCCTTATACATCTTGGTCTCACCAGGATGTACGGTATACGGAGTAGGATGAGCTTCTCTTAGAATTTCATCCTTGACCTAAGCCTCTTGTCGCACACAGAGGTGGCCTTTAAACCGCAACGCACCAGACTCGTCTATGCTGAAATGACCTTGCTTGCCCTCATCTAGACGCTTCCTCGCCCGCTGGAGCATCTGATCATGCTGCTATGCTTCTCGCACTCGATCTGGAATTGCTAACTCAAGAAGTAAATGAGTCTCAGTCTGGGCGGTACCCGCAAAGCATAAAGAGATATCCATACGCTCAAAATCAGCAATAAGTCAACTGAGGGCAGGAGGTGTCGCCTTGTGACTCAGAGCATCCGCTACTACATTTGCCTTGCCAGGGTGATACTGAATGGTGAAATCATAGTCTTTTATTAATTCCAACTACCTTCTTTGTCTCAGATTTAAATTCCAGTACCACGGACCTACAGCCCGCTCTGATACCAACTGTAACACCCTAGCCCAACATGAGCCTAGAATGCTACTAAACTAACAGAGTAACAAAATAAAACTAAGCCTTTTTACTGAATTTCGGTAGAACCTTCTTTGTATAGATGGCTATACTAGACGTTCTAACAGATTCATATGACATTAATCAATAATCCAAACATAATCATAAATGAATCATAAAAGAACATCCAAAATATGCTAATCCACTAAAACATAATCATAAGGGCGTCTATGAGCTACTAAGCAACCCTATTATAAATTATTCCAAGCATAAGGCATAATCGTAAATAATCCTTTAAGCAGTATGCTAAAAAACTAAACCATCATCCAATTTATTCATCTGTGAATGGTTCATGCCAATGTGCAACCAAACTAAAATCTATTCCCCCCATGCATGTCTTTCACGTACGGGTTACCTAAAAACACAATAATAACAAGAGTGAGTCCAAGACTCAGCAAAGTACAATTAATGAGACAATAGCATAAATGACTGTAATCATCCTCGTTCATCCATAAATCTCTATAATAAACATTTCATATGATCATTCTATGCAAGATGCACAAATGCACTTTTCCTTTCTCTTTTGCATATACCGGTAATGCGGAGTTTGCATCCGTCGATGCATACCCATGCCTGTGCCTTTTAGCACAGGGACCATAGCCCATACTGCACAAGTATGGGGACCAAAAGTCCACACTCCACGAGTGTCGGGACCATAAGCCCGTCATATTCATGATGGGGACCTCAATCAATGCTTGGTCACCATGTGACCAAGCCTCCAATATGATAGCATGATGCACATGAACGAAACTTTAAACCATCATAAACATGTATTCGCAGCAACATCATACATGAATAAAACTTACTCATACTTCTATCATTCATGATCATTGACATTCATAACATTCTAGCATCCATGAATAGTGCATATATTCATAATACTAGCAAACATGAACAATCACTCATGAATAATCTACCACTAACTGTAATTGCCTCAACCGTGCGAAGATGGAAGATGCGAAGAGGGCATTGCCCCCGGAACCAATCCCCCACCTGAATTAATTTAACGAGCACTCCAAGATAGCTATGCTAGACCAAAAACAAAGCTAGAAGTAAATACGAAATCGCTATACTCTCTAGCGCAATCCCAACTCCAAACTCCTAAATATCGAGTTGTCCCCTCGACAGACAGTCATAATATAAAATTCATAACTTTTCGACCAAAGATCCAAATGTAGCGTTATAAGACTTTCTGGAAATCTTATCAAATTCCCCACCTAAACCTAGTTGGGGGGCTTTCCAGATTCAGCCATCTTCTACCCTTACCGACCTGATTAACAGAACAACTAATTCCCATCAGGGGTTCTGGACAGTGACATTAAAATTATCATATCTTTCAGTACAATTATCCAAATTTCGTGTTCTTTAGCTTTCTTCTTACGACAAATCTACCGAACAGCAACGCTACGAAATTCATATCTCCTAATATGCTTATCCAAATGACTTGATGTAATACTCTACGGTAAGCTAGCGACGTCACCCACAACTCTCTAGGAGGCGGATAGACCAGAACCTGCACTTAACTTCCTCAAAAATGTTGGCCATTACTGACTATTCTAAATAGATCTATTAGCGACGTCGCCTAATTAATCAAATACACCACCAATAGAATGGGGATCGGGATTACCCTTGAAGAACCCGCTGTCGAACACGATGCACACCATGCGATCCCTCTTCCCCTCCCTTCTCTCTTCTCCCCTTCCTTCTTCTTCTTCTTGGTCGGTCACCACCATGAAGATCTTTCCCCTTTCTCTTCTTGGACAGCAGCAATGGAGGGAGTGATAGCAGGGAAGGATGTGCTACAGTAACCATGGTGCTACAGTGCCGCATGCTACAGGAGAGCAGGCGCACGGAGGAGGTGGGAGTGGCGGCCAAGGGAGGGGGAGAGGGGCGCCTAGGGTTTCCCCCCTCCTTCTTGGCCAGCTACCGCCACCCCCTTCCACCTATGGGCTGAATTGAAATGGGCTAGAAGCCCCAGCCCAGGTTGTCTAGTATTTGCATAATCCCCCCTCTAATCTTCTGTTAAATCACTTTTCTATTTGGTCCTTCTCTCTAATTTATTTCTTCTCAATTAATTTAATTTTGGAGTATTACATTCTACCCCCCTTAAACAGAATTCAACCCGAATTCTAACCACGCTTAACGCCAAAGAACAATCTCAGCTAATAATTCTACCAACATTAGCACGTGCTTGTTGTGAATATTTCCAGATATTGCTCGCGCATGCGAGACTCCAATTCTCAAGTCGTTTTTCCCCCGGACTTATGGGACCACCGCACCTTGAAGTAACTGGTGTATTACGCCTCACCACTTGTACCGACCTGACCAGAACCACTCAATGGACAGGACTCGAAGATGCGGTATTTCTCGCTGATCAACGGCCCTTACGAAACTTCACACTCCAAAATACCTCAAGCATTCTCTTAACACCGGTTCCTCCAAAACGTTATATACCCCGCTCCAGGACTCGAGACGGTTTTAGCAATTTGCTATCTTCCAAAATCCCCGCAACTTTCAGAACAAACCAAATATACTTCGAGCTAACTTTCTCTTCGGGTCCAAACCACATAACTTGCACGTAAACATATGGAACTCTCATTCCATCTCTCAGTCGATCTCTTCATCATAACAAGGAGAACCTCCGTTAAGTAGGGACACGCAACACAACTTATTTTAAACAAACTTTAATAATCAGAACTCGGTTGAAAACAAAGGATTCACAATGCAACCCACTCACAACCAACTTCCCTCCAAAACACTCCAATCCAAAATCGAAGGTTCATCATGAAAACCTTTCCACATTCTAATCTGACAGTTTGCAAATAATCTCCCATAAGCCAAAAGAGAAATCACTCGAATGTCCAAAACAAACACTTTATTTATTTTCCTAAACTAGAAAGAACCACCTTGCCAACATAAAGTCAACTCAAATTGTACATGATCTCCGTCATAAAAACTCAACTTAAACAAAATTCAAGAGAGCACCTCTCTACTCGAGAAAACATTTTTTTTCTTAGATGTTCTTTTAAGAAATAAACCTTCTACCAAACCATGGGTTTCTAAATCATCACAGTAACCCATTCCTCCTAACTGACAGCCCCAAAACGATCCTCAAACCAAAAGATCAAACACTCTTATTTAAAGGGACTCTACTAATCCACAGAAGGATTCTCTAGTCCACTCCTGTACCAAAGGAATTATTTTGACAAATGGTTCCCAACACCGCAATAAATACTTTTCACCCACAAGCACGTCATCTCATTCTATTAAAGATAATCAACATGAAATTCTCAGCACACATACTCATTTACTATACCCAAAGTATTCTATCAAAGATTAACACACTTATTCAAAATTCACTTTTGTTCTTCTAGTTCTACACACAATATTGAGTCTCCAAGGTCCTAGCATAAAAATGCAAAGTCCAATTTCAACCTCCAAGTCCCCTACCATGAATTTCTGGTATAATTGATAGGAAATCCTCAATTTCGTTTTCTAAAATTTTACACGGCTCAACAATAACATCAATCATTAATGTAAGCATTCCTCACTAATCAAGTAACGCCCAAGGCGATTCATTTCATCAATCTTGGACCTTCACTAAACCACACCAATCAAATTCAGCTACACTACCGCAACATACCCATTCGCAATACCCTAACTAATTAACCAAGATTCCATACTTTCGATAATCCCATCATTCCAACATGGACCAAGGTTCTTTGATTATAATTCTCGATAGGTCCTACTAGTTGTAACACGAATCAATTGTATTCCAATAACAAACATTCCATTTAAATAGAATTCTCTCCAAGAGTTATGGGTCAAAACTAGTTCACCTTCTACTGTTCTTCAAATAGATTGGTTCCCAAAATCTCACCACTACCATATACTTGTCCACCACCAATCAGTCGCTATAATATACTTTATAAGACTTGGCAACACAAGTTGGTTAATTCCTTTCTCAAAAGGAAGAAACAAACAAATACAGGTTTCAACACATAAGAAAATGTTTCTCCTCGGAATGAGCATGGGACCAAGAAAAACAGTCAAAAAGTAATGATCTCGGAAAGCAAAATACGAGTCCATAGTTGAGGGCACATATCCCACAAGAAGGAATACCAAACCTTAGAAAATAAGAATAAAACATTGCTTTTGAAACTCGAGAAACCCTTAAGCGGCCAATAACAAAGTTTAGTACGCTTCAATAAGCTGCAAACTATAAAACTTGAGTCCAACCTCAAGGACCTCTACTACGCTCTTTCTTTTATCCACAAAAATAATTTTCTTTGATTGTAACATTTTTTTCAACTCAAAATAAAAGAGCCTCTAAGTTCAAATCACAAGAGTCTCTTAAGAATCAAATAGAACTTTTCCAACACTTTGCTTTGCTCAACAAATTTCAGCTATTATACAAATCATGAGGTCCAGAAGATCACAAACGCAAAACTCAGAACATTTTTGCCTAATCTATATCTCAAAAGGCGATCCAATTACTTTCTTTCTAAGAGAGTCATCACCACTCCAACAAGTCACAATCCTTTGCAGACCACTTTACCAACATCAAGAACAATACACTCCTAACAAGATCATTATTGTCAATTCTTCCATCATAGAGCCCCCAAAGGCTCATCAACTGTTCCATACTACTTGTGTCATCTCATCCTCAAATTGAGAGTATACCAAAATCTTACAATCTCACTACAACAACTACTTTATTTTAGAGGGAATCTACTACACCATTTAAAAGGTTATACCAAAACGCTTCCTTCATGGACATGCTATCAGAGACCACTTATTCATTCATCCACTCAACCATTAGTGTTGCCCAACACCTACTTCAACTATCATTTACAGTTGACAATTGTATTTATCACGTATGCAAATAGGGTCCTACTTCTAGTTGTAGTCACATAACCATTTATAAACACAGAGTTAACATTCCACTATGCTCAGAGTTTAGGGCAAAATATAATTAAAGATTTAATATTGTCATCTCTTGTAAAACAGGGTTTCACAAGGTACTACCTCAATATTCAGCTAATCCGATATACATGTTTCAATCTAGCAATTATGTATGATCATCAAGTAGCCAGTTTATGAAAATTTCCGGATTGATATCCTCTATGGCAACGTTCAAACACATCATTAACATAACCATCACTATGGGTAGATTAATCCATTGGGACCCATTTCACCAAATTATCCAATAAATTTACCAAATCCCACAATCTTAATGATCAAACCAAATCATCAATATCTCACACTTATTAACAACTCCTTTAACATCAATTAGGTATAGCCATACCCTTAATCACCGTGTAATATCCCGAAATTAACCCTTGAGGGCCTATGCATAATTAGATAAAAGGGGATACATGAAAACGGAATATTTTGGAGTTTTAGAGAGGAGTTGGTTTGTACTAGGTTAAAAAAATCGTAGGAAGAGTGGTTTCTAGGAAACCCTAGCTATTTTCTTTTCTTCGTGCGCCATCTGCAGCCGCCGCCTGTTCCCAACGTGCCGCTTCCCGCTGGCGCCTCCTGCGCATGAAGCTGCCCACTTGCACGCCGCCCGCGTGATCGCTGCCGCGTAGCCGATTGAGTGCATCGCTGTGGCTCCTGTGCACGTGATTGCAGGCCCGTGCTGCCCGCCGCCTCGCTGCAACCGCGATTGCCATCGTGTGGAAGCCGGCCGTGCACATCGCCATTAATTCTCGAATACGTGGAATCCGGCAGTGCACGTCGCCAACTGCTCCTGAGGTTTGTCCTTCTTTTGCTGCTAATACTTGGCTCTAGCTCGTGCTGCATTAAATTAGCTAATAGTGCTGCCTTAGTAGTTGTTTAGTTAGTGGTGCACTGCTGTGTTTATTTCAATGGGAGTAGTAAGGGAGAGAGAGAATTAGATATTGCTAATTATTATTTAACTAGTTTGTCCCGTAGCAATGTATACATGTGATTCATTAAGGGGAGTAGTAAGGGAGAGAGATTAATTTGATAGTGATTAATTTAATAGGGCTGCTTATGCTTTATTAATTGGATTAGTAGGGAAGAGAGAGATTAATTAAATAATGCTAATTAGTAGTTAACTAGTTTGGCCGTAGCATTCTATGCATGTATGCATGTTTAAATAGTGAAGATGAGACAATAGCTAGTTAGTGCTGCATGTTTCGTGTTTATGTGTTTCTTTGGAATATTAAAGGAGAGAGAGGAGCTAGCATGTTTTGTTAATTAGCTTGGTAAGGGGTATTAGAGGGCCGATTCAGAGAGGCTCATCAACTATGTTTAGTTGGAGAAATTAATAACCTTTCCAGAAAGTCCAAGGACACCTCATTTGGACTCCTGTACCCAAAAGATATGGATTTTAGAAGGTGATTGTCCACAAAGGGGACAGATCGACGTTTAGGAATTGGAGATGGGATTGAGTTAGACGCTTTTGTGAGTTCGTGTTTGCTCTTTTATAGGTTGTTTGGTCCATTACTGTTGTCTTAGCGTGCGTTATAAATATATTCAGGTGGTGGATTGATCCTGGGGGCAGCACCCTCTGCACGTCCCTCGTTCTCTCGTGGTTAAGGCAAGTATAATGATGGATAGAATAGATATTAATGAATGGCATCGTTTGTTAAATACTATGAGTATTTGTGTTGTTCATGGTTGCTAAGGTGGTGTGAATAGTAATGTTCATGTTTTCTAGTGTTATGAGTTACATGCTATTCATGGATGTTTGAGAAGTTATGAAGTCTATGATTATGAACATTTGTAGTATGAATAGGTTATTCATATGCAATGTTGTTGCGAATGCATGTTTGCGGTGATTTGAGATTTCATACATATGCATCATGATGACTTATTGAAGTCTTGGTCATGTGATGACCAAGCAATTGTTGAGGTCCCCGTCAAGTTTATGACGGGCTAAAGGTCCCCATGCTTGTGGAGCATGGGCTTAGATCCCCATACTTGTGGAGTATGGGCAATGGTCCCTGTGTCAGATAGCACAGGCATGGGTGTGCATCGACGGATGCACGCTTTGCATTACCGGTAAAATTCAAAAGAGAAAGAGAAAGATAAAGAGCATGTTGAGCATATTGCATAGCATGAGTATGTAATATATTTGGTATGTGGATTTGTGGATTATGGTTGATGAATTACAAGCATGTATGATGCTGATGCCATTTATTATATTTGTTGAGTCTTTGGACTCACCTCTTGTTGTTTGTTGTGTTTAGGTACCTTCACAAGATCGGCATGCATGGGGGGAAGGAAGGATTAGCTTTGTTGCACTATAGCACGATCTACCCACAATGAAATGCAATAGAAAATTAATTAGTAGTTGAATGAACTGCTTAAAGTACTCTTCATGATTAGTACTTCGTTTGGCGTAAACTGTAATAAATGGATAGATGCTTTTGGATGCTCTTGAACTATTTCCTAGATGTTTAATTGCTATGGATGTTATAGTATCGATTAGCCCATTTTTTTGGTTATGTCTTGATCATATTGCTAGTTGGATTACTTATATATGTTATATCTATTTGTTGGAACCTCCGGCATAGATAATTATACAAAGGAGGTTCTGCTGAAATTTTGTAAGGTGTTTTAGTTTAGCTTTATTTAAATTATTTAATTTAGTAGCATTCCAGGCCTTTGTCAGGCTGTGGTGTTACACACCGTTCATCAAAAACTACTACAAGACACCATCAAATTAATCACTTCCCTTCCAAGGATCTTAGTTAAGATCGAATATACACCACACTATAGACCCAACTTGATAACCCATATCACATCCATTAATTTCTTTGATTATAACCTCACACTTAACCACGACAAGACATTGCTAAATGTTTTAACATTTTCTTTCATAAAAGAGAAGCATTCAACTTCAACACTCAAAATACCTAAAAGAGATACATTGAGTCAAAGCTTCCACATACTAAAGGACTTGCAAAAGAAAACTTTCATTATCCAAAAACATCATGCACATAAAATGGGTCATGTTTCCCAATGAGAAAGACAAAACTCCAATACAAAGGTCAATCTTGACAATTAACCAAGTTCACCAGCTGCAAGAATAGCTCAACGATTGGGAAAAAATGATTGCTTTAAGGGTCAAATTAAATCAATGAAAACACGTCAACTGCATGTAACCACTAACCCAAGAAAATTCATCAACCAACAGCGAGTAATCAGAATAACCAAATGTAAACTCAAGGAAAACATCAACCTTTCTCAAAGCAACCCATCAACCGCAACTGGACAAGAGTTGACCCGATTCAAATTTAATGAAGAGAACAACTTTCCTAAAGATACTCAGTATCAACGCCTATACTAAGATATCTGAGGTAACCACTTCACTATTCTCTTACCATGAACGGTGGTATAACCTGGTAAAGCCCAAGGCCACAACCACGACCTCAACCTCTCAACATCACCCATCAACACACATAACCAAAATAGTCAATTAATTAGCAATCATACTAGATTCATATTAGCAATCATCAATACGATGTAACGAAAACGTAAATGCAATGCAATAACCCAGTCCCACCTATTGTGCATAGTGTGTCAACATTAATAATTCCAGTACCATGGACCTACAGCCCGCTCAGATACCAACTATAACACCCTAGCCCAACATTTGCCTGGAATGCTACTAAGCTAATAGAGTAACAAAATAAAACAAAGCCTTTTTACTAAATTTCGGTAGAGCCTCCTTTGTATAGATGGTTATACCGGAGGTTCTAACAGAATAATATGGCATTAATCAATAATCCAAACATAATCGTAAATGAATCATAAAAGAACATCCAAAATATGCTAATCCACTAAAACATAATCATTAGGGCGTCTATGAGCTACTAATCAACCCTATTACAAATTATTCCAAGCATAAGGCATAATCGTAAATAATCCTTTAAGCAGTATACTGAAAAACTAAACTATCATCCAATTTATTCATCTATGAATGGTTCGTGCCAATGTACAACCAAACTTAAATCTATTCCCTCCCATGCATGCCGTTCATGTATGGGGTACCTAAAAACACAACAACAGCAAGAGTGAGTCCAAGACTCAGCAAAGTACAATTAATGAGACAATAGCATAAACGACTGTAATCATCCTCATTCATCCACAAATCTCTATAATAAACATTTCATATGATCATGCTATGCAAGATGCACAAATGCACTTTTTCTTTCCCTTTTGCATATACCGGTAATGCGGAGTATGCATCCGTCGATGCATACCCATGCATGTGCCTTCTAGCATAGGGACCATAGCCCATACTTCACAAGTATGGGGACCAAAAGCCCACACTCTACTAGTGTGGGGACCACAAGCTCGTCATATTCATGACGGGGACCTCAATCAATGCTTGGTCACCACGTGACCAAGCCTCCAATATGATAGCATGATGCACATGAACGAAACTTTAAACCATCATAAACATGTATTCGCAGCAACGTCATACATGAATAAAACTTACTCATACTTCTAGCATTCGTGATCATTGACATTCATAACATTCTAGCATCCATGAATAGCGCATATATTCATAATACTAGCAAAGATGAACAATCACTCATGAGTAATCTACCACTAACTGTACTTGCCTCAACCGTGCGAAGATGGAAGACGCGAAGAGGGCGCTGCCCCCGGAACCAATGCCTCACCTAAATTAATTTAACAAACACTCCAATATAGCGATTCTGGATGAAAAACAAAGCTAGAAGTAAATACAAACTCGCTATACTCTCTAGCGCAATCCCAACTCCAAACTCCTAAATATCGATCTGATGTAACACCCCAGCCTGACAAAGGCCTGAAATGCTACTAAAATTAAATTAAACAAAACTAAACTAAGACCACTTACCAAATTTTTCAGCAGAACCTCCTTTGTATAGTTAACTATACCGAGGTTTCAGCAATTAAATATAACATTAAAAATAATTCAATATCCAAATTCATCCAAGCATGCAAGATAGTCTATTCTGATAAAACAATAATAAGCATAATCCAAATTCGCTAATCTCATTATTACAAATAAGCCAAAGCATTCAACCAAAGTTATGAATGAATCTCAATCGGTTTGCTTATTTATAAAGTATGAACTAAGTGCCACTCTTTCTTTAGGATGAAAGGCAGTGAGTGCATTCCAACAAAACTACTCCCTTCCATGCATGCCGTTCTTGTCTGTGGTACCTAAAACACAACAAAGCAAGGGTGAGTCTAATGACTCAGCAAGTATAATTAAATGGCATTAACAACATACAAGCATGTAACTCATCAACTATACTTCACAAAACCATATATCATTCACTTTTCACACGCATGCTATGCAATATGCTCAACATGATCTTTTTCTTATCTTTCCTTTGTGCATTTTACGGTAATGCAAAGTGCGATCCGTCGATGCACACCCATGCCTGCATTCTCCGCACAGGGACCAATGCCCATACTTTGCGTGTATGGGGACCTAAGCCCATGCTCTTCAAGCATGGGGACCTTTAGCCCGTCATAATCATGACGGGGACCTCAACAATGGCCTGGTCATCACATGACCAAGCTTCAATATGCCATCATGATGCATATGTATAAAATTTCACATTAATAGAAACATGCATCCGCAGCAACATTACATATGAATAACCTATTCATACTAAAATTGCTCAATCATCAACTTCATAGCATTCAAACATCCATGGATAATACATAACTCATTTCACAAGACACCATCAACATTACCAAACATACCATCATAACAATCATGAATAGCACAAATACTACTAGTGCCTATCAAACAATGCCATTCAATAATATCTTTTATATCCATCGCTATACTTGCCTTAACCGCGAGAGAACGAGGGATGTGCAGAAGGTGCTATCCCCGGTACCAGTCCACCACCTGAATAATAATTATAACGCATGCTAAGACACAGCAGTGGACCAAAACAAACTAATAACAACAACCACGAACTCGCAAAAACATCTAACTCGATCCCGTCCCAAATTCCTAAACATCGATCTGTCCCCTCGGTGGACAGTCAAATTCAAAAATCCATATCTATTGGTACAGGAGTCCAAATAAGATATTCTTAGACTTTATGGAAAGGTAATTAAATTCTCCAACTAAGTCTAGTTGGTGAGCCTCACTAAATCGGCCAAATAATACCCCTACCAGGCCAGTTAATAAAACATCAATTTCACGTTGGGCTCTCTGGACAGAGCACTAAAACCACCATAAATTTTGCTACGAGTATCCAAATCTTGTGTTCTTTAGCTTTATGAAAAGGTATAGAAATTACCTACATTTTTCGTTATAATGAGATCCTCTAATTCCTTCTTTAACTAATGTGTTAACCCAGTTTCTACAGACTGTTAGAATGCTGACAGATTAGCAGAACAGCGACACTAAATAAATCATAACTTCTGCTACAGGGGTCCAAATTACATATTCTAGCACTTCACGGAAAGATGGCGACGTCCTCTACAATACTCTAAGAGACATCCAGATCTAATTCCTCCTTAAAATACATCAAAACCTTGATCTCCTCTAATTTATCTTGAGTAGCCCTAAATACCGACATTGCTAGAACGACTAATTGAACATCTAAACAAAGGGGAACGAGGTTTACCCGAGGTGAGCTGCTGAAGATCATGCGCAGCCCGTGAACCTACCTCTTCCCTCTATTCTCTTCCTTTGGCCGAACAACCCAAGTGGTTAGCATCGGAGATGGCAGCGAGGTGAGCTCGGTTGGGGGGGGGGGGAGATGGTGCCGCAAGGGGGAATGAAGAGGAGGGGAGGCTACTATTCATGGAAACACTGTAGCAATGGCGGCAGTACTGTAGCACATCGTTTTCTAATTCATTAAATACTCATTTAATAAAATGGGATATTACATCTGTCCCCTCGACAGATAGTCATAATCTAAAATTCATAACTTTTCGACCAGAGATCCAAATGTAGTGTTCTTAGACTTTCTAGAAATCTTATCAAATTCCCCACCTAAACCTAGTTGTGGAGCTTTCCAGATTCGGCCATCTTCTACCCTTAGCATCCTGATTAACAGAACAGCTAATTCCCATTAGGGGTTTTGGACAGTGACATTAAAATTATCGTATCTTTCAGTACATTTATCAAAATTTCCTGTTCTTTAGCTTTCTGGAAAGCTAATCAAAATACTTACATCTTTCCTTATGGTGGGATCTTCTAAATAGTCATTTAACTATCTGCTTATGACTGATTAATAATAACTGTCAGAATTATAACAGATCTACAGAACAGCAGCGCTGCGAAATTCATATCTCCTAATCCGCTCATCCGAACAGCTTGATCTAATGCTCTACGGAAATCTAGCGACGTTGCCCACAACTCTCTAGGAGGTGTCCAGACCAGAATCCGCACTTAACTTCCTTAAAAACGTTGGCCATTACTGACTATCCTAAACAGATCTATTACCGACGTTGCCTAATTAATCAAATACACCACCAATAGATTGGGGATCGGGATTACCCTTGAAGAACCCGCTGTTGAACACGATGAACACCACACGATCCCTCTTCCCCTCCATTCTCTCTTCTCCCCTTCCTTCTTCTTCTTCTTGGCCGACCACCACCACGAAGATCTTCCCCCCTTTCTCTTCTTGGACAGTAGCAATGGAGGGAGTGGTAGCAAGGGAAGGATGTGCTACAGTAACCATGGTTCTACAGTGCCACGTGCTATAGGGGAGGAGGTGCAGGGAGGAGGTGGGTGTGGCGGCCAAGGGTGGGGGAGAGGGGTGCCTAAGGTTTTCCCCCCTTTTTATGGCTAGCTTGTCCCCTTCCACCTATGGGCTGAATTGAAATGGGCCAGAAGCCCCGGCCCAGGTTGTTTGGTATTTGCAGAATCCCCCCCTAATCCTCTGTTAAATCACTTTTCTATTTGGTCCTTCTTTCTAATTTATTTCTTCTCAATTAATTTAATTTGGAGTATTACACATAGGCAATCGCTTTGCTATCCTGCATGAGCACACATCCAAGCCCAACTCGAGATGCATCTGAATAAATGGTGAAACGTCTCCTAGGTTCAGGAAGAGTAAGAGTAGGAGCAGTCACCACCTTATCCTTCAAGGTACAAAAATTGCGCTCACACTCGTCTGACCACTGAAATTTGACACCTTTCTATGTTAACGGAGACATCGGTTTAGCAATAACAGAAAAGCCCTCCACAAAATGCCGGTAATAACCAGCTAATCCCTGGAAACTCCTCACTTCCTTGAAATTGGTTGGTCTTTTCCATTCTACTACTGTCGAGATCTTGCCAGGATTAACTGATATGCCCTCTTGATTAATTACATGGCTTAGAAACCCAACTTCAAAAATCCAGAACTCACATTTCTTCAGCTTGGCATAAAATTGATTTTCTCTCAGGGTCTCAAGAACCAACATCAAATGGTGACCATGATCCTCTTCTGTCTTGGAATAGATCAAGACATCATAAATGAACACCACTATGAAATCATCAAGTTATCGATGCAGCATGTTGTTCATTGCTTCCATGAAAACTGTAGGAGCATTTGTTAGTCCAAAAGACATAACTTTTTGCTTATAATGACCATACCTCGTTATCATCACTTATTGATCCCATTATACCATCCTTGGGACAACTATTCCCACAAAGATAAATTCGTATTCAATCCTCATAGTCATACACCACACGACCAATCAATCATCTAATCATTCTTCATTTCTAGAAGCACTACGATCCGGTTATATACCCAATTACAACTCCACAAATTTCAAATTATCAACATAAGCATCCATCAAAATTTACATTATCATCACAGTTTGAATTTCGAACTCTATCACCTTAGACCAAAATCTGACAAACAATCTTATTGACTGGTTGACTAAGGCATATCAAAATCTAAATCCCCAAGTGAATCCACAAAGTTATTAATTCAACCCACTTCATGTGCTCTATGAGTTATACCTACATATTCTTCCGATATAAATCCAACATCACCCGCAGGCGAGCTTATACCTCAATACAATAGTTCCATAGATACTCATATCTCAACTTCCTATGGTAACGCCTACCATAATCTGTAGAAGATCCCACAAAGGTTAACATCTCAAGGTTCAATGATCTAATCAACTCCTCTAAGATCATAATCAGGGACCAAGAGTAACAATCCAATTTCTGGATGATCAAACATCACTCTAACAATTCAAAACCACCAATATCATCCTAACGTCAAAGATTCAATTAAAGATAAAATAGTAGTTATTCAATCATATCCTTCTCTTTACCGATTCCTCTATCAATCCTTGAACCAAACAACGACTTCCATTAAAGAGGTGAGAGGGAAAAGCGCAAGGTAGGTGAAATAACAGGGGTAAGGTCCTTAATTTACATTAAAGATTTTAAACCTCAAAACGCAAAAACCAACTGGAAATAAACGAAAGAAAAGTGAATAACAAGAAATGAACTCCAAATATCTGGATAAGAATAAAAGATCCAAAGCAAAACTCATAAGACACAAGCTCAACTTCTTGGTACGACTAACTCGTATTGAA
The DNA here is from genome assembly GCA_036346405.1 of Phyllostachys edulis. Lineage (NCBI taxonomy): Eukaryota > Viridiplantae > Streptophyta > Magnoliopsida > Poales > Poaceae > Phyllostachys > Phyllostachys edulis. The sequence goes on along the minus strand of CM070567.1, from coordinate 21,663,088 downwards.
TGAATGAGCAATCGATTGAGAAGAAAATTTCAGAACACAACTTAAGTCTTATCGCATCTAAGGAATATGGTAAAAACCATCTAAGGGTGTATTAGGCACTAGCCAACTAATATCAAATATTACCCTTTCAATTCCCATGAGTTTTAGTTGAAATATCCTCTCATTTTCAGCCCTAACGACGAACTAAGTGCTTACTGTCCAAAACTTGCGCTCGCTGTCCAGATTTTGTAACCGTGCTCCAAGCTGAATTTTCCATCTCCAAAAGCTTCAAATATTCATCAAAGGACAGCCAACACTTCAATTTTACAACACTCATTGAATCCCAAAACCGAATTTAAACGGTAACAACTATCTTTTGAAAAAAGATGAGAGGAAGCATCTTTTTGAAACTTAAACAAGAACAAGGTGAGATGAGCAACCTAAGATAGGTAAGGAATAAAATATGAGAACTTACTTAAGTTTTCATAAATCATTTGATATTTTTGAAACTAAGTTTTCCAAAATATCCTAAAGACGACCAAGCTATGGGTTTCTACAGTCAGTATGGCTCTAATACCAACTTTTATGAGAACCCGGGGTATTAAACTTGTAATACTTAACCATCAAATTGGTCCTAGCATTACAAATAAAATATCATGATTCTCGGCATATATGTACTTCCCAGAATTGCAGTACACATACCCCCATACAAAAATTTAGCATTCGTTCCATACACCAGTCATTACATTACCAAGTCTACAAGCTTACAACATAAAGGAGATACAAGGTCATAATACAAGAGTAGGGCCGACTGGCCAAATAACAAGGTAAATAACCAAAGTAGCAGCAGAAACATAAGCCATAAGATGGCGATAAACAAAAGCCAAATGGTTTGCCATTACCCACAAGGCAACCGACCGGGCTGCCAAGCTAGTCGTCCTGTACGAAGTCGGTCTCACAAAAGTCGTTCCCTTGGGGATCAACCTCCTCTGCAACAATTAATTAAGCAAAGCAAATGAGTACAAAAATGCACTCGCAAGAGTTACGTGTAGTGTAACAGCCTATACATAGCTACATGCAAGCTTATTTAAGTGGAGGAGGCTCTAGACTCATTTTCAGCATAAAGCAAGTTTTCATTTGCAATAATGTAATAGATTTAAAGCAGTTTTACAATCTGTTTTTATTTGACAAAATCAGCGAGATACAAGTAACAATAATAACAAGACATCCTAGAAGTGGCTAACCCAATAGCCACCACAATAATAGCATGAATTCCCCTTTCATACCACCCACATCAAGTTTTAATTAAATGTTATAGTCTAATTCTTGCATGACCTTACCAAGCATGTCCATAACCTAGGACGAGGCTATTCGAATAGTTTGAACCCTACAGGGGTGTACCAATGTACCCACACACCAGACCGCATTTTCGCCACATGATTAAGCACACTTCCTTTGGTATGCCGGTACGGCTAAGTCCTACGAGACATTTCCAATATTGTGCATTAACTACGAGTCGCCCGTATGGGAATGGAAACCCCCATACGTTGTGACGGAGTCATCGGCAGAGAGAGAACTTACCGATGCTCCTCGGGGTAGGGAACTTGGACTTAATACCAAACCCATCCCGTCACGCCCAACACACACATGGAATAAATCCTTTTTCAACACAACACAACCTCCTGCGACCCGGAGCTAACACACGCCAAAGTACTAAGTCAAGAGAGGTCCCATATCCCTCTCATGTGGTTAGCACACAAAAATCACTTGGCTTAGTGACACAAGTAACTCGGTCCTTGTTGACCCGGGCACCATTCCAGTCACACCATAAGATCACACCATCAACCATTGTGCCCAAGTCTCAAACATTTCATTTTCAGTTTCAGTTTTTGACTTTACAAAGTAACAAAGCACAAAGTGCTGAGCATAAAGATAATAATAATTTTGTGTGATCAAAGTTATCGACTAAGTCGATAACCACCTAATTCTACCGGTAGCTAAGCATTTCTAAGCATGACACCGTAAAGACAATAAAAGAGCATAATTCAACCACCGGGCTCTAATGCACTGGTGAGATTAATACCTTATGTTTAGTGGCAGGGTATGAACAATTTAAGGGCAACCATGCAATAGGAATAACTACCTCTAATCGGGAAAATAAACTTTGACACAAAAGCATGCATACATACAATTTGTAAACAAAGTATTAGACTTTGAAAGTAATGGGATATTTATGATCAAACTGCTTGCCTTGCTGGAGATAACTTTCTTGCTGCAGAGGATCACTCTCGTGATCAAAATAACCGTCGGAACCTATCGAAAGAATCGAGAAGAACAAATAACACCGACAATACTCAAAAATTCAAATTCATCCAAAAATCATGAAAAATTCACATAAGGTAGAGCATGATTTGAAATGAATTTATCAACAAAAATCAATCGATTTGGATGTTCTATGCAAAAGTTATGGCAGTTTGAAAAATCAGGTTTCAAGAAAATCCAACAAAATTGTTATCTGTTACTGTTCATCCGAATTAAATGTTTTGGTAAACATTTCCATAGAGGTGGTGCATATGAAATTTTTATGGTAGACAGAGCACCTCATGAGATGAACAATGGAATTTGATTCACCTCATTTGGAGCTAAGATGAATTTTCTATGATTTTTCAAAGTTATGAAAGTAGTGTACAAAACAATTGTGAACTAAGATTTTTAGTAACAGTAATGTAGGACCGGAACGGCGACTAGAGGGGGGGGGGTGAATAGACGCTTCCTCTATTTTTCCCTTCGATCAAACTCAACACTACATTCACTCCAATAGCTATAAAAGCTATGAAGATCTGTATACAGGCACAGCGGATGACCTGTGTTGAATCTGATCAAACCCCGAAGAAAAAGGCTAAAAACATCTCACAACTGCAAGCACAAAACTCGTCCCCTTTCACGCCATTGCACGCACAGAACTTGCCGCAACACACCACAAGAAACCGAGCCGACTTGCACGCACTAGCAATCAAAACCACACAAGATACTACATCCAAAGCAATAAAGAAATCGAGTTTCACAAACTGATGAGACAAGCAAGAACAGCAGCTGTCGCCGCACGCACGCACAGCAAAAATCCCCTCACATGCAGAGGCAGGAAACGGCAAACACTACAGCCGCACGCACAGGTCATGTGCTGCAACGATTCTCACAGTGCCGAGCCGACAAACACGCAGAGAACTAGCAACCAAGGCAATAAACATATCCAAACAGCAAACTGCTGGAGTTAAAATCAGAACTTCCGTCACATCAACAAGTAGCCAAGGCAGTAAAGTAATCTAACAACAGCACAGCGATGGCAGTCAAAACAGAAACATTGGTCGGATCTTTGATGACATCCAAGCAGTAAACAAATATGAGCATCAAACCAACAGCAATTTAAAAACAAAAAAACTTAGTCACATCAATGATGATGGCCAAGAAAAAAAAACCCAACAACAAACCGCTGGAAACTATATTTCTCTGCCTACACCCGAGACTACAGCCGCCGCCAAGGGCTCATACTTTTCTACGGGGCACCGGTTTTTGCGGGAGCACAGGCCACCGCCACAGGCTCCTGATTTCTACAAGCGCTCTGCTTTTCTGCCTAGGGCCAGAGGCCGCCGCCACCGGCTCCTGATTTTACAGGCGCAGCCACACGAATATCCCATCTCCATCCTTTTATATGACAGCCACCAACCCTAAAACCCTTTTAGAATTGGAGCTTCTAGAAGATTAAACCTAATGGGCTTCCATTAAGGCCCAACAATAACGGAACACACACACACGCATTTTAAAGCGCCGTCTTCACTTGTCTTGACCTAATCCACTTCTTGACGCACCGTCTTGCGCCGCGGGTTGGCATTAGGTCACCAAGGCGGTATTTGGTAAAATTACCAAAATACCCCTTCTCGATCTTTTCCGAAGACCAAGTCCACTCCTGTTGAAGCAATCGCCTGCTTCGCCACATGTAGGTTGATTCAGCGGCTCTCATCGTGTCGGCAAGTCTCTCCCATCCGGTTCCCACCGAACCACCTTGGCACTTGCACCGACCCCCGCACCGTTGATCCAGCCAGTTGCATCGAACTGCCCGTTCGATCAACCTCGTCCATTCTGCGCCATGCTTAAGTCACCTGACCTCACCCGGCATCCACGATCATTCTGGACCTCAGCTCTCCAAGCTTAGTCCCGATCCTCCTTGCCGTTGACCGTCATTGACCTGCAAGCCACCTGCAAAGCAATAGACCAAGAAATCGTCTCCGGGAACAAGTTCTTCACAACTTGACCCACGTTAGCTCAAAACATGCAATATGCAACATATATGCATTAACAAATATGGAATGACATAACCCATAAACAATTTTCAATTATCTCAAAATTCAGCACAAAGACGGTCTGACCGCAGTTCACTGGCCGCCTCTCTAACTTTGCCGAAAATGCATGAAACTTCAAACCAACAAAGCCATTGCCAATTGTTTCATCATCCTAAGATCATGAGCATATCCCCATGATATCCACAATCTCCCCCTTGATGAACACATTGGCAATTTCTCAGAAAATGAAGTTTTGGGGTTTGAAAAGTAAAATACTTGCAGTTTTCGCGCAAAGGCACAACTTGGTCCAAATGCAAGAAAAGGCAAAGGAAATGACCAAACTGGCTCTAGAATAGCCAAAAATCTCACTTAGGTCCATATGAAAGAACAATTGTTCTATTTGACCTTTGATCATTGAGATGAAAAGCTCTAAAACAACATTTTTGACCAATCTTTCTCCCCCTTTGACAATGGATTCATCAAGGTGCATGGAAGAAGATAGAGCATGAATGTAATGGAATGGCTGCAATTTTTTTAATTTTTCATTTTTTTAATTCTTTTTTGTTTATAATTTGAGCAAAAGGAGCCATGAAGACTGTACAAGTATTACACCAAGCCATATTATGTGAAGAAGCTATATTCAATCATGGTAAAACATGTACAGCAAAGCTAAGGCCAAAATAGCAATAAGTTGAGATTAAATGAATTGAAAGCATGACAAGGTGCTCAAGATCATAGTTTTACTAAAGGTATCTAAAAATGAGTCAGGCCATGTCTATAAGCAAAATGGAGCCAGAAGCTAGAAAATTAGTCAATTTTGAGCATTTTGAGATCAATTGGGAATCAATTTGTTCAAGCATTTAGAATTTAGCACTTTGAGCACTTTGCTGAAAATGATTGGTTTTATCTTAGTAAAGCAAGTCCTGGACTACGAGCCATCCACAACTGCCTCCTAAGCTTCAACCAATTGCCAATTTGTTTTCTTAGCATTGTGCTAGATCTCAAGCCTCACTACGACCATCCCAAGCAACAAAAGCTTAAGAGAGTGGTCTAGGTCATCCAAAACTCCCCCTGAGTTCATGCCTAGTGCAATGACAAGCCGTCTCATAAGAGAGAATTGGTGAGATCAGTTTTTTTCGCACAAAAAAGCTCATTTTTCATTTGCTTGACTTAAGAATTATCAAAGCTCAATTTAAAACTTAGAATAAGTTCAAGACTCAATTAAGCCTATATGACATGGCATGAATCATGAGAGGATCACTAAAGCAAAACTAGTCACAAGATCCAACAAGTCATATTTTAATTCAGTTTGTTCACAGATAATAAGGCTAGCATGGCAAAAGCTAAGCTATACATAAAAAGCCATAAAAGAAGTCTAGCAAACTAGCACAAGACATGACAGGGTATAAAGCATGAAATCAAGTCATACAAGGATAATAATCAAAGCTCCACAAGTTTATATTACGATGCAAGTTGTTGAATTTAAAAATGCATTATGATACAAATGAATGCAAAAAGAGCAAACTCCCCCTCAAAACAGGCCAAGAGGACTAATAACCCCCAACTCTCCCCGCAAAGAAGCAAAACGAGAAGAATCAAGAGCTTTAGTGAAAATATCCGCAACCTGCTGCTCGGACTCTACAAAGTGAAGCACAACATCACTCTTCTCAACATGGTCTCTAAGGAAATGATATCTAACGTCAATGTGCTTAGTCCTAGAATGCTGCACTGGTTTTCGGCAATTTTTATCGCAAAAGTGTTGTCACAGAAAAGAGGAACACTACCCAAAGACAACCCATAGTCCCGCAGAGTAGACAAGATCCAGAGAACCTGAGAGCAACTCATGGTCAGCAGACTACATACTGCCTCAAGAAAGGATCAGGCAATGTAAGACCTGCTTCCTAGAAGACCAACAGATAAGAGATGTGCCTAAGAAATGGCAAGTGCCAGAAGTACTTTTCCTATCCACTCTACACCCGGCAAAATCAGCATCAGAAAAAGCCCGAATAGAGAGAGCAGAAGAAGAAGAATACCAAAGTCCAAAGTCAAGAGTGTCCTGGAGGTACCTGAATATGCGACGCACTACTTGACGATGAGAAGCTCGAGGGGAAGCCTGAAATCGAGCGCACAGACACACAGCGAATTGTATGTCCGGCCTCGACGCTATGAGGTAGAGGAGGGAGCCGATCATGCTGCGGTACTCCTTCTGGTCCACGGGCTCTCCATCCTCATCAGGGTCCAGCACGGTGGTTGTGGCAATGGGAGTAGACATTGGTCTACTGCTTCCCATGTCGAAGCGCCAAAGAAGGTCCTTTGTATACTTACTTTGATGAATGAAGGTTCCTTCTTTCAGTTGCTTGACTTGAAGACCAAGGAAGAAAGTTAATTCGCCCATCATGCTCATCTCGAACTCCCTGCTCATAGAATCTGAAAATCTGGACAGCAAAGCATGAGAGGAACCACCGAATATAATGTCATCCACATCAATCTGAACCAACAAAAAGTCACTGCCATGCCTGAGAGTGAACAAGGTTTTATCTACCACTCCTATTTTGAAATTATTTTTAAGCAGAAAACTCTTAAGCCTATCATACTAAGCTCTAGGGGCTTGCTTCCATCCATACAAGGCTTTGGAGAGTTTAAAAACATGGTTTGGGAACTTGGGATTTTCAAAACCAGGAGGTTGCTTGACAAAGACCTCTTCTTCTATGAAACCATTCGTAAAAGCACTTTTGACATCCATTTGAAATAGCTTGAAGCCCTTGGATGCATAAATACTAGCAAAATGCTGAATGGCTTCTAATCTAGCTACAGAGCAAAGGTCTCCTCAAAGTCTAAGCCCTCTACAGGAATACCCTTGTGCTACAAGTCTAGCCTTATTGTAACTACCAACCCATCTTCACTTTGCTTATTTTTGAAAACCCATTTTGTTCCAATTACATTATGATTAGGTGGAGGTTCAACTAAGGTCCTGACTTTGTTTCTTTCAAAATTTTCAAGTTCCTCATGCATGGCATTGACCCAAGAGGCATCAAAAAGAGCATGGGTGACATCTCGGGGTTCAAAAGAAGCAACAAAAGCAGAATGTGCATGAGAATCAGGAGAAATGAACCTGGAGCGAGTGACTCACTCATGAAGATCCCCAATCATCTGCTCAAGTGGATGCTGTTGCTGAATGCGAAGAGAAGCTCCTGGTGCTGAAGTGGCCTCTACCTCAGGGGCTGTCGAGGTAGGAGCAGAGCCACTCTGATCGTCGGTGAAGGTAGGATGAAGCTGCTCATCTGAAGCTGGTTTAGTAGAAGCAGACTCTCCAACCATGTCAAAAGAGACTTGACGAAGAATTGGGTCCTCATCCTTAGAGTCATCATCGACGAAGATGCTCTCAGAAACCTGTGTACCTGCATCATCGGGTCTAGTACCAGGACTAGCCTCATCAAAAGTGACTTCGCAAGTCTCAGCAACTTTGTTAGTGTCAAAATTAAATACACGATAGCCACGAGAATGAGCAGGATATCCAAGAAATATGCCATCAGAACATCTAGATTCAAATTTATCAAGGTTGTCATGTTTAAGAATGAAGCACTTGCAACCAAAAATCTTGAAATGAGATACTTTGGGCTTATGACCAAATCTGAGCTCATAAGAAGTCTTGCCAATAACAGATCTCAAGAAAACCCTATTGGAAATATAACAAGCAGTAGAGATCGCCTCAGCCCAAAACCTCCTAGGTGTGGAATGCTCATCTAGCATGGTCCTGGCCATCTCTACAAGGGTCTGTTCTTCCTCTCTACCACTCCATTCTCATTGGGGAACTCTAGGTGATGAAAACTAGTGCTCTAGCCCCTATCGTAAGTAAAGTGGCAAAGGAAGAATTCTTGAATTCTGTTCCATTGTCACTACTAATGGCTCTCAAAGCTCCAGGAAGCTCAACAGCAAGTCTAAGGACCAACTCTCTAAAGAAGCCAAATGCCTCATACTTAGAAACCAGAAAATAAACCCATGAATACCTGGAGTAATCATCCACAATCACAAGCACATACCATTTCCCATTGGTCGATCAACTCTAGAAGGACCAACAGTGTCTAAGTGTAGGAGCTGATCAGGTCCATCTGTCATCACTAAGGTAAGAGGTGGATGAGAAGCAGAAACCATCTTACCATGTCTACAGGGTGTGCACACAAGATCTCTAACAGCCTTTAGCCTAGGCAAACCTCTAATCAAATCCTTGCTATCGACTCTAGTCAAGTGATCGGCCTATGTGTCCAAGCCTCACGATGCCACAAAGACTAGATCATGGGAGTCGGTTACAAGACACCTAGGGCTAGAAGCGTAAGAGATATCAAATCGGCACAAAAATCCTCTCAAACACGGAGATCTTAAAGACAAGCTCACCGGAGGAATCTAGAACTCTACACTCACCACTCTTAAATCTCACCTCTAGACCCTCATCAAGCAAACCGAGAAACAGATAATGATTATACCTCGGCTTACTTACCAAAGCGACATCCTTGAGCATGAATTTGTTGTTGACGCCAAGACTGTGCCCTTGGTCATCACGGTGCCCGGAGAAGCATCCCCAAATGTGATCAATTCATTGTCGGATGCACGTGTGAGGGAGGAGAACCATCTAGAATCTCCAGTCATGTGTCGAGAATACCGGGAGTCAACAAGCCATATGTCCTCCTTCCTCGCACGACGGACCTCATCGGGATCGCTGAAAGGGTCGTCGTCGTTGGAGGAGTCGACGTCGTGGCTGTCCCTGGCCATAAAGCACATGCCGGTGAAGTTCTGGGCCTTCTTCTTACCATGGGAGTCATCCTCGTCGTCCTCCGTCTCCGAGCCCACATCGCTCATGTCAACATTCTCTAGAGCGGCAAGGACCCGGCTGACGAACTTGCGATAGTTGGTCTTCTTGGGTTTCGCATCCCTAACTTGAGGACGCCTCCGAGTGTCCTTCTCCTCCTTGCCCTTCAACTTGGGGCACTTGGAGCGAATGTGGTTTGGCTCACCACACTCAAAGCAAGTGATAGGGCCACCTCTCCTCCTATTCCTCACCTTGTTGTAAACTCTCGAGAATTTGGTGGATAGGAGGGCTAAATCATCATGAGGTAGATTCTCTAGCTGCTCATCGCTCAAAGAATGTAAAGCGGACAAAGAAAAGCTAGATGAGCCAAAATCAAAGGAATCAGATGAGCTACCCTTAGATGGGTCGACCACCAAAGCCATCGACTCTGTCTTGGGGAGACGCGAGATAAAGTCAATCTCATGCGTCTTCAACCTCGAGTAGAGCTTATCCATGGTAAGCTCACTCATGACAGTGTTGTCATTGATGGATGTGATCTTCATCCCCTAGACTCTCACATCAAGAGCACCCAAAAGCTGGCGTGCATTATCAGACTCAGTGAAAACAAGATCAACAACGTGAAGATCATGAAGAATCTTGGAGAACCTTCCCCACAGCTCATCTAAAGACTCACCAGGCCTTTGCTCGATCTTTGAGTATTCTTTCTTGAGCTGGTTCTGTCTCACTTCCTTGATCGTAGTAGAACCCTCGTGGTAGTCACAAAGGGTCCTCCAGATCTCATGAGCAGACCTCAAATGAGCCACGCGCTCAAACTTAGATCGACTAAGACCTTGGATCAGAAAGTTCCGAGCCTTACTATTAGCCTCAACATCTGGAGTGATCACATCGTCATTGGCTGGCACGACATATCGATTTTTGACCTTAAGCCAAATAGCGTGCCCCTGAGCCTCGATGTAGGCATGCATGCGTGCCTTCTAGTAAGCAAAATCAACTCCATCAAAAACAGGTGGTTTGGTTGAATACTTGTCAGTCGCCATGGCTCCAAAGATTGGTTAATATCTATGAGAATAGCTAACCGGGCTCTAATACCAATTGTAGGACCGAAAAATCGACTAGAGGGGGGGTGAATAGACGCTTTCTCTATTTTTCCCTTTGATCAAACTCAACACTACTTTCACTCCAATAGCTATAAAAGCTATGAAGATCAGATCTGAGCACAATGGATGACTGTGTTGAATCTGATCAAACCTCAAGAAAAAGGCTAAAACATCTCACTGGCGCAAGCACAAAACTCGTCCCCTTTCACGCCATTGCACGCACAGAATTTGCCGCAACACACCACAAGAAACCAAGCCGACTTGCACGCACTAGCAATCAAAACCACACAAGATACTGCATCCAAAACAATAAAGAAATCGAGTTTCACAAACTGATGAGACAAGCAAGAACAGCAGCTGTCGCCGCATGCACACATAGCAAAAATCCCCTCACATGCAGAGGCAGGAAACGGCGAACACTACAGCCGCACGCACAGGTCATGTGCTGCAACGATTCTCACAGTGTCGAGCCGACAAACACGCAGAGAACTAGCAACCAAGGCAATAAACATATCCAAACAGCAAACTGCTGGAGTTAAAATCAGAACTTCCGTCACATCAACAAGCAGCCAAGGCAGTAAATTAATCTAACAACAGCACAGCGATGGCAGTCAAAACCGAAACATTGGTCGGATCTTTGATGACATCCAAGCAGTAAACAAATACAAGCATCAAACCAACAGCAATTTAAAAACAAAAAAACTTAGTCACATCAATGATGATAGCCAAGAAAAACAAAACCCAACAACAAACCACTGGAAACTATATTTCTCTGCCTACACCCGAGACTACAGCCGCCGCCAAGGGCTCATACTTTTCTACGGGGCACCGGTTTTATGGAGCATAGGCCGCCACAGAGCTCTGATTTCTCACAGCTTTTACGCTTAGGGGCGAGGCCGCCGCCACCATTGCTGATTTTTGGTATGATGCATTTAATATCCCATCTCCATCCTTTTATATGACAGCCACCAACCCTAAAACCCTTTTAGAATTGGAGCTTCTAGAAGATTAAACCTAATGGGCTTCCGTTAAGGCCCAACAACAACGGAACACACACGCACGCATTTTAAAGCACCGTCTTCACTTCTCTTGACCTAATCCACTTCTTGAAGCACCGTCTTGCGCCGCGGGTTGGTATTAGGTCACCAAGGCGGTATTTGGTAAAATTACTGTGAGGACCCCGGTTTATTAGGCTTGTAATACTTAGTCATCCATTGACCCTAGCATCACAAACATAATAACCCGTGTCTTCGAGATATGTATACTTCCGTAAATGCAAGATACACACCTCTTTACAAAATCATGCATCAAGTTCATACAAGACATAGAACCAAGCACTAACTAGAATAAAAGACATACATAATATAGAGAGAGTTATTACAAAAGGAGAGGCCAACAGGCCAAACAACAAATACAAAACTAAAATAAATAGCGGAAGCAAAAGTGCCATAAGATGGCCACAAACAAAAGCCAATTAGTGTGCCTTTACCCACAAGGCAACCAACCGGAACGCCAAGCTAGTCGTCAAACCCAAGCACGCCTCACAAGAGTGAAGCCCTTGGGGCTCACCTTCTTTCTCTACAACAAGGTTATAAGCAAAGCAAATGAGTACAAAATGTACTGCAAGACCGACGTGTAATATAAGTAACTATAGTTTAACTACATGCAAGCTTTATTTAGTGGATGAGGCTTTGGACTCATTTTAGCATAAAGCCAGTTTTCATTTGCAATAATGTAATAGATTGAAAGCAATTTGGACAAAGCGTTTTTAATTGTTGAAGTAACAACGATACAATAATAATAACAACAACAAGAACAACCTGGAAGTGACTAACCCAATAGTCACCACAACAATAGTATGAACATCCATTCATACCAACCATGTCATGTTTTAATTAAAGGTTGTAGTCTAGTTCTCACGGGGCGTTTCCGAGCGTGTCCATAACCTAGGACGAGGCTATTCGAATAGTTTTAACCCTGCAGGGGTGTACCAATGTACCCACACGTCAGACTGCCTTTTCGCCACATGATTTAGCACACTTCCTTTGGTATGCCGGCACGGCTAAGTCCTACGAGACATTTCCAATGGATGATGCTAATTAAGAGCCAAGAACCCACGGGATAAGGACACATTAGACACCTAGCCGGTTCGCTAATGCCCTCCCACACCACACACTCACATTTTCTTGTAAAACATACCAACCGACCGGCTCATAATTAACACCTCCCAAAGTACTTAGTCAAGAGAGGTCCCATATCCCCTCGTGTGGTTAGCATAAAATTGCTCGTAACGGTGGCGCAAGTAACTCGGTCCTTATTGACTTAGGCATACTACCACATTCCAAAAACCACACCATCCATCCAATATGCCCAAGTCCAAATAGTTTTCATTTTTATTTGTTTACAAATTAACAAATCATACAAGGGACATAATGGAATAATAGTTTTTAGTGTGATCAAGGTCATCGACATAATGTCGATAACCGCCCATTTCTACCGTTATCTAAGCATTGCTAAGCATGACACCGTAAAAACAATAAAAGAGCATAATTAAATCACCGGGCTCTAATTCACCAGCGATATTAGTAACTTATGGTTTGTGGCAGGGGGTAACAATTTAGAGGCAACAATGCAATAGGAATAGCTACCTCTAAACGATAAAATTACTTTGACACAAAAGCATGCATACATACAAGTTAAACAAAATATTAGACTTTGAAAGTAATGGGATTAAGCGAGATATGATCAAACTGCTTGCCTTGCTGGAGTTAACCAATTTGCTGCAGAGTATCGCTCACGGGATTAACACACTCGTCGGCACCTAATCGAAAAGGCGAAAAGAATCGATAAGAACGACAAAAACCACAAGGACAGCACAGCAAACAAACTCCCAATGCTCTGAAATTTCTACAGAAGCAAGAGGATGATTTTTAGGGAATTTAGCAACAAGAACCAATGGATTTGGATTCTCGATGCAAAAGATATGAGCAAAACAATTCTGCTCAGCCCTAAAAATACCAAACTGCCACTATTCACTAATTTAATTATTAGGCAACATTTTCTAGAAAGGTGGTGATGCTGAGATTTTTACTGTAAAACCAGCACCTTATGAGATGAATAACACAATTGAGTTCATCTCATTTGGAGCTATTATGCATTTTCTATACTTTTTCAAAAACAAGAACTTGAACAAAATTATAATGCACAAGTAAGCTTTTTGAAAAGAGTGACAAGTCTAAATCTTATTCTAACATTTATTTTACTAACAGAGGAAGCCAACAAAGTTGGATTCACTCAAAAAGGAGCTCTAGAGAATTACTTATGCATTTTACAAGTTAATTTGAATTTTTATTGCGACATTTAAAGTTAGTTTTGAAAACTATTTGCAATTGCATGTTCTGGAGCTGAACTGAGCCCATAACCATTTTTAGATTAGAGCCTAGCCCAAACCAGAGCTACAGAAATTTGAATCACCCTATTTGGATTTAAATTGAATTAGTTGTGCAATTTCAAAGTTCATACCTTTTTTTTTCAGTTTACAAATAAGTGCTGACTGGAATTTCTAAACTTCCAAAACAGGGGGGGGGGGAGGACGTGAACCATTGATCTAAATCAAACGGCCCAAGACCTCCAGAGGAAAACGCGCACGCGCCTGAGCAGGTCCAGAGAACATGGGCCGTTGATCTTGGATCCAACGGTCCATGTCCTCCCGCCACGTACAAGAACGGAGGGGAGGTCGTGGCCGTTGATACCGCATCCAACGAACCACAACAAATGAGGGAGGACCGGGACGGTCCAGATGAAACGAAGGAGGTCCGGAGCGGCTGAGATCTTCCAAAGGAAGATCTAAACTATCAAGATCTCCCCAAGGAAGATCTACATCGTCAAGACCTCTCGAGGGAGGTCCTGGACGGTCCAGATTTTCCAAGGTAGGACCTTAATGGTCTAGATTGTCCCAGGGAGGACCTTAATGGTCAAGGCAACAACAAAGAGGTCCTGGGCGGTTCAGATCCACTTGGGGTGGTCCTGAACGGCCAAGATCTAACAAAGGGAGGTCCTAAGCGGCTCAGATTTCCACTGGGAGGTCTGGGCGGCTAAGATTTACCCGAGGAGGTCCACAAAGGTTAAGAGGACCTTGGGGAGGTCCTACACAGTGGAGATCAACACAGGGAGGACCTCAACGGCTAAGATCTCCCACAAGGAGGTCCTAGCGGTCAAGATCACAAGGAGGGAGGTCCTAGGGGTTGTCCTTACAAAAGACCAGGGGTGGTCTTTTGCAAAGAGTACCTCAAGGGGAGGTCCAAGATGGCTAAGATGGCCCCGAGGAGGTCCTGGCCGTAGACCTAAGATGGACGGCACAAGACCTCGCACGCAGCGCTAAGGACACATTAAAAGCTACAATGATTGGAGGTGATTAGCCATAAATGGGGGAGGTCTTTGTCTTAACGACAACGGCACAGTGCCATTGTCGTCCGACAAAATCCCGAGAGGCTACCAAGGCTCGACGTCGGCGATGAGGACCTCGCCGGCGCCAACCAAGGGCATCAATGTGTGCGCAATAGTGTTGCGCACACGCTGGGACCACTCTCGACGGCGGCGGCGGCCTAAGTCACCGGCGAGCCGGAGAGGAACGAGATGATCAACACGGCCAAAACACAAACAGCGATAAAGAGCTCCACAGCGTTCATTCAAGCGGGTACCCAAGAAAAGCTCCGCAACAACATACACGCGGGTGCCAGCATCTACGGGACTACCAGGAGGGTTACCTGGAGGTCCTGAAGAAGATGAAGAGGTTGGAGAGGAGGTAGACCGGTGCTGGTGAAGACGATGAGCTCCACGGCCAAAGGGGAAATCCTCCAGCACCAAGCTCCACTTAGCCCTTCCTGAAAAGGCCAACCCAAATGAAGTTAGGGTTAGGACTTCTAGGAATTAGGGGAGCAACAATGGAGCAAAGGCCCAGAGAGGATGCCACTGGAGTACTACCACCGAGGAGCTCCAAGCTACTACAATGGCGGCCAAGGAGGTCAAAGTGGTTTGAGCCCCTCAGAATCGAGAGTAAAATGGTGAGGTGTGGAAAAGAAACCAATGAAGGCACGGGGAGCTTCTATACCCCAGGACATGGAGGTCGTGAGCCAAGGGTTAAGCTCATGGTGAGCTTAGCCCATGGCGCGGTCCATGGCTGGACAAGGCAATGGAGGTGATGGGGGCGGTCGGAGGCACCTAGGGCATGGCCTAGGGCGGAAAGGCACTGCACGCAATAAGTGCGCACAGCACGTAGTCGTTGGACAAGACATGCCATCGACCTCCTCATCGCCATGGCGCGCGCGCAGAGCTAGGAGAAGAACAGAGCATGCCTCCCAACCGCTGGATGAGAAGCGCTAGGAAGGTCGCAGACCCTCCGATATGATTTTGAAACAGTAAGTTTTAAAAGACGGGAGGAGGTCCTAGCCATGCGATCTCCATCGCACTGCAGTTGAACAGATCAGGGAGGTCAAGCGCGGTAAAGGGTTAGGAGGTCCTAGCCTTTGGATCTACACCCAAGGGCTCAGACCCGATGGGGAGGACTTATTCACAGCGCGCGCTACGATACACAACATGTGGGAGGTCCTGGCCATTGGATCTTAATCCAACGGCGCAGATCAAGTGAGAGAGGTCATGGCCAAAGCGCACAACAGAGAAGGAGGTCATGGCGGTTAGATGAAAATCTAACGGCTACAAGATGATAAAGGAGGTCGTGGCGGTTGGATTTTAATCCAACGGGCATGACCTGAGGTGCGGGAGGTCTTGGCCCCTAGGCAAGACACTGGATCAGGATGGGGAGGTCGTGGCCCTCCGATTTCCTTAACGCGGATGCGCAAAGGAAAAGGGAACAGGAGGTCCAAGGCGTTGGATCTAAATCCAACGGTGCGGACCTCCTGGGGGACTTAACGTTTGGGCACGCTACAGCCCAAGATGTGGAGGTCATGGCCTTTGCATTTAAATCCAAGGGCACATAACAGATAGGGAGGACTTAGACGCTGCGCAACGCACAAGAGAGGTCATGGCCATTAGATTTAGATCTAAGGGCTAAGACCTCATGTGCGCTGGGAGGTCTGATGCGCACAAGGCGAGGAGGAGGTCGTGACTGTGGATCTTAATCCAACGGTGCACAACATGAGATGGGGGAGGTTTTGTGCGTTGGATATCATTTGGGAGGTTGTGGGTCGTTGGATTTGATCCAACCAGCGCACAACAATTGAAGCGGGGAGGTCCTGGGCTGCGATGATTTGCAGCGGAGGTCGTGGCCTTTGGATCTAAATCCAACGGCTACGACCTCAACAAGGTGGAGAGGAGGTTTGAGTGGTTTGATAGCGAGTGGAGGTCTTGGCCATAGATCTTTGATCCAACGGCACAATATGAGATGGGGGAGGACCTCACTGTGAATGTTTGAAGAGGAGGTCGTGGCCTTTGGATTGAATCCAACGGCTACGACCTCAACAAGGTGCAAAGGGAGGTCTTTGAGGTTTAAAAACACAAGGGAGGTCATGGCCATGGATTTTGATCCAAGGGCAATGACCAGATGAGGTGGGGAGAGGACCTTGCGGTGTTGACCGCTGAGGAGATCGTGGCGGTTGGATGTAAATCCAACGGCTGTGACCTCATGAAGGCGGGAAGGGAGGTCTGATGAGCCCGGGAGTGGGTTGGGTTGGACCAACTTTGCAAAGCGGCTAGCCCAAGGAACAGTGCACCATTTTAAATTTAGTTTTTAACAGCTGAGACGTTGCAGAATTATTAGAGATAGCAAATGAACTCCAAAATTTATGAAATTTTAACTGGAGCTTGCTGACATCATGATTAACCTTACATAAAATTTCCAGAGGTTATTATGCACTGCATTTTTCTCAGGAAATTCATTAAGGCTGTTCAAGGGTTTGTTTTACCTCCAAAAATTATCAAACAAGTTTTATAACTCATGATATTTTTCAGAGGGGTCCCACAACATTTCTAGGACCAAGGAAAAATATCTCCAAGGGTTTGGCACAAGGTTTGTGACAAATGGGAAATGGGTTTGACTTTTGGTCAACAAGAGCTTAGTGTTTTTGGATAACACAACTCTTGGACAAGAATTTAAGGTGAGTTCAAGAATTTCAAGATGTGAGAAAAAGTTTTAATTTCTACACATTTAATTACATTTGAAAGAAACACCTGATTAGGTATTTGGGATGTTACAAAATCTCCCCCCCTTACAGAAATCTTGTCCCGAGATTTTGGCTCAGGCGGGGAAGGAAGATGGGTAGTCTTTCCGTTTCCAAGTAACTCCATCCACGGAATGATTTGGCCATTGAACTTTTAGGATCTTGAGGACACGATTCCTTGATCTTCGTTTAGTTTCTTCAAGGATACGAACCTTCCTTTAAGATTCTATCCATTTATAATATTTTTGTTGTACTTGGACCTAATTCTCGAACTCTGTTCAGTCCAATCAACACTTTATTTAGTTACATATTGTTCCCAGCTCGTTCCTTGTCAAGCCGGATTTTATTTGATTTGTTTTATTGCATTGTTTCTCGTCAGGTCACAATTCTGACCAATCTTCTTGCACATCAAGAATTTCCAACGGAGCTTCCTCGGTTGGAACACGGAGGCACCCCTTACTGGGACACATGAAAACATTATGTACCCCCCCTCAAGGCAGCAGGTAATTTCAAGCTTATAGGCGATAGCCCCTTTCTTTTCGATAATGCGGTAAGGATCCACATATCGAGGAGCTAACTTGCCCTTGATGCGAAAACATTGATGGCCTTTTCGGTCTAACCATCAGTTTGAGGAGGGTAAGCTGATCTGAAAGAAACACGAGTTTCCATAGCCTCTTATAGGCTATGCCAAAATTGAGAAGTGAGCAGAGAAGCACGATCAGAACGATCGTCTTCAGTACACCGTGCAAATTTACGATGCGGAATATGTAGAGATCCGTTAGAACTTCTATACGAAGGTCATTTTTGACAGACTGAGAGCTTGATCTTGACTCTATGGTTGGTTGTGCATGGCCGTTGTTAGTTGGTGGAATGATATGTCTGGTTAATTTCGGAACAACTTGTCTGGTTAATTCCGGAGAGATTTATTTGGTTAATTCCACTAACAACGGGATCTCAGCCTGCTAACTAGCTTTACGGAGTCATCCCTCCGCAGCTAGCTATTTTAGAGAGACTAAGGTCGTTCTTAGTTGGTGGAGCAATTTGTCTATTTACTCCACTAACAAACGAGACCTTCGTCGGTTAACTAGCTATATGGAGTCATCCCTCCGCAGCTAGTCTCTAAAAAGGAATATGGCCGTTTAGGCCACGAAGGTTCGAGGCAACAACAGGTATGTGATGCCCTTAAAATGTAAAGGGACGGAAATGTGCCACTTTAGTCAAACGATCGATGACAACCCAGATGGCATTATGGGGTTTGGGGCAAGCTAGTAAGATCTTCTTGAAACCGGGTTGGTGCCGGGCACCAGATAAAAGAGCGTAATAAAGATCGCCAACAGTGGCAAAAGATGGAGATACAAAGGAATGAGGCGCTCCTGAACTGATTAAAATAATATCAGGGCAAGAGTTAACAAGAAGCGTACCTAACACGACGCCAGGTACTTCCTGAGCTTTCTTAGCCGAGATGGAGTTGACTGGATCAAAAACGACCCTCCAGTCACGATGGGTTGCAGGTGCGTGTGATCGAATCACGGGCTGTGAAAAGAAACGAGAGGTTGCTCCTGAATTAAACAAAACAAGAGGTGAATGGGAGTTAGCACAAAGCGCATCGATACCAAAGGAAAAACTTATCGGCCGATTTTGGCGGTTATCACGCAGAATCGTGTTACCGATGGGGCCAGAAGATTCAAATGAGCCCGAAATTTTCGGTTTGATGAATTTTGTCCAAAAAATTGAATTTGCTTGAATTTTGTTCGAATTTGATTTTTTGTCCGAAATTGGCGAAATTTTTCGAAAAACCGGTTACCGCAGAACCGGTCCTATCGCTGCCTCTCAAAATTTTTTCAACCGTAGCGAAAACACCGCCGATACTACATCGTGCCTCTGAATTCTCCCGGTGAAATGGATTTGGCTCGACTACGAGTGATCTTCTGCTGCTTCAAAGGGCAATTGTTGGCGTAGTGCCCTTTCTTGCTACAAAAGAAACAAGTGATTCTGGCAAATGGATTACAGGACCACCTTGCTGACTCGCAAGTGCACACGATTGAGGCACGGTCTGCGAAAGACGAGAGGTTGCTGCAAGCTCCTCAGGGCAATCGATAGCATAATGGCCCTTGAGGTTGCAGAAGAAACAAGTGATATTGGCGACCTTGCTGAAGTCACCCAGAGTGTTCTCCTGACACTTGCGACGATCCTATGGCTTTTTCTTCTTGCCCACAGCAGCAACGGGATTTTCAACCACAAGCTGAAAGTCGGGGAAGGTATAGACTAGTAATCTATTCCGCAGCTCCTCAGACAAATCATCCAAGAACTTTTCTGGTTTGGAGGCATTGGCGATTTCAATGCTTGCAGATGACCGAAGAAGCAGTCGCTGTAGTTCCAAAGACTTGGCAATCACCAGGTTCATGCTACACTCCTTGGGATAGTGATCGCTTCCCTCGCAAAGGAAACAAGCAACTTTGGCAGCCGGACAATCTCCGGGTAAGTGGTCTTTGTCACAATTTGGACAGGCCGAAGTACACTGGTTGCTGTAGTGTCCTTTCTCACCACAACGCCGACACACCTTGACTTTTCCTAGTTCGCAATCTTCGGCGAAATGCCCCTCTTCACCACAGCCAAGGAAAAAAGGAGGCAATTGCCGCTCTTGAGTAATGGGACGATGAAAAACTTATCTACGATTTTAGCGGTTACGCATCATAACAGAATCGTGTTACCGATGGGGCAGAAGATTCAAATGAGCCCCAAATTTTCGGTTTTGATGAATTTTGTCCAAAAAATTGAATTTGCTTGAATTTTGTTCGAATTTGATTTTTTTGTTCAAATTGGCGAAATTTTTTCGAAAAACCGGTTTATCACGCATGGTAATCGTCCTATCGCTTGCCTCCAAATTTTTTTCAACCGTAGCGAAAACATCGATCGACCACAATCCAAACACTTGCCAGAGCGGAGTCGCTTGCAAGCCTCGTCTGGACAGTTGGAGCTAGGGAGAATTTCGTCCCAGCCCGCTTGCTGACCTAGTCCGCTACTGGACTGTCCAGACATCCTGCTACGAAGAGATGGGTTAACACGAAACCCGAGGATTAGAAGTTGAAGAAAGCGAAAAGGGATGCCAACGACTAGTGGAATGGAACATCACCCTAACCGAAAGCCAACAAAATAGATAGTACAGATCCCTACCCAGTTAATAATAGATTAGATGATAATAAATGTAAACTAATGAAACAAGCAGAATAAAAGAAGTTATAGAGAGCCTAATAAGGAAGAAGCAAAAACAGCAAGGAAAAGTACTTTAAAGGCTTCCAAAAATGACTCCAAAACAGCAAGGAAAACATAAGATTAAAGGCCAACTTCCCAACACAACTAACTTGTATTGAATGAACGAGTAATTGGTTGAGAAGATAAAATTTCAGCACACTACTCCAACTTCTAACACTTCCATATGGCAAGGTAAAACCAAGAGAATAGGTGTTAGATACTTAGCTAACTAGTATCACATCTTACCCTTTCATTTCCACAAGTTTTAGCTGATTAACCTCTCATTTTCTACCCTATTTAGAACCTTTGAGCTTGCTGTCCGGAAATTGACGCTTGCTGTCCAGATTTTGCATCCAAGCTTCCAGTCGAAATTGGCCATTCCAGAAGCTTCAAAACCTTGTAAATGGGCAGCTAACGCTTCAATTTGCCAAACTCATTGATTCCCAAAACCCACTTAATCGATAACCACTATCTTTGGAGGGAAAGAGAGGAAAATAAACTCAATTTAGAACAAGATGAGAGAAGAAAGCTAAGATAGGTAAGGAGTAAAAGTAGAGACTTTACTTAAGCTTTCATAAACCATTTGATATTTTGAAATTAAGTTTTCCAAAACATCCTAAGAACGACCAAGCTTGGGTTACTACGGTCAGTATGGCTCTGATACCAACTTTGTGAGGACCCCGGTTTGTTAGGCTTGTAATACTTAGTCATCCATTGACCCTAGCATCACAAACATAATAACCCGTGTCTTCGAGATATGTATACTTCCCAGAAATGCAGTATACACACCTCTTTACAAAATCATGCATCAAGTTCATACAAGACATAGAACCAAGCACGAACTAGAATAAAAGACATACATAATATAGAGAGAGTTATTACAAAAGGAGAGGCCAACAGGCCAAACAACAAATACAAAACTAAAATAAATAGCGGAAGCAAAAGTGCCATAAGATGGCCACAAACAAAAGCCAATTAGTGTGCCTTTACCCACAAGGCAACCAACCGGAACGCCAAGCTAGTCGTCAAACCCGAAGCACGTCTCACAAGAGTGAAGCCCTTGGGGCTCACCTTCTTTCTCTGCAACAAGGTTATAAGCAAAGCAAATGAGTACAAAAATGTACTCGCAAGACTGACGTGTAATATAACAGAACTATAGTTTAACTACATGCAAGCTTTATTTAGTGGATGAGGCTTTGGACTCATTTTAGCATAAAGCCAGTTTTCATTTGCAATAATGTAATAGATTGAAAGCAATTTGGACAAAGCATTTTTAATTGTTGAAGTAACAACGATACAATAATAATAACAACAACAAGAACAACCTGGAAGTGACTAACCCAATAGTCACCACAACAATAGTATGAACATCCATTCATACCAACCATGTTAAGTTTTAATTAAAGGTTGTAGTCTAGTTCTCACGGGGCGTTTCTGAGCGTGTCCATAACCTAGGACGAGGCTATTTGAATAGTTTTAACCCTGCAGGGGTGTACCAATGTACCCACACGTCAGATCGCCTTTTCGCCACATGATTTAGCACACTTCCTTTGGTATGCCAGCACGGCTAAGTCCTACGAGACATTTCCAATGGACGATGCTAATTAAGAACCCAAGAACCCACGGGATAAGGACACATTAGATGACCTAGCGGCCTCGCTAATGCTTCCTCCCACACCACACACACATATTTTCTTGTAAAACATACCAACCGACCGGCTCATAATTAACACCTCCCAAAGTACTTAGTCAAGAGAGGTCCCATATCCCCCTCGTGTGGTTAGCACGCAAAATTGCTCAGAACGGTGGCGCAAGTAACTCGGTCCTTATTGACTTAGGCATACTACCACATTCCAAAAACCACACCATCCATCCAATATGCCCAAGTCCAAATAGTTTTCATTTTTATTTGTTTACAAATTAACAAATCATACAAGGGGACATAATGGAATAATAGTTTTTGTGTGATCAAGGTCATCGACATAATGTCGACAACCGCCCATTTCTACCGTTATCTAAGCATTGCTGAGCATGACACCGTAAAAACAATAAAAGATCATAATTAAATCACCGAGCTCTAATTCACCAGCGATATTAGTAAATTATGGTTTGTGGCAGGGGGTAACAATTTAGAGGCAACAATGCAATAGGAATAGCTACCTCTAAACGATAAAATTACTTTGACACAAAAGCATGCATACATACAAGTTAAACAAAATATTAGACTTTGAAAGTAATGGGATTAAGCGGGATATGATCAAACTGCTTGCCTTGCTGGAGTTAACCAATTTGCTGCAGAGTATCGCTCACGGGATTAACACACTCGTCGGCACCTAATCGAAAAGGCAAAAAGAATCGATAAGAACGACAAAAACCACAAGGACAGCACAGCAAACAAACTCCAAATGCTCTGAAATTTCTACAGCAGCAAGAGGATGATTTTTAGGGAATTTAGCAATAAGAACCAATGGATTTGGATTCTCGATGCAAAAGATATGAGCAAAACAATTCTGCTCAGCCCTAAAAATACCAAACTGCCACTATTCACTAATTTAATTATTAGGCAACATTTTCTAGAAAGGTGGTGATACTGAGATTTTTACTGTAAAACCATCACCTTATGAGATGAATAACACAATTGAGTTCATCTCATTTGGAGCTATTATGCATTTTCTATACTTTTTCAAAAACAAGAACTTGAACAAAATTATAATGCACAAGTAAGCTTTTTGAAAACAGTGACAAGTCTAAATCTTATTCTAACATTTATTTTACTAACAGAGGAAGCCAACAAAGTTGGATTCACTCAAAAAGGAGCTCTAGAGAATTACTTATGCATTTTACAAGTTAATTTGAATTTTTATTGCGACATTTAAAGTTAGTTTTGAAAACTATTTGCAATTGCATGTTCTGGAGCTGAACTGAGCCCATAACCATTTTTAGATTAGAGCCTAGTCCAAACCAGAGCTACAGAAATTTGAATCACCCTATTTGGATTTAAATTGAATTAGTTGTGCAATTTCAAAGTTCATACCTTTTTTTCAGTTTACAAATAAGTGCTCACTGGAATTTCTAAACTTCCAAAACAGAGGGGGAGGACGTGAACCGTTGATCTAAATCAAACGGCCCAAGACCTCCAGAGGAAAACGCGCACACGCCTGAGCAGGTCCAGAGAACATGGGCCGTTGATCTTGGATCCAACGGTCCATGTCCTCCCGCCGCCACGCCAAGAACTGAGGGGAGGTCGTGGCCGTTGATACCGCATCCAACGAACCACAACACATGAGGGAGGACCTGGACGGTCCAGATCAAACGAAGGAGGTCCGGAGCGGCTGAGATCTTCCAAAGGAAGATCTAAACTATCAAGATCTCCGCAAGGAAGATCTACATCGTCAAGACCTCTCGAGGGAGGTCCTAGACGGTCCAAATTTTCCAAGGGAGGACCTTAATGGTCTAGATTGTCCCAGGGAGGACCTTAACAGTCAAAGCAACAACAAAGAGGTCCTGGGCGGTTCAGATCCACTTGGGGTGGTCCTGAACGGCCAAGATCTAACAAAGGGAGGTCCTAAGCAGCTCAAATTTCCACTGGGAGGTCTGGGCGGCTAAGATTTACCCGAGGAGGTCCACAAAGGTTAAGAGGACCTCGGGGAGGTCCTACACGGTGGAGATCAACACAGGGAGGACTTCAACGGCTAAGATCTCCCACAAGGAGGTCCTAGCGGTCAAGATCGCAAGGAGGGAGGTCTGGGGTTGTCCTTACAAAAGACCGGGGTGGTCTTTGCAAAGAGGACCCCGAGGGGAGGTCCAAAATGGCTAAGATGGCCCCGAGGAGGTCCCGCCGAGACCTAAGATGGACAAAGACAAGACCTCAGACGCAGCCGCTAAGGACACATTAAAAGCTACAATGATTGGAGGTGATTAGCCATAAATGGGGGAGGTCTTTGTCTTAACGACAACGGCACAGTGCCATTGTCGTCCGACAAAATCCCGAGAGGCTACCAAGGCTCGACGTCGGCGATGAGGACCTCGCCGGCGCCAACCAAGGGCATCAATGTGTGCGCAATAGTGTTGCGCACACACTGGGACCACTCTCGACGGCGGCGGCGGCCTAAGTCAACGGCGAGCCGGAGAGGAATGAGATGATCAACACGGCCAAAACACAAACGGCGATAAAGAGCTCCGCAGCGTTCATTCAAGCGGGTGCCCAAGAAAAGCTCCGCAACAACATACACGCGGGTGCCAGCATCTACGGGACTACCAGGAGGGTTACCTGGAGGTCCTGAAGAAGATGAAGAGGTTGGAGAGGAGGTAGACCGGTGCTGGTGAAGACGATGAGCTCCACGGCCAAAGGGGAAATCCTCCAGCACCAAGCTCCACTTAGCCCTTCCTGAAAAGGCCAACCCAAATGAAGTTAGGGTTAGGAATTCTAGGAATTAGGGGAGCAACAATGGAGCAAAGGTCCAGAGAGGATGCCACTGGAGTACTGGCACCGAGGAGCTCCAAGCTGCTACAATGGAGGCCAAGGAGGTCAAAGTGGTTTGAGCCCCTCAGAACCGAGAGTAAAATGGTGAGGTGTGGAAAAGAAACCAATGAAGGCACGGGAGCTTTATACCCCCAGACATGGAGGTCGTGAGCCAAGGGTTAAGCTCATGGTGAGCTTAGCCCATGGCGCGGTCCATGGCCTGGACAAGACAATGGAGGTGATGGGGGTAGGTCAGAGCAGACCTAGGGCATGGCCTAGGGCGGAAAGGCACTGGCACGCAATAAGTGCGCACAGGCACAGAGCCGTTGGACAAGACATGCCACTGACCTCCTCACTGCCATGGCGCGTGCGCGCCAGAGCTAGGAGAAGAACAGAGCATGCCTCCCAACCATTGGATGAGAAGCGCTAGGAAGGTCGCAGCCCTCCGATATGATTTTGAAACGGTAAGTTTTAAAAGACTGGGAGGAGGTCCTAGCCATGCGATCTCCATCGCACGGCTGCGAACAGATCAGGGAGGTCAAGCGCGGTAAAGGGTTATGAGGTCCTAGCCTTTGGATCTACACCCAAGGGCTCAGACCTGATGGGGAGGACTTATTCACAGCGCGCGCTACGATGCACAATATGTGGGAGGTCCTGGCCATTGGATCTTAATCCAACGGCGCAGATCAAGTGAGGGAGGTCGTGGCCAAAGCGCACAACAGAGAAGGAGGTCATGGCGGTTAGATGAAAATCTAACGGCTACAAGATGATAAAGGAGGTCGTGGCGGTTGGATTTTAATCCAGCCGCACGACTGAGGCGCGGAGGTCTTGGCCTGGGCAAGACATGGATCGGGATGGGGAGGTCGTGGCCCTCCGATTTCCTTAACGCGGATGCGCAAAGGAAAAGGGAACAGGAGGTCCAAGGCGTTGGATCTAAATCCAACAGTGCGGACCTCCTGGGGGACTTAACGTTTGGGCACACTACAACCCAAGATGTGGAGGTCATGGCCTTTGGATTTAAATCCAACGACACATAACAGATAGGGAGGACTTAGACGCTGCGCAACGCACAAGAGAGGTCATGGCCTTTAGATTTAGATGTAAGGGCTACGACCTCATGTGCGCTGGGAGGTCTGATGCGCACAAGGCGAGGAGGAGGTCGTGACCGTGGATCTTAATCCAACGGTGCACAACATGAGATGGGGGAGGTTTTGTGCGCTGGATATCGCTGGGAGGTTGTGGGCTGTTGGATTTGATCCAACGGCGCACAACAATTGAAGCGAGGAGGTCCTGGGCTGCGATGATTTGCAGCGGAGGTCGTGGCCTTTGGATCTAAATCCAACGGCTACGACCTCAACAAGGTGGAGAGGAGGTCTGAGTGGTTTGATAGCGAGTGGAGGTCATGGCCATAGATCTTTGATCCAATGGCACAATATGAGATGGGGGAGGACCTCACTATGAATGTTTGAGGAGGAGGTCGTGGCCTTTGGATTGAATCCAACGGCTACGACCTCAACAAGGTGCAAAGGGAGGTCTTTGAGGTTTAAAAACACAGGGGAGGTCATGGCCATGGATTTTGATCCAAGGGCAATGACCAGATGAGGTGGGGAGAGGACCTTGCGGTGTTGACCGCGGAGGAGATCGTGGCGGTTGGATGTAAATCCAACGGCTGCGACCTCATGAAGGCGGGAAGGGAGGTCTGATGAGCCCGGGAGTGGGTTGGGTTGGACCAACTTTGCAAAGCGGCTAGCCCAAGGAACAGTGCACCATTTTAAATTTAGTTTTTAACAGCTGAGACGTTGCAGAATTATTAGAGATAGCAAATGAACTCCAAAATTTATGAAATTTTAACAGGAGCTTGCTGAAATCATGATTAACCTTACATAAAATTTCCAGAGGTTATTATGCACTGCATTTTTCTCAGGAAATTCATTAAGGCTGTTCAAGGGTTTGTTTTACCTCCAAAAATTATCAAACAAGTTTTATAACTCATGATATTTTTCTAAGGGGTCCCACAACATTTCTAGGACCAAGGAAAAATATCTCCAAGGGTTTGGCACAAGATTTGTGACAAATGGGAAATGGGTTTGACTTTTGGTCAACAAGAGCTTAGTGTTTTTGGATAACACAACTCTTGGACAAGAATTTAAGGTGAGTTCAAGAATTTCAAGATGTGAGAAAAAGTTTTAATTTCTACACATTTAATTACATTTGAAACAAACACCTGATTAGGTATTTGGGATGTTACAATTACCAAAATACACCTTCTCGATCTTTTCCGAAGACCGAGTCCAATCCTGTTGAAGCAATCGCCTGCTTCGCCATGTGTAGGTTGATTCAGCGGCTCTCATCGTGTCGGCAAGTCTCTCCCATCCGGTTCCCACCGGACCACCTTGGCACTTGCACCGACCCCCGCACCGCTTGATCCGGCCAGTTGCATCGAACTGCACGTTCGATCAACCTCGTCCATTCTGCGCGATGCTTGAGTCACCTGACCTCACCCGGCATCCACGATCATTCTGGACCTCAGCTCTCCAAGCTTAGTCCCGATCCTCCTTGCCGCTGACCGTCATTGACACGCAAGCCACCGCACAAAGAATAGACCAAGAAATCGTCTCCGGGAACAAGTTCTTCACAACTTGACCCACGTTAGCTCAAAACATGCAATATGCAACATATATGCATTAACAAATATGGAATGACATAACCCATAAACAATTTTCAATTATCTCAACATTCAGCACAAAGACAGTCTGACCGCAGTTCACTGGCCGCCTCTCTAACTTTGCCGAAAACGCATGAAACTTCAAACCAACAAAGCCCTTGCCAATTGTTTCATCATCCTGAGATCATGAGAATATCCCCATGATATCCACAAGTAACATGCTCAAAACCGATTCTTCATTTAAGTACAGTAACAAAGGAATCCAACAAAATTGATTTTACTTAATTTGGAGTTATAGAGAAATACTTATGCATTTTTGAAGTTAAAACAATTTTTAGAGCAACAATAATACGAAACCTAAAGTAATTTTGCCAAAAGTGATTTATGGAATAGTGGTCGACGAGGGTAGCTTACCCTGAGCAAAAGGAGACGAAATGAACTGTGGGAGAAGCACCAGTGTGGTGAGGAGGTGGTGTACGAGAGAGGAATTTTACAGGGGGCTCACCGTGCCGGCGATGGAGACGAAAGGTGTTCTTTGCGGTCGAAAAATGGGGAATCCAAGATTCGATGGTCCCTGTGAACAAAAGTTAAAATTAATGGAGGGGAAAACTTTCTAGTGTCCTAGAATGTGTGCTGACATACCTAGGAGCAAGAGAGGCTCACTAGAAAAGAAGATGGCGAAGAGGTGCCGCTCGGTGCGCGCTCCGGAGCCGGCAAAGACACGATGGCGCCAATTGATCTACAAACAACGACAAGGGTTCAAATGAGCTGAGATGGAAGCGGCATGGAAAGGGAGAGTTGAGGGACAAGGTTGTGCAGACTTTACCGCAGAACAGAGCAAATGAGAGCTCCTCCTTCCTCAGCCCTGAGAGGAAGGATGGGGGAAATTGGGGGCGAAGTGGAAGTATTATCCTCGGATGAGGACGGAAATGGTCACGGTGTGAGATGGCGAAGGCCTGGGAATGGTCAGCTAGGGCGGTGCGGCAACGGCGTGGCGGCATGCAACAGAGCGAGGCGGCTCCGTGGCAGACGCGGCCTGAGCGCGCCCGTGCACGTGGAGAAGAAGAACCTGACTGGTGGGGCCCGCGATGTCAGCGACAGCAACCGGTGCGTGTCAGAGGGTGGCTTAGCCGGGTGCAGGTTAGGTGGTTCGACCGAGTCCAGTTGCGTGGGTCGAACTCGAGCCCGGGTTCAAGTCAGAGCAACAGTGCAGGGTCCAAAGTTAAATCAGTTTGACCAACTAGCAGAAGATTTGACCAAGGCTCTAAAAATAGGAATAAAATTCCTAAAATTCTAAAATTAATCAGAGGGGTTCCTGGGACATCTTAGTACCCATAAAATTTTTAAAACCCACTATTCATGATTTAATTTGTGTAATTTAAATTCAAACTTAGAAAAGGTTATTGATTTGAGTTTGAATTTTCTGAGGGTTAAAACTATCCCAAAAATTTGGGAAAAATTATATTTATTCATGATAATTATTATATTATTTGAATAAATTATTTTCAAATGATGTTCATAAGTTTTTATTCTTATTTTCTTTTGGAATTTAAATTTGAAGTGTATGTTTTCTTTGATTTCAAAAATTTCAAAAGCAAGAAATTATGCAAATGCTCCAGAAAAACCGATGCATGTTCAAAAGTTTTAAATTCTCCTCATTTTTATACATTTGAAATACAAACCCAAGTGCAATAAAAGATGCAAATGATTCAAAAACATTGTGCATGTTAATGAGATGCATACTAATTATTATTTATTAATTTGGGGATGTTACACCCAACGACTAGGAAACAAACTGGCCAACACAAACAAGGAATTAGACGGCGCACTGCCTTGAAACACCAATTCTTCACTGAACGGGGCTTGCAAAGTCATTGTCTTCCAAAAGCAACAAATCTTAGAATGGTAACTGAATAACCAGACCATACCAAGGATAACATCAAAAGGCGATAACTGAATCACCATAAGATTAGCTGTGAAATTCTCATCATCAATGGTAATAGAACAGCCTAGACAAGCTGTAGAGCTAGAAATAAGACCCCCCGGAGAACTGACTACAACAGATTCAGAAATATGCTGTAAACTCAAACCCGCCCTTCTAGCAAACTCAAGTGACACAAACGAATAGGTAGCCCCTGAATCAAAAAGAACAAAATCCTTATGGGAGTCAACTAGCAAGGTACCTGTCACCACGTCAGGATGGCCCACAGTCTCAGGTGTAGGCATGGCGTAGACTCCCAGTGGTGCCGGAGCAGAGGACACACCGACACTCGGCGAAGGATGAACATGGACTACCGCAGGTGATGTGAACGAAGGCGGTGCAGATGGTACAAGGTTCCAGTAGAACCCTACAGGAGATGCAGGAGAGAACCCTGCAGGAGGAGCCCACCCTGAAGGGTGGTAAGGCACAGGAGCAGCTGCTAGGGTCTGAACTGAACCTCGTGGAGCAAAGGACAAAGATGCCGCAGGGACTGACTCCCACTTGATGATGCTTGCTGGGTTCTGCTTGCACACTGACATCTTATGGCCTGACAGGCCAAAGTGACGACAAGCTCTGGTAAAAGAGCACTCAGTAGCACGATGACCATCACCGCACTTGAAGCAAATCATACCATGCCCTAGAACAGGACGCAGCGCCTGCGAAGTCGAAGAACTATGCGGTGAAGGAGCGATCATCTCTGTGATCAAGGCCAAGACTAGGGACGATGGCCTCCTTGAAACTTCTTGGAAGCAGGTCGCTGAGAAGACCCACTCCCACCACTGAAACTCCTCTTCTGACCACTGCCAGAACCACCAGATGGTGAAAATCCACTAGAAGACTGCCTCTCCCTAGTGAGATCTCTCTCCAACTCCATACCCTTGGCCTGATCGACCACAGAGTTGAAGTCAAGCAAGCTGGTCGCCCCCAAGATGTGGTGATACTTATGGTTAAGTCCCCTACGGAACCTCTTTGCCTTTTCTCAGTCATTACCAGCCACAGTGGACACAAAATGGACCAAGTTGTTGAATCCAGCCTCATAGTCCGCTACAGACAGCTTCCCCTAAACAAAGGTCAACAAGGATTGTTCCATCCTCTCGAGTAAGGAATCAAGATAAAACTTAGCTCTGAATTGCTCCAAGAAAACCTCCTAGGTGACTGGTCCTTGCACTGGGGTCCTAGCTACTAGAACCCCTTCCCACCAAATATCTGCTTGGCCCTTCAGTTGGAAGGCCACGAAGCATGCCTTCTGCGCCGAGGTCATCTTCAACGCCCCGAACTGTCTCTCCATATAACGTAGCCAATCAGCGGCCTGAACTGGTGTGCCTGCTCCATCAAAAGAATCAAGCCGAAGAGACATCGACTCTCGTAGGCTCATCCTGGCTTCAGGTGGAGCTGGAGCAGCACCCGGAATGGCAACAGGTGCAACTGTAGCAAGAGGGGCTGCCTGCACCTGCTGACGAAGTTCTTGAACCTCTCTCTGATGGTCCTGAAGTAAGGCAGCCGATGCAGCCTAAGCATCAGCAGCTAGGTGAGCAGCTGAGGCAACCACCTCACCCGCCTCACCAGTAGCCTCTTCAGCCTGGGATGAAGACACAGCCGGACCGCGTCCACGACCACGGCCACGGCCCACTTCATGACCACGGCCTCTACCTCACGCCATTACTGAACACCAAAGAATATAAAGCTAACCATTCAACTTAAGAACAACAATAACAATAGCACAAAATCAAATCAATAGTAGTTCAACATAATGAAACATACTATCAAAAATGCAGATGCAACGGGTTTCCCAAATCCCACCTACTACGCACAGTGTGTCAATTTAATATTTCAATCACCACGGACCTAAAGCCCGCTTTGATACTAACTGTAACACCCCAGCCCAACATAGAGCCTAGGATGCTACCATACTACTCTACTGAACCAATTAATTTTAATTTATTAATAATCTTTCAACAAAACATTCAATCATGAATGACATAATTTTGATATTCAAGAACTAACACAATCTACAATTAATCAAGATAAAGAATATCATCTATCAATTTCTTATGCTTGTATGCAATGCATATGTTAAGAATGCTCTTTCTTTCTTCTTTGCAATTACCGGTAATGTGGAGTAGTACATCCGTCGATGCATACTCAAACCTGTGCCCTCAGGCACAGGGGCCTCATGCCCACACTCCACGAGTGTGGGGACCCAAGCTCATCCAATGCATGATGGGGATCTAATGCCCGTGCAATGCATGATGCACTACTACAAAAAGGCTAATATTGAACGCCTCATCACAGACGGTTGACCAAAACCATCTATATCACATGCAATCACAGACGGTTTTGGTTTTGCAACCGTCCATGTTACTGGCTACGCCAAAAATTGTTTGTGAAGCGATAATATCATAGATGGTTCATTATGAAAACCGTCTGTGAAGTATCACATATGGTTCTTAATAATAACCGTTTGTGATATTTCAAAATATCACAGACGGTTTTTAACAAACAACCGTCTGTGATACTTCACAGACCGATTTCATAATGAACCGTCTATGATACGACACCATATCACGGACGGTTCCATTGTGGAACCGTATGTGATAAGTATCACTGATGGTTCCATAATAGAACCGACTGTGATAAGTCTCTATTAGTAGGATCCCGCTAGGGTTTGCGCTCTAACTCATCACTCCCCAGCGCCCTTACTCTCATCTGTTCCCCTCCCCACCCGAGTAACCCTATCGCCGACGCCGCCCTTCTTCCCGTCGCCGACGACAGACACTGACGGTTCCATCGCACAAGACACTCGTGACGATAAGAGTGTCTTGTGCAAGGTCACCGCAATGCCACAACTACAGTGAGGCTGCCTTCCCCTCTTCCTCCTCCCCCCGACGTGCGCGACACTGGCTACCTCACCGACCTCCCTCAGCTACCTCTAGCTCCACCGACCTCGGTCTCGGCTACCTCACCACCCACCGGCGATGTCGATCGAGGTAAGACAGATCTATTGGTTTGTACAAATAGACAGATCTATTGACATGTGCTGTTGGTATTCATGTGAACCGAGTTGCAATGTGTACTACCTAGCTAGCTTGTCGGTTGATGGTTGGTTTGGACACCCTTGGCCTTGCTGTCTTGCTGTCTTGCCCTTTGTGACTGCTGGTTGGATGGATGGATCTAGAGGTGGGGAATGGGGTTGTGTTTGGGTGTGACTGTTGCATGGTATGTTCTTAAAGATATTTTTTGTTTTCGATACGTATGATGCCTGTGTCGCTGAAAAACACATTGATGCAACCTTAAGAAATGGCAATCTGAGGGAGGCAATTTGGCTGCCTCTTGGAGAGGATCTTAACAGATGGTTGTCTGTTAATAGTAAGTCTGATCACTATCTATTCTTAGAATAAATAACACCATGTAAGTATATGAATAATGAATCTCAAGGGAAAATAGGATGAACTGTATATGAATAATTTTGGAATGAAAGCTTATGAATCTATGGAATCAAAATCCTTGCACATAGTTTGCACATATGAATGTAAACGAACTTCTACATGGATAGAGGTGAGTTTTTACAGGTTGCTGCTCTTATTTGCTTTATAGATAGAGAGTTAACCATTAAGGAAAACTCTTTTTTACATCCTAACATGATATCGTCAACTTACCATATATTGTTATCTTATTAGCATTCATGTTCTTTTTACAAAAAATTGTGGTCTTCTTATTTAGTATGAAGAAATTTGCCGCTCGGTATTAAAATACTTGAGTGAGATGTGATTGTAATTGTATGAGTCTTAATTATATGTTTCAACATATTTTATATGTTTTACTGGACTTGTATATACTCAATGCAAGTATTATCCATGAGAGTTTTGTCTCAATCCTTGTTAGAGTTTTCCAAATAGTGCCCGCCTCCTCCCTGAGCCCACCTCCCCTCTTCTCTATTCTTGATCTCTTCTCTACAAAATCTCTAAGTAGTGGCTGCTTTTGCCTTTAATACACACACACACACACACATAGTACGTAGCCTTTGTTAATTAGGTAACTCGAGGCCTGATCAATTCAGTTAGCTAGCTTGCTCCTTGGGCCATCATCCTAAATATTCAGGTGAAACACAGCCCACTTCGTCAATCCTAACATACTGGAGTGTACGGTTTGCTTCATACCTTGACATGAACCAAATCGTACACTCCAGTGTGTCAGGTTCGATGAAGTAGGCCGTGGTTCACCTGCACGTTTAGAATGAACGGCCAAGTAGCGAGCTAGCTAGCTGAATTCAGGCATCGGTTAGATAACAAGGGACTACGACCTATATATATATATATATATATATATATATATATATAAACATACGAAGCCAGTTTTAAAGGCAAAAGCAGCCACTGCTTGGAGATTTTGTAGAGAAGAGGCTCTCACAGATGCCTGAATTCCAAATACCAACCGTCTATGAAGAGGATATCACAGACAGTTCCAAATACAAACCGTCTGTGAAACTTAAGCAATCATAGATGGTTTTATATATAAACCGTCTGCGATAGTCAGCTATCACAGATGGTTCTGAGTTAATAATCATCTGTGATATTGTGCATCACAGATAGTTCGAAAACCGTCTGTGATGACCTCATGTCATCACTGACCCATAAACTTAGATGGCTCACGAAACCATCTATGATGACGTTTTTGAACCATCTGTTCAAACGTTTTCTGTAGTAGTGATGGGGACCTCAAAGAAAGAAACAATCCTTGACTACCACGTAATCCAAGGTTCAAAAATGAATGCCATGATGCAAATTGAAACTCACATTCTCAATCCATCATGAAAGTATAATGCTCAGCGATATTATCAAAACATAAAACCTCATAATTAAATCATGACAATTAACATGAATGAAATATCACAATTCATTATCACTGTTTGCACTTGCCTCAACCGTGAGACGGAAGACAACAACGGGAAAGCTCTAGCCCCGGTGTTCACTACTACCTGGCAACCGTAAATTATACTAAGTATCAACCAAACATGCACAACATTTCAATGGAACAAAACGAAACCAATCGTTCCTAAACGAAACCTGAAAATGAACCGATATACTCCCAAAATCCAAATCTGCCCAAACAGATAGCTATCAAAGGAAAATCCATAAATTTTGAGTCAAAACTCCAAAAGTCATGAATATAATTTTTTTGGAATCTACATAAGCTTATCTACAACTTCTCAGGTGACTAAAAGATCAAATTATCAAATCTAATACTTTGATTTTAATCCTGAAGACCGTT
The DNA here is from genome assembly GCA_036346405.1 of Phyllostachys edulis. NCBI lineage: Eukaryota > Viridiplantae > Streptophyta > Magnoliopsida > Poales > Poaceae > Phyllostachys > Phyllostachys edulis. The sequence continues at coordinate 21,628,068 of CM070567.1, read as the reverse complement.
TTGTCATCTTCGGTATTTCTGACTTGGGAAATTCATAACTTTTGTTTGGTACAACCAAACCCATTGTTCTAAAACTCTCTGGAAACTACAGAAAACTAGCTTTCTCAATAAAATTATCACAATTATCTACACTGTACAACAAAGGTTGCAAATAGCTAAGTATTTCAATACTGTCCACAATAGAAGGACAGATTACGGCATTAACTTCAAAAATTCCTATCTTTCATTATAATTGTCCAAAAATTATGAAATTTACCTTCCTAGAATCATCATAAATATCTCTACCCAATTCATCCATCTCAAGCCCCTAATTCGCAGAATTAAACTCGCTGCCTGAATCGAGAGACTGAATAAGCATCTAGACTTGAAAAATTCATAACTAATTAACCGTTCAGCTAAAAATTATGAATTAATACTTTATAGAAAGCTAACAAAATTATCCACCTATCTCTAGGAGACTGTAAACTCTGAATCTTCCTAGAACTAACTCAATTTCGTGCGTCAACAAATCGGCAGAATGATCGATCTACAACAACATGCATAGAATAACTTCCGACGATGAAACACATATGAAATATATACTAAAACCAAAGGGGAATGTGAAGTTACCCACAAAATCCTACTGGACTTTGCTGAATTCCCCTCGTGAAGGTCACCCCCTCCTTCTTCCTCTTCTTCTCCCTTCTCATCTCTTCTTCCCTCTCCTTCCTCTTCCTTGTAGCCAGCCAAAAGCAGGAGGGATCACCGGAGATGACAGCTATGGGGAGGAGAGGCAGCGGGACTGGCTGAGGGAGGGGTGGCACAAGGGGACAGGGAGGTGGGCGGCGGCCAAGAGAGGAGGGAAGGGGAGTTCGGTCAAGGGAGGGGTGGAAAAGGGGGAGGGGCGGCTAGGGTTAGGAGGTGCCCCCCCCCTCTCATGGCCCACTAATGGCCAGCCCAAAAGGGCTCCCTTGGCTTGGGCCGGAAGCCCAAGATCCAAAATTCCCCCAAAATTCCTGAATTTTAATAAATTTCCCTCTCCCGAATAATGTTCTCTCTAATTGATATTCGCGGTATTACACACAACTGACAAGACTCAAAGGTACTAGTCTTACTCATTGGTCAATGGCTCTAACCAAACCTCACACTCCAGATTTCTCAAGTACTCCCTTGATAATGGGTCATACAAAATGTTGTGTACCCCACGCTAGGACTTGAGATGGTCCTAACGATACGCTATCTTCCAAAATCCCTGCAACCTCTAGAAACAAACTAATAATGTACCTTAGGCCAGCCTTCCCTTTGGTACCAAACCACACAACCTGTACATAACACATATAACTTTTATTCCAACTTTCAATCGAACAATTCACCTTAACAAGAAACATCTCCTTTAACAAGGGACACACAAACAACTCGTTTTTAAACAAACTATTTTACAAACATAACCCAACTAAAAATAAAGGATTCTCATCGCAACCACGCATTACCAACTCCCCACCAAAAGAGTCAAATCCAAAATTGAAAATTCAACACGAAAACCTTTCCACTTTCTAAGAAGGCAGTTTGCAAATAAACACCACGTAAAGCCAAAAGCAAAAATCATTGATTGGCCAGAACACCATTTTTTTCTTAATCGGGAAGTTCCACGCATACCAACAAAAACTAATTCAATTTGCAAATGACATCCATCATAAACACATAGCTTAAATAAGAACCAAGAGAATATTTAAATAAGAACCAAGAGAATATTTCACTACCCGAGAACACCTCCTTTTCTCAATCCTTTCTTTTAAGAATTTAACTTCCCTTAAACCATGGGATTCCAAATCATCGCATAACACACTAACTCATTTCTCTTAATGTAATATACCATTTGTTGTTAGTGGATGCAAAAAAATTAGAGAGGGAATTAGGGGAATTAAAAGAGAAAATTCAGAAATTGAGATAGGAATGGGCCGCCAGCCAATAGTCAAGCGGGAGAAAATAGCCATAGTGGGCCATGGCCCATCGAGAAACCGGCCACCAACAAAAGGAGGATGGGGAGCCCTAGCTATGCTACAGTACCACCACTGCTACAGTGCCGCTGCCATTACTATAGCATGCCCTCTACCTGCTGCCACCCCCTCCATGCCATCCTCCTTGGCCAAGCCATGTCACTCCCTTGCTGTAGGGCCAAGGAAGAAGGGAAGAGAAAGGAAGAGGAAGAAGGAGGAAAGGGGGATCACGCAAGTTCCTCAAGGTCGGCATTGCGTTCATCAAAGGGTGACCCACAGATCTCCTTGCTTTGTTTATTAGTTTTGCGATTTGGCAACATCAGGTAGTAGATTGATTATTTGCAGTTTATAGTGCGCTATAGGTTTGAGATCTGAAATGGCAAATTTTGGATTCATCACATGCTAGATATTTGTGGGTAGTGTCTTTAGCTTTCCATATAATCCTAGATCAGGTCATTTGGATGAACGGATCTTTAGTTATAAATTTTACAATACTGTTGTCCATAGGTTCTGTGAGGATTTTGGAAGGTTGTAGTAATTGAATGATAAAAATTAGTTAACGAAATAATTAGAGGATCCAAACAACATGAATATTGTAGGTGATTTCATAGGGTTTCCAGAGAACTCAAGAACATAATTTTTAGATAAACAGATAGAAAGTTATGATTATTTTTATCTTGCTGTCCAGGGTTATAACAGGTTTCGGGCAGAAGTAGTAATATGTAAATTAAAAATATATAATGAACTAATTAGAAGATTGGACCTGCACGATTATTGTAGATAATTGCCTGAGGTTTCCAGAGAACCCAATAACGTAATTTTTTGATAAATAGAATGGGAGATACAATTTTTGAAGGTGACTGTCCTGTTTTGGGACAGAACGACGTTCAAGGGGAAATAGGGTTGTTTAGGATGGCGATTAGGAGCGATGCAATTTATTTATCTATTTTGTATTGTTGTATGATCTAGAACGTCTGCTTAGTGTGGTTATTAATTGGTCAGGTAGGGGTGTGAATCTGGGGATAGCACCCTCTTCCCGTCATCCTACTCCACACGGTTGAGGCAAGTACAATAGTGGGTAGAATATGTTGATTAGTATTCACCAAATAACAATGCTTTGCGAATGTGAATTCTTATTCATAGCCTTAATGTTGTTGTTACATTCATATGTTGATTAAGTCTAGTGGCTCATGTGCATCATTACATTGTCCTTGAATCTTGGACTACATGGAAGCTAAGCATTGATATATATTTGATATCCCCATCATGTTTTAGACATGCATGAGGTCCCCACACTTGTGGAATGTGAGCTTGAGGTCCCTGTGCTAGAAGGCATAGGCATGGGTATGCATCGACGGATGCATACTCCGCATTACCGGTATATGCAAAGAGAAAAGTATGTGCATTTGTGGCATTTAAATTGCATGGCAATGATAGTTGAATTGTTGCGATATTATTCTGGATGATTAATTGGGTTAGGCATAAAGTTTGTTTATGAGATTTAGTCTACTGTCTTAATTGTACTTTGCTAAGTTCTGGACTCACGCTTGTTGCTTGTTTATTTTTTTAGGTACCCTTTGTGAGGATGTCATGCATGGGAAGAGCTGGAATCATCTGATGCACTCTTCACTTCAATAAATACCGGACTTAATAAATCAACAACTTAAGTTTAATTAGAGAATCCTTGAACGTAATCTTTCAGTTTTTGATTAATTGTAATAAGAGTCGGATGGTGACTCCATAGTAATCCTTATGATCGTTATCTTTAATACTGTTACAGTATTATCGTACTTAGATTTCTGTTAGATGCTTTTAATTTGCTCAAATGTTAAAAGTTACAAAGGAGATTCTGCTGAATTGTAGAGGAAAATCTTAGTTTATTGTTATGTTATGATTTCTTTAGTAGCATTCCAGGCTCATGTGGGCTGGGGTGTTACAGTTGGTATCAGAGCAGGCTTTAGGTCCGTGGTGAATAGATTAACAACTTAGGTAACTTAATTTGCTAAAAATTTGCTAATGGTTAATTAACTTAAAACTTGCCACACTGGTGCACAGTAGGATATGATGGGTCAAGCATTGCATTTATGTTTCTGTTATACTGTATTGATGATTTATGTTATGAGATGATCTTGTATGCTTATAAATTGATTATATGATTGTTATGGATGATAATAGTCGAAGCCGAGAGGTAGAGATCATTATGGTGGCCATAGGCATGGCCATGTTGTACCACCGTTCGTGGTATGGGAATAGCGAAGGGTTTTTTTCTCGGGTAATTTAGTTAGAAAGGATGGGAATGAGTTTCTTTAAAAAAAAGCTGTTGTTTTTTTTAGTGGTATTTGGTTATTATGATTACGGCCGCTTGCGGTTGATGACCATTCTTTGGATAATGGTTACAAAGCAGTTGATGGGCTTCAATTGGTCTCTATTTGTTTTATAGAGTAATTATTGTCTTTTCCGACTGTTCCACTATTTTTACTACTGGTAAACATTGTTATTCACAAGATTGTTCATTTTCATGAGGGTTCTACATTTCTTATTGGTAAATGTGACCCGGTTATTCATTTGGTATTTTGGATGATGGAAACTATCTGTTACAAACTTCATTGAAGAAAGTTTTGACTCTACGCATTTCTTTTGGAGTAGTTGGAGTGTTGAAGTTTAGTACTTCTTCTTTGAGAAAGAAAGTTTCAAAACTCTTTTGTAATGTTTTGTTGTGTTAAATGAGAAGTTGTAAGCATAGAAGATAAATTGATATGGTATGGGTATCAAGTTGGGTCAATGGCGTGGTGCATAATTAATCTTAATGAGTATCCTTTGAAGTGAAATCAAATAAGTTGATGTTGTCCTCTAGTAGTTCTTGATGAATTGTGATTAAGAGTGTGGCTATACCTGATGGGAATCAATAGAGTTATTAAGAAGTGTGGAATATTGATGAAATGGTGGATCATTAAAATTGTTTAGCTTGCTAAACCTGTTGGATCATTTGGTATCAATGGATTAATCTAACTGTGTAGGAAGGGAAAGTTAAGGATATGTTCGACTATTGTTTTAGTAGATAATAATCTAGAAATTTCCTTTAATTGGCTACTAGATGATCTTATATATACTCATGGGAATGCAAGTAGAGAAAGGACAATAAATTCATCCATGATTGAATAATCGTCAATGGTTTACGATAACCTCTAGATTAGAGTTAGTGTGTACTAAATTAGTGTGAGCATTGCTAATAGGTGAAGGCTTGAAATTTAAAGGTGATTTATACATGTGAGTTTTACAAGGATGACTTCTGGCTGCATGCCCTTGTGAGAAGATGTTTGCTTTGATAGTGTGGTTTGTGCATTAGATATTCTCTAGAACAAGTTGACTACTGCACTCTTATTAAGATAACAAAAATATTATGAAATCATTTATTGTGTTTCCTTTGGAAAGGTTTATGATGGGATTTAATAGGTGACCTGTGTTTGCATGATGGCAAATTTGTCGGATAATAGTATGCCTTTGATGAAAGGGTTTTGGTATAACCTTTTAAATTGTGTAGTAGAATCCCTCTAAAATAATGTGGCTGTTGTAGCGAGGTTGTAAGATTTTGGTATACTCTAAATTTGAGGATGGGATGATAAAGTAGTATGTAACAATTTGGTGAGCTTTTGGGGCTTTATAATGGAAGAGTAGACGATGACAATTCTTGTTAAGAGTGTATTATTCTTGATGTTAGTAATATTGTCTGCACGAGATTGTGACTCATGGGAGTGGTGATGATTCTTTTAGAGAGAAAGTAAGTGATTGCCTTTTGTAATATCGATTAAATGAAATGTTTGGAGTTTTGCATTCGTGATCTTTTGGGAGTTCATGATTTATGTAGTAGATGAAATTAATTTGAGCAAGGTGACGTATTGGACGGTTCTATTGGTTTTTAAGTGATTCATATGCATTGATCTTAGAGGCTCTTTTATTTGAGTTGGCAAAGTGATGTTGCAATCAAAGATAATTGTTTCCTTTGTTAAATGAAAGAGTGTAGTAGAGGTATTTAAGGTTGGAGTCAAGTTTTGTAGCTTGCAGCTTATTGAAGCGTACTTAACTTTGTTGTTGGCCACATAAGAGTCCCTCAAGTTTCAAAAGCAATGTTTTATTCTTATTGGATAAGGTTTGATATTCTCTTCTTGTGGAACTTGTGCCCTTAACTGTGATCTCGTCTTTTGCTTTTCTGAGATCATTGCTATTTGACTATTTCTCTAGGTCTCATGCTCACTGCAAGGAGTAACGTTTTCTTGTATGTTGAAACTTGTCTTTGTTTGCCTTTTCCTTTTGAGAAAGGATTAACCGACTTGTATTGCAAAGTATTGTAAAGTGTAATATGGCATCTGGTTGGTGGTGGTCAAGTAAATGATAGTGGTGAGATTTTGGGTACCAAACTATTTCAAGAGCCACATAACGTGAATTGGTTTTGACCTATAACTCTTGGAGAGAATTTGATTTAAATTGAATGATTATCGTTGAAATTAAACTGATTAGTGTTACAACTAGTAGAAACTATAGTGAATTGTAATCCAAGAACCTTAGCTCATATTGGAATGTTGGGATTATCGAAGGTATGGAAATCTTGATCGATTTATTAGAGTACCGCGATTGGGTAATTTGCCAGGTTGTGTAGGTGAAATATGATGGTGTAGTTTAATGGGAGTAGGATTAGCGGAGTAATATAATCATAACGACAATTAATGGGATAGTAGGGAGTGTTGAGTTGTTGTAAGGTATGCCTTGGCTTTAGTGAATAACCTTCTAGGAGTTAGAATCTTTTTAAAGATAATTTGGTCGAGAAAATATTTATAGGTTGATGTTAATAATTGAGAATGTTTGGATTGCGGGAATTTTAGATATCGAATCTGAGGATTTCCTATCAATTATACCAAGTGTTCATTATATGAGTTTTGGAGGTTGAAATTGGGCTTGTATTTTAAGGTAGAACCTTGGTTACCCAATAACTATGTGTAGTAGTAGTAGAATAAAAGTGGATTCCGAATAGTGTGATGATCAATAATAGAATCCTTTGGGGTAGTAAATGAATGTGTGTGCTGAGAATTTCAAGTTGATTATCCTTAAAGGATTAAGGTGATGTGATTGTGGGTAAAATCTATGTTGAGATGCATTGGGAATTATTTGTCAAAGTGACTCCTTTGGTAGAGGAGTGGACTAGAGTATCTCTCTGTGAGTTAGTAGAGTCCCTCTAAAGGCGTGTGGTTGTTGCTTTCTGGTTGAGCATCGCTTTCAGTTTGCCGGTTAAGAGGAAGGAGTTAGTGTGATGATTTGGAATCCCATGATCTGAGAAAAAGTTTATTCCTAAAAGAAAAATTGAGAAAAAAATATTTTCTCGGGTAGTAAAATGCTCTCTTGATTCTTGTTTGAGCTGTGTGTTTATGACAGTGGTCATTTGGAATTTTAGTTGGCTTTATCTTGGAATGTGTGGTTCTTTCCGGTTCGGAAAAACAAAGGAAATGGTTGAATTGGGCATTCGAGTGATTTCTCCCTTGGCTTATGAAGTGTTTTATTTGTAAATTTTCTATTTCGAAAGTGGAAAGGTTTTTGTGATGAATATTCGATTTTCAATTTGACTCTTTTGGCGGGGAGTTGATAATGTGTGGTTGGGATGAGGATCCTTTATTTTCAGAGCTGGGTTCTATTTGTAAAAGAGTTTGTTTAAAACGAGTTCTGTTGTGCGTCCCTGGTTAAAGGAGGTGCTCTTTGTTATGGTGAAGAAATTGATTGAGAGTGGAACAAGAGTTTCATGTGTTATGTGCATGTTTTGTGGTTTGGTACCAAAGAGGATGTTAGCCCAAGGTACATTGGTTTGTTTCTAGGAGTTGTGGGGATTTTTGGAAGATAGCATAGAGCTAGGACCGTCTTGAGTACTGGGTGAGGGTACGCAACATTTTGTATGACTCGGTGTCAAGGGAGTACTTCAGATATCCAAAGTTGAGGTTTCATTAGAGCCATTGACCAGTGAGTAAAAATGTACCTTTGATTTTCATCCGATGCGTGTACTGGAGAGGTCAGAGAGAGTGTTGATGTATAGACGTGGGTATACGTTAATGTGTTGTGGACACATCAGTCCAAGAAAGATGTGACTTGGGAGTTGGAGTCTCACATGTGCGAGCAGTACCCGGAGTGGTTCACGAGGGGTATGTGTTAAAGATTGTTGATTTCAGTTCTGGTGTTCTGTCGAGTAGATTGGTGAAAGTAGAATTTGGGATCGAATTCTTTTTAAGGGGGGTAGAATGTAATATCCTGTTTGTCGTTAGTGGGTGCAATAAAAAATTAGAGAGGGAATTAAGGGAGTTAAAAGAGAAAATTTAGAAATTGATAGAGGAATGGGTCGCCAGCCCATAGTCAAGTAGGGGAAAATAGCCACAGTGGGCCATGGCCCATGGGGAAATCAGCCACCAACAAAAGGAGGGGGGAACCCTAGCTCTGCTACAGTACCATCGCCAATAATGTAGCACATCCTCCCCCCTACTGCAACCCCCTCCATGTCGTCCTCCTTGGCCAAGCCATGTCGCTCCCTTACTGCCCCTTTGCTACCGGCCAAGGAAGAGAAAGGAAGAGGAAGAGGAAGAGGAAGAGGAAGAAGGAGGACGAAAGGGAGATCACGCAAGTTTCTCGGGGTCGGCATCGTGTTCGTCAAAGGGTGACCCTCAGATCTCCTTGCTTTGTTTATTAGTTTCACGATTTGGCGACATCGGTAGTAGATCGATTGTTTGCAGTTTGTAGTGCACTGTAGGTTTGAGATATGAAATGGTGAATTTTGGATACATCACCTACTAGAGATTTGTGGGTAATGTCTTTATCTTTCCATATAATCCTGGATCACATCGTTTGGACGAATGAATCTTGATTTATGTATTTTACAATACTACTGTCCATAGGTTCTGTCAGGATTCTACCAGGTTGTAGTAATTGAATGATAAAAATTAGTTAACGAAATAATTAGAGGATCCAACTAACATGAATATTCTAGGTGATTTCATAGGGTTTCAAGAGAACTCAACAACGTAATTTTTAGATAAACTGTTAGAAAGTTATGATAATTTTTATCTTGCTGTCCAAGGTTATAACAGGTTTCGGGTAGAAGTAGTAATATGTAAATTAAAAATATATAATGAACTAATTAGAGAATTGGATCTACACGATTATTGTAGATAATTGCCTGAGGTTTCCAAAGAACCCAATAACGTAATTTTTTGATAAATAGAATGGGAGATACACCCCCGTTAGCGCACGGTGCTCCCCGTTCCGGCAAGTGAACAGGACGGTGCCATGCCCATGTATATCCACCACCGAGCCATCACCAAACTTGACGGAGCCGGTGACACCCTCATCCATCTCCATGAAGCTTGCCTAGCACCCGGACATGTGATTGCTGGCACCAGTGTCCAGGTACCAAGCGTCGTCGTGGGCATCCTCCTCACGCCCTAGATGCACCTGCGCGTGCACCTCATTGAGCACCATGTCAGTGCCCGCACCCACGGAAGCCTAGGTGAGCGTGCACACATGTGCCATGAGAAGCGCAGGTTCATCGTCATCGGCTTGCATCAGGTGGGCCTGCTCAATACGCTTCGACTTGCGGCAGTCCCTGGCGTAATGCCTGTACTTGTCACAGTTGTAGCACTGAACCTGCGACATGTTACAGTGCGCACTAAGCGAGCCACCATCTTTGCCGTCGTGCCCACCTTTGCTGCGGCCACGATCACGCGGCTTGCCGTGGTAACGGTTATCACCACCTCTGTCGCTTCCCTTGTCACCACCGGAGGAGCCACCGCCTTGCTCCCCCTTCTTGGCACGTGCGAGCCACTCCTCTTCAGTGAGGAGCAAACGCCCACCAGAGCCGCCTGAGTCATCGCGCATGTAGCACTGCTCCACCGATCGAAGCCGACCGGTAAGCTCTTCGATCGACAACGTGCTCAAGTCAAGCAGTGTCTTGATCGAGATTGCCACCTGTGTATACCTGGGTGGCACAACACGAAGGAATTTCTTGACAACATTTTCTTCTTCCAACGTGTCGCCTAGGGTCCGGAGATTGTTGACAAGTCCCGTGATTCTCATAGAGAAGTCGTCCACCTACTCGCCATCCTTGAATTCAATATCCTCGAACTCCTTGCGAAGCTTCTGTGTATTCACCTCGCGAACGCGCTCGACGCCCATCCGCATCGTCTTCACAACATCCCACGCCTGCTTGGCCATGTCCTTCACCGCCAGCGTGGACAGCATGTCTGGCGACACCACACGGAGAATGGCGGACAGCGCTAGTTTGTCATCGCGGTAGTCGGCGTTGCCAGGTTCGATCGCCTCCCACAGGCCTTGTACCTGCAGGTTCACCCTCATCACAAGGGCCCAGTCGGTGTAGTTCGTCCGTGTCAGCGTGGGGTAGACCACCAATCCCGTCGTCTCCCGTACCACCCGCTGCACCACACGCTCTTAGCCGCCATTACTGCCGGATCCAATCTCGCGAACGCCATTGCCACCGAGATTGATCGTGTGAGTAGTGCTGTCGTCGCCTAGCACTGGAGGTGACCTGGTAGGAGAACGTGAACCGTCGCGCGACATCTTCACAGGCAGGAGAGCACGAAGCTCTGATACCAATTGTTAGCCCGCTCGCTAGATCAGCGAGGTCTACTCACACAACTCTCTGGACAAAAACACACACGCTGCCAATGCCGGGGAACAGAAGACAAGTGTTTTGGTGCTACCAACCAGACATCATTTCCTGTTTTCTTTCTCTTCTTTTATTCTGAACAAAAGACTCCATAGCTTACATGCAAACTAATAGTTCATAAAGACTACTAATGCAAATAAACTAGCATGCATAGTACGTGCTACTAGTAACTGAACGTGCCCACTAATCACCCCCAGACTCCCTAATGCAAACGTCAATACTCCATGCGTTGCCACTGCCTCACAACTGCAGCATCAATCGGCCACAACGTGCAGCATTAGTGCTTCTTCATGACTAACGTGCGGCACAAACCCAGTCAGCCAAAAACAAAAGAAAAGCTGAAACAATCAATGTGTTAACTTTACAACAAACGCACATGATTATTCAACACTCCACACGGTTGAGGCAAGTACAATAGTGGGTAGAATATGTTGATTAGTATTCACTGAATAATAATGCTTTGCAAATGTGAATTCTTATTCATAGACTTACCGTTGTTGTTACATTCATACGTTGATTAAGTCTAGTGGATCATGTGCATCATTACATTATCTTTGAGTCTTGGACTACATGGTAGCCAAGTATTGATATATATTTGAGGCCCCCGTCATGTTTTAGGCTGGCATGAGATCCCCACACTTATGGAGTGTGGGCTTGAGGTCCCTGTGCTAGAAGGCACATGCATGGGTATGCATTGACGGATGTATACTCCGCATTACCGGTATATGCAAAGAGAAGTACGTGCATTTGTGGCATTATTGTGGATGATTGACTGAGTTAGACATAAAGTTTGTTTATGAGATTTGGTCTACTATCGTAATTGTACTTTGCTGAGTCCTGGACTCACGCTTGTTGCTTGTTTATTTTCTTAGGTACCATTTGTGAGGATGTCATGCATGGGAAGGGCTAGAATCATCTGATGCACTCTTCACTTCAATAAACACCAGACTTAATAAATCAACAACTTAAGTTTAATTGGAGAATCCTTGAACGTAATCTTTCAGTTTTTCTGTCCACCATTCGAGTTGTTTTTGATTAATTGTAATAAGAGTCGGATGGTGACTCCATGGTAATCCTTATGATTGTTATCTTTATGACTGTTACAGTATTATCATACTTAGATTTATGTTAGATGCTTTTAATCTTCTCAAATGTTAAAAGTTACAAAGGAGATTATGCCGAATTGTAGAGGAAAATCTTAGTTTATTATTATGTTATGATTTCTTTAGTAGCATTCTAGGTTCATGTGGGCTGGGGTGTTACACTTAAATTGGCAATCTCAATGTTATGCTCAAACCAAGTACATCATCCATACCTTTGTAGAGAGACTCTACTGACCCTACAAAAACATACTCTAGCCAACTCCTCTACCAACAGTATTACTTTGACAAATAATTCTCAATGCACATCAAAATAGATTTCACACACAATTATATCACCTCAATCCTTTAAGGATAATCAACTTGGAATTCACAGCACAGACACAGTCATGTACTACACCCAAAGGATGCTATCCACGATGATCACACTATTTGAAATCCACTTTGTTCCACTATTTCTACACGATATCATTGGGCCTCCAAGGTTCTAGCATAAAAAATGCAAAGCCTAAATTCAATCTCCAAGTCTCCTACAATTAATTTCTGGTATAATTGATAAGAAATCCTTATATTCGATTACTGAAATTCATACAACTCAAACAATAATTTAGTCATTAATATCAACATTCCTCACTAATCAAGTAACCGCCCAAAGTGATTAACTTCACCAATCTTGAACCCTCACTAAACCACACCATTCAATTTCATCTACACGATCACAATATACACATTAGCAATACTCTAACTAATTGACCAATATTCAACCTTTTGATAATTCCAATATTCCGCCAACATGAACCAAGATTCTTGGGTTATAATTCACTATAGGTTCTACTAGTTGTAATAATGTAATCAGTTTTATTTCAACGACAATCATTCCATTTAAATCAAATTCTCTTTAAGAGTTACAAGACAAAACCAATTCACCTTCTATTGTTCTTCAAATAGCTTGGTACCCAAAGTCTCACCATGATCATTCACTCGACCACCACCAACCAGTTGCCATTATACTCTCTATAAGGTTTTGTAAAACAAACCCATTATTCCTTTCTCAAAAGAAGAGGCAAATGGAAGCCATTTTCAGCGCATAGAAAAAAATGTTTACCACTCGCAGTAAACACAAGACCAAAGGAAATAGCCAAATAGCAATGATCTCGGAAAACAAAAGACGAGACCACAGTTGAGGGCACAAGTCCCGCAAGAAGAGAATTTCAAACCTCAGCGAATAAGAATAAAACATTGCTATTGAAACTCAAGAAACTCTTAAGCAGCAACGACAGAAAAGATAAACACACTTTAATAAGTTGTAAGTTACAATACTTAAATCCAACCTCAAATACTTCTACTATACTTTTTCCTTTAACAAAAAAAATAATTTTCTTTGATTACAACACCACTTTGCCATATCAAACAAGAAGAGCTTTTAAAACCGAATCATATTAATCACTTACGAACCAAATAGAACTTTCTAACACGTTGCTTTGCTAAACAAGTTCAGCTACCACATAAATCATGAACTCCAAAAATATCATAAATGCAAAACTCCACACATTTTATTTAACCGATATTATGAAAGGCTATCAAATTAATTTCTCTCTAAAAGAATCAACACCACTCCCACAAGTCACAATCCCTTGCAGACAATCTTACTAACATCAAGAATAATATACTCCTAACAAGAATCATTGTCATCTACTCTTCATTATAAAGTCCCCGAAAAGTTCACCAAATTGTCCCATAGTACTTTCTCACCCGACCATCAAATTGAGAGTATACCAAAACCTTACAACCTCACTACAACAACCACTTTATTTTAGAGAGGATCTACTACAGAATTTTAAAGGTTCTACCAATGTAACACCCTAGCCCAAAATCCGCTCAATGCCCAGCCCACCGTGGGGCGGACCAGCGCACACATAGCACCCCACTTACACTTTTGTCCTCGCTTCATGTAAAAGGGTTAACCCAAAGGTGCTAAGTTTGGACCTAACAGGCATTATATACTACTACAACTCACTTAAGATAAGCAATATGGGAATAATCCCACCACATGACTCCACATGGGCCGCACTATGAGTAGGCCGGGATATTACATTCACCCGCTCTCAAGGGCTGACGCCCTCGGCAGCACACCGCATACGCGGCAAATGCCCAGAACCACCCCTCGGTACACGTCTGTGCGTCCAGTACTGGCACATATGCCATGCCGTGTGTCCACTCCGAGACCACACGCGCCATGCGCCATATGCCCGCTCCCTGTCACACGCCTGCTTGCGTCTGTGAGTTGATGCTCTGATACCATCTGTAACACCCTGGCCCAAAATCCGCTCAATGCCCAGCCCACCGTGGGGTGGACCCACGCACACATAGCACCCCACTTACACTTTCGTCCTCGCTTCGTGTAAAAGGGTTAACCCAGAGGTGCTAAGTTTGGACCCAATAGGCATTATATACTACTACAACTCACTTTAGATAAGCAATATGGGACTAATCCCACCACATGACTCCACATGGGCCGCACTACGAGTAGACCGAGATATTACAACCAAACCCTTTCAGCAAAGACATACTATTATCCGACAATTCCACCATCATGTAAACATAGATCACCTATTAAATCCCATCCTAAAACTTTCTAAAAGAAACACAATATGTTGCTTCATAATTTTTCTATTATCTCAGCAAGACAACAACAACAACTTAATCTAGGGAAAACCTGGTGCACAAGCCATAATGTTGAAGCAAAACTCTTTTAACAAGATCACACTATCATATACAATTTCGCAAGGCATGCTATTAAAGATCACTTAATAAATTCATCCACTCAACTATTAGTGTTGCTCAACACCAAACTTTAGTTATCAAAAACAACTAACAATTGTAACAATCATGTAAGCAATTATGATCCTACTTCTATTTGCAATCACATAGCCATTTATAAGCACAGACTCAACATTTCACCTTATGTTCAGAATTAGGGCTAATATGATTAAGGACTTAATAACATAATTTCTATAAAACAAGGTTTCACGAATCTATACACCAACATTCATCTAGCCCTTTATACAAGTTTTTCAACAAATTTTAGCATGTTAAGAATTAGGTAAATCTAGCAATTATGTAAGATCATCAAGTAGCCAATTAACAAAAAATTCCAGATTAATATCCTATAAGGCAACGTTCGAACACATCATTAACTTAACCATCACTAACGGTTATATTAATACATTGAGACCCATTAATCCAATTTATCCAAGAAGATTACCAAATTCAATAATCTTAATGACCAGATCAATTCATCAATATTTCACACTTCTTAATAAATCTCGGATTCCTAGTAGGTATAGACATACCTTTAATCACAATTCATTATGTAATTATTCTAAGACAACATCAAATTAATTATCTTTACTTCCAAGGATCTTGGTTAAGATCGATTATGCATCACGCTATAGACCCTGCTTGATAACTCATATCTTATTAATGAACTTTTATGTTTACTACCTCTCGCTTAAACATAACTAGACATCAAAAAAGGGTTTTAACACTTCCTTTCATAAAAGTGAGGTGTTAAACGTCAACACCCAAATTAATACAAAAGAAATATGTAGGGTCAAAGCTTCTACCTGCTACAGAACTTGCAAAGGATAATTTCTATTACCCAAAACACCAAGCAAATAAATGAGTCATGTTTCCCAACAAGAAAGACATAATTCTTGTGAAAAAGATCAATCGTGCAAATTAACGGCGTTCACAAGAAACAACAACGGATCAACCGTCGAGAGAACAAATGATCACTTTATGGAACCAATAAAGAATGGAAACCCATCAACTGCATAAATACAACTAGCCAAATAAAATTCATCAACCATCAGCGAGTAATCAGAATAACCAAATACAATTCAAGGAACACAATAATTTTTTAAAGAAACTCATCTCGAACCTTTGTAATTAAATTACCCGAGGAAAAAACCTTATCTATTCCCACACCACAAATGGTGGTACAACATGGCTATGCCTATGGCCACGACAACGATCTCAACCTTTCGGCATCAACTATCATAACACAATACAATCATATCATCAAATTATAAGCATAAAATATCATCTCATAACATAAATCATAAATACAATATAACGGAAGTGTAAATGCATCGCTTGACCCATCCCATCCTACTATGCACCAGTGCGTCAAGTTTTAAGTCAATTAAGCATTACCAAATTTTGGTTAATTTTACTAGTCCTAAAGCAAATTTTAGCCAATTAAGTTACCTAAGTTGTTAATCTATTCACCACAGACCTAATACCTGGCTCTGGTACCAACTGTAACACCGTAGTCCAATAGGACGCTATAATGCTACTAAACCAACATAACAGAAAAACAAAACTATAAATTTTCTCTAAATTTTGGTAGCATTCCCTTTGAAACATTGACAATTGAAGGAGTTTCAAACAAGTAACAAGTATATGAGCAAGATAATCATATTGTGAAATTTAAAACATAACCATAACAAAACCACGTGAAAGAACTGACCATCTCAACTACAAGGGAAACAATTTCACCTCGAAGGGTGAAGACAACTGTAAAACCAATTCACTATTAAGGGTTCTCCAAATAAAACTAGAAGTGCTGAATTATTAGACATGGTGAATATCAAGGTGTAGTGCACCAATATTTCTATCACATTCCCATGCATGCCGCCTCACAGGAAGTACCTAAAAAGACATAAGCAACAAGTGGGAGTCATCGACTTAGCAAAGTACAATCAAATCGATAAACAAAATCTCATAAGCAAATTTTGAACATAAACAATGCTCACATCCAACCATCCATATTGGTTTCATAAATTTGCAACCTTAAAATTCATGCAATGCAAATGCCACGAATGCACTTCTCTTCTATTTGCAATTATTGGTAATGCGAAGTATGCATCCGTCGATGCATACTCAAGCTCGTGCCTTCTTGCATAGGGACCTCAAACCCACACTCCACGAGTGTGGGGACCTCATGCTCGTCTAAAACATGACGGGGACCTCAAAAGTTATCCTTACTTGGCTACCACGTAGACCAAGTCTCAAGGATCAATGAAAATGATGCAAATGATTGTTGTCAACTGTTACTCTTTGTCTCTCTTCTTAATCAACATAAGCACATGGCATATTCAACCGCAAAAATATGAATAAACATTCATATGCGTAAGACATTAACAAGTCATGAATATTTGCCGCATTTGTTACCGACTAAATTGCACTTGCCTAAACCGTGTGACGAAGGATGACGAGTAGAAGGCCTTGCCCCCTGATTCACACCACCACCTAAGCATTCATAAAACACACTAAAAATATCCAAGAGCAGTCCAACATTACAAAAAGAAATAATTAACACTGCTCCTGATCGAAACCCAAAATAGCCCTGATTTCCTCCCCGAACATGGTTCTGTCCAAAACAAAGCAGCTAACTTTCTAAAATCAGATCTCATGATCTACAACTCCAAAAATCATGATCTCATACTCTTTGAATTCCTTAATACATTATGTTTTTTCATGGAGAACGAAATTCCAAAATAATTAATCTTTTACTTTTAATCATCAGGTTTATGCACGCTGCTAGAACCCGGTGAACTGATCAGACGTATAACTTATAAAAATCATACTTATGATCTACAACTCTAAAAACCATGACCTTATACTTTCTAGAATCCTTAAGACGTTATCTAATTTTTTATGGAGATCGAAACTCCAAAATAATTCATATTTTATTTTTAATCTTCAGTTTATGCACGCTGTCCGAACCCGACAACTGAACAAATAGACAGCTACAAGAAAAATCATATCTCCTAGTCTACCCAACCAAAATTTGCGATCCAGTACTCTAAAGAAAGCTAACAAAAAAATCCTATATTTTATGTAACTGGAACAAATTTTAATTCCGAGTTTAGGTTTCCCAAATCATCCTCGCAACTCTCTGCCCTAAACTAGACGAATCTAGACATAACGTTCCTCTTCCTTCCCAAAGACAAAACGATCTACAAAAAATAAAAAGTGATTAACCACGGGCACTTCTAAAAGGATCCAGATCATTACCCATGGAGAAGTGATGCCGAACCATGAATTTTCCCTAAGATTTCTCTTTTCTTCCTCCTTTCTCCTCTTCTCTTCCTCTTTCCTCTACTTCTGGCCGGCAACAGGGGCGCACGGGGGAGGTGCTATAGTGCATGGAGGCGCTACAGTAACAGGTTGGCGCTACAGTATAGGGGTGGCTAGGGTTTTCCTTTCCCCACCCTCTTAAGCCGGTTTCCCACTTAGGCCAAAGAGCTATGGGCCGAAGACCCGAGTTCTAATACTCCGCCCAAAATCTGAATTTTCCCTTTCTAATTCTATTTATTTTCAGTACTAATCACTTATTTGTTTTGTGTTTAAATGGGATATTGCAGAGAGCTTGAACTTCTAGATAGGTTGTTGACTTTGAAGGGCTTACTCCTCAGCATCATTGTCTTTTGTTTTCCTCACGATAGCCACAAATTTCCTGTTGATGGGTTGATAGTAATCGTCCATGTCCGAACTGATAGCTAGCCTTGGAGATGCTGGTATAATGACTATATTCTGATCATCGTTTCCATTTTCGTACTATAATTCAATTATCTTTTTTTAGTCCACTAACCACCCTAATTTAAACTATAGGCCTCTCTTATAATCGATGTTACCACCAACTTTTTAGCTTGCATATACTCTAGTTTTGGCTTGATCATTCTTAATAGAAGTTGTTACACCACCAAATCATAACTGTATGTAATTGTAATGATTCAACATCTCTGTATTTAGCTACCCCCTTAAAAATGTCCATCGACATTCGTTGTTTCTTCAGCCACCAAAACCTCAATTGCTATTATTCCCCAAGTGTACGTTGGTACCATATAACTATGATCTGCCATTCTCCACCTATTGATCATAACATCTAGATTAATCCATACATAGATTCCACATAAGTTCTAGTGATCCAATTGTGAACAATTATAGCTTTTCTTATAGATCAACTACCTTTCAATTGGTCCTAATTTGATTCCATCAATTATCATATGATTCATTGCTATCTAGTATAATGATGCTAAACCAATACCTACTAGTACAAATGAAATTTTCCTATGGTACCACCTTAATTACATTAATTCACTACTACAAAACAGGCTATAGTAGACGGCCCATCACAGACGGTTTTTATGGAACCGTCTGTGTTGGGTCTGTCGGGATGAGGCATCGGCTCTGCCGGTTTATCACAGACGGTTTTGTTAAGAACCGTCTGTGATAGGCATCTATCACAAATGGTTTATTAATAGAACCGTCTGTGATATATCACAAACGGTTCTATTCACAAACCGTCTGTGATTAGCTGGATTATCACAGACGGTTCTCATTAGAAACCAGCTGTTAATTATCACAGACGGTTTCTAATTAGAACCGTCTGTGATTAACTGGATTATCACGGACGGTTCTTATTAGGAACCGTCTGTGCCTCCACTCCCATTGTGCCACCTTAGAGAGGAGAAGGAAATGAGAGGAATCGTATTTTCTTCGTGAGCTCTGAGGGTAATGATCTATAACCCTTTATGTTTGCTATAAATTAATCGCTAATCAATTTAAGTATGTTTGGTAAATAGGAAGAATACGTACTTGCAGTTTATTAATCTAATTTGATACTAATTTGTTACATACGTAGCGTAGATGGACCGAAACTAGATGTATGGTGTGAACCGTGTGAGTCAAGAGTACATTAATAGCGTGGTCGCTTTTAGAAGAGCCGCCGAGCAGGATATGTTGAAGAAGGGATAAATTTTATGTCTTGTCCATGCATTGATTGCGATGTAATCAAGATGTTTAACAACTTCGGCGCAGATCGAAGCACACTTGATTCGAAGGGGTTTCAAAAAAGGGTATACATGTTGGACCAGTCACGGTGAAGAGCAGATTATCCCAAAAGTTAATAATGACGACATCGCCGAGGAAGTCAACGATATGCCGGATGTGGACTATGCTTTTGATGAGGATAGGTTGCACGATGACAATCTGGATTAGATGCTACGCGATGCAGAAGAGAACTACAAAGGAGAGAGAGTTTTGTAAATTCGAGGGCTTAAGGGAGGACTCGGTGAGACCTTTGTTCCTAGCCGCAAGCCGAATACACAAGGTTGTCAACCGTGATTGAACCGCTTAAATTGAAGGCAAGCAATGGTTGGTCCGATAAGAGTTTCACGGCGTTGTTAGGTCTCCTAGCGGACATCATACGGGGAAATGTGTTGCCCAGCACCACCTACCAAGCAAAGAATGTTCTTTGTCCATTGGGAATGGAAGTAGAAAGAATACATGCATGTCCGAACGATTGTATCCTCTACCGTAAAGAGTATGCAGACATGCATGTATGTTCTGTGTGCAAAATATCCCGATACAAGCGTCAGAATACTGCTAAGGTGAAGCAAGGGCCTCCTACTAAGATGTTGTGGTATCTGCCTGTGATCCCACGTTCGAAGCGTTTATTTGCGAACCCAAAGGAGGCAAGATTGGTGCATTGGCACTCGGAGGAGCGTAAGAAAGATGGAAAGCTAAGACACCCTGCTGATTCTGCCCAGTGGAGAAACTTCGATCGGAGCTTCGAAGAGTTCGGTGTAGAACCGAGAAACATAAGGTTAGGGTTGAGTACAGATGGAATGAATCCTTTCGGTAACATGAGCAACCAACATAGCACCTGGCCCGTGAATCTATGCATGTACAACCTTCCTCCTTGGCTATGTATGAAGCAAAAGTACATTTTGATGTCACTACTTATCCAAGGGCCGAAGCAACCTGAGAATGATATTGATGTGTACCTAGCACCATTGCTGGAAGATCTTGTGAAACTGTGGAACGAAGGGGTATAGGTATGGGATGCGTACAAACGAGAGAACTTCACTTTACGCGCCATGTTGTTCTGCACCATCAATGATTTTCCTGCCCTTGGTAACTGTAAGACCATACAAAAGGAGCCAAAGCCTTTCCACACTGCTTAGATGCTACGGAGAGTGTATGGCTGAACAACTCGCGCAAAACTGTGTATATGTGTCACCGTAGGTTCCTTCCCAGGAGTCACCCATACCGTAAGATGAAGAAACAATTCGACGGAAATAAGGAGGACAGTTTAGCTCCAAGGGCTTTTAGAGGGAAAGAGGTCTATGATATGGTTAAGAATATCGATGTTGTGCTTGGGAAGGGACGTAAATTAAGAACCTATTAGAAGAACATCTGGAAGAAGCGATCAATTTTTTGGGACTTGCCTTATTAGGAGCACTTAGAAGTTCGCCACTGCATCGATGTCATGCACGTGGAGAAGAATGTATGTGATAGCTTGATTGGTCTCTTACTGAATATTAGTGGCAAAACAAAGGATGGTGTTAACGCACGGCGTGACTTGGTCGATATGAACATAAGGACCGAGTTAGCACCAAAAGAGACCGATATAGGATGAACGTACCTTCCCCCATCTTGCTACACTCTATCCAAGGGCGAGAGAAATGAACTATGCTAGAGCTTGCATGGTGTGAAAGTCCCATCTGGTTACTCCGCTAACATTAAGAAACTTGTTTCTATGCAAGATTTAAAATTAATTGGTATGAAGTCTCATGATTGTCATGTGCTGATGACACAAATGCTTCCTATTGCAATTAGGAGTATCTTGCCAAACAAGGTCCAAGTGGCAATCTTGAGGCTGTGTTATTTCTTCAACTCAATTGCTCAGAAGGTCATCGATCCCCAAGGACTAGATGCTCTGCAGGCCAAGGTGGTGACGACTCTATATCATCTTGAGATGTATTTCCCTCCATCATTTTTTCATATCATGGTCCATCTCATTGTTCACCTTGTGAAAGAGATAAAGATATGCGGCCCTGTGTTCCTACGTCATATGTACCCGTTCGAGAGGTACATGGGAATTCTCAAGTCCTACGTACGGAATCGATCTCGACCGGAGGGCAGCATCATCGAAGGTTATGCAACGGAAGAGGTCATTGAGTTCTGCGTCGAATACATGGCTCAGGTGGATCCAATAGGTATGCTTTTATCTCATCATGAGGGGAGACTGGATGGTATCAGGACCATCGGAAGGAAATCAATCACTCCCGATCTGGATACGTACGCTCAAGCCCATTTCACGGTCTTGCAACACATGACCCAAGTGTCCCCGTACATCAACGAGCACAGAGACATGGTACGCCAACAGAATCTAGACCGGTCAGAGGTTTGGATCACGAGAGAGCACAACCGTTGGTTCAACGAATGGTTAAAGGTGCGAATCACTGGGAGGTCATCAAGTGATGATACGCTGCTATGGTTGGCACAAGGGCCACAATTTACAATTGTCACATGGCAAGGATACGACATAAATGGGTACACATTTTATACGACAGCTCAAGATAGGAAGAGCATAGTCCAGAACAGCGGTGTCCGCATAGATGCATTCAGTACCGATGGGCTGAGGAGCTCCTACTATGGGCAAATAGTGGAGATATGGGAGCTCGACTACGTGCTTTTCAAGATCCCCCTATTTCGGTGCCGTTGGGTCCATCTCCCACAGGTGAAGGTAGACAAGTACGGCGTCACTACCGTGGACCTCGAACGTGTCAGATACAAAGACGAACCATTCGTACTAGCTAACCAAGTTGTTCAAGTCTTCTATGTAACCGACCTGGCAAATAAGAAGCGCCACGTAGTTCTTCAGGGAAAAAGGAGGATTGTCGGAGTTGAGAATGTAGTGGACGAGGAAGAATACAATCAATTTGACGAGTTGCCTCCTTTCGGAGACAGCGTCAAACTCGAGGAAGAACCCAGTGAGGAAGCTAGCTATATGCGCATCGATCATCATGAAGGGCTATATTTTAGTTAAGAATTTACTCTATTGTAATTAATTTATTCCATAACATGAGACATGTCAATATGGACTTGCCATGTGTTATGGACTTGTAATCTCTTATATATTCTGATGTCAATATGGAATTGTCATCTCTGATTTTGATGTCAATATGGACTTCATTGTAATGTGGAATGATAATATTATGCACTTGTAATAAACAAACGATAAAAATACCATATCCTTTTTACATCACAAACGATAAAAAAGGATTAGTGATCCTATCTTAGCCTTCAAATATTCATAAGCCTTCTCGTCGGCTTCCATGGTGGCGGGATCAGCGACTGTCAGATCAAACGCCTCCACCTGTGACCTTGCACGCTCGATTCGCGCTTGTAGCCATTCGGACTCCGCAACCAAGCCCCATATAGCCCAGAGGCCATCAGCCCTGGTCTCCTCCGTCTCGGCGAGGTCGACCCGCTCTCCTGCAATTCGGATGTCGTCCTCGACTCTCCAGGCCGCATCCTCGGTGAGGACCAAGTAGTTCCATAGGATGTTCTCCACGATGAGGTTTACTCGTTGGATGCCGCAGACCCTCGCATTGGTCCGTCTAAGGAGGAGCTCCAGTCGATAGATGATGGCCGCTATGGTCTCCGGTAGATCGAAGGGCCTACAACAGATGACATTGCGAATGGAAAGCTTGCCCGCAGCTTGGGCCAGGTTGCGACCAGAGAGGTGCGAGTAAAGAAGTACAAGGTAAGCCAATATAGCTGGCACGAGTGGGGAAGCCATTTGGAGTTTGTGGAGAAAAGGGATCAAGGAGGTTGTGTGAAATCCATTGTAGAAGGGGATATCTATTTATAGAACAAGTACTAAAGCCGGAGCGGGAGACAAAGGGATATTTGGAAGCTGTAGCGATGTTGGAAAACGAAGAGACGAAGCCGTGCGATTGTGAGACGAAGAGACACACACGGGAAAATGAAGAGACTTGTTGATTTGTTGGTAGGATGTGAGGTTATCATAGACGGTTCTATTATAGAACCGTCTGTGATAAGGAATCACAGATAGTTCTATTTAGAAACCGTTTGTGATATGACTTTCTCACAGACGGTTCTATTTGTGAACCGTCTGTGATAGGCTCCATATCACAAACAGTTCTGTTAAAGCACCGTTTGTGATATGGAAGTATCACAGATGGTTCGTAAACAGAACCGTCTGTGATAGCCTTTTTATATGGAGGGAACTGCTAGGGTTTTGCTCTTACTCGTCACTTCCTCTCCCGCGCCCCTTAGGCTCTCGCACGCTCGTTCGCCTCCTCTAGGGCTCACCCGTTCACTCCCCTTAATCCCCGGCCGACACCGCCGCCTACGACCTCGGTGTCGCCGCCTCCTCCAGCAGCCTCACTACTCCTGCACCGCTTAGGCTCTCACGCGCTCGTTCGACGCTGCCGTCCTCACGTGCGGCCTCCTCCGACTCCAGCCCGACGAGCGGCCGCCTCCCTGCTCCGACTCTAGGCCGATGAGCGGCTGTCTCCTCCCTCCTCCGGTGCAGCCCATCACCTCCTCTTCCACTACACATCGCCATCCTCCTCTCCGGCCTATCACCGGCTCCCTCCTCTCGCCGGCTCCAGTGCCTCCTTCGGTACTCCCTCGCGCCTCCTCTGGTATACCACTCTACTCGCTCTATCCCACTCCCTTCCTTGCTCTGTGATGGGTTATGTTGATGCTCTGTGATGATAGTCAAAATCTGAAATCAAATAGGTAATTAGAAACAGACTTGAGCTTAATCATATTGCTTTGTATGGTCAGTTATAATTAGTAGCCTTTATACTTTTCATTTGTCGATTATAGCTGAATTAAGATTACACTTGTATGTTCTGTGATCTGATTGATCTTATGTGATATTTGCATTTCTATTCTCAATATGTCAATTTGGCTTATTGTTGATATAAATTTGTGAATTATCTTGAAGGCATATGATCGGATGTTACATTTACTGAGAATGCTTTATGTCTTTTTTTGTGATTTAATTTCACTAAGATAGTTAAATTGTAATCTGTTGACTGAAATTTTAACTACTACTCTGAGATAACTTGACATATGAGAAAGTTGTAGTTTGAGCTCAAGATCTGTTTTGTAATTATCAAAATTGATTGGTGAAGAGATTTTGACAGAGGACTGAGATTGCAAAGACTATGTCTTATGCAATTAGTCAACTGAGAGCAATTGAGCAATCTTATTTGCTTAGCTTTATGCTGTTTTTAGTTGTTCTCATAATGAATATGTTGAGCATTAAACCTTTGCTTAGCATTTCTTCGTCGATCCTGAAACACTTGAGTGTACCTTTGCTTCATGCCAATCCTCCACGGCACGAAGCAAATGGTACACTCTAGTGTGTCGGGCTCGATGAAGTAGGCTCGGGCAAAGATGGGCTCAGGTTCTTTCTAAGCAAAAGATTCGTATCACTAGTTTCTATCTATACAAAGATCACAAGAGATTGTTATACATGTGATTGTTATGTCAGTCTAGTTAAGCTTTGGATAGAGCTCAAAATCTGAATGATTTACATTTGATTATGTTAATTTGGTCCTCCCTCGTGCCTTGTCTGTTGATCTCCTCGGTGGTTTTGAGTACCATTGCCGTTGTGAGTATTTCAACATATTGTGCACTGTCTCTTTGTATATATATATATATATATATATATATATATATATATATATGTGTGTGTGTGTGTGTGTGTGTGTGTGTGTGTGTGATGTGCTAGTTGAAATATGTGATATGTGATTGGTGGGTTCTTTGATCTGCTCGGTGATGAATTGTCATAGAAAATAAAATTGAATGTAAATTGGTATATAGATTAAGCCTTGAGTTGTAGATTGTGTAGCTGATTCCTATAACTTTGAGCAATTTATTTCAACTTTGTTATACTTCTTTGTTCCTGTAGCTCTATCATTCAGTTCTTCTTCTTCATTACGTATCTTTTTAGTGCCTTCTTTTTGTTATCCGTGTATTTAGTTGATCTCTACTCCTGTGGTCCAGCATAGGTTAAGTTGAGTAAATTTGCTTGAATCAAGTCAGCGAGATGGCAGAGGCACCGTCTTCGCCGCCGTCACCGACGCCGTAGATGGCAGAGGCACCATCTTCGTCGCCGTCACTGACGCCGCAGATGGCAGAGGCACCGTCTTCACCACCTAATCCGTCGACGATAATGATACGGAAGCGAGCTGGCAGAGGGGAATCGAAAATGCCTGTGGGTCGACTGGTCATCACGGAGGTCAGTGACTTTGGGGTCCCTCTGAGACCCAAGACATCAGCGGCGAGATTCCGGACCATCTGCGGGATACTTGCAAGGAAACGGGTCCCCATCACCACACCAAGGTGGAAGGATCTGACGAAAGAAGCGAGAGGCGCGCTGTGGACAGAACTTTCAAGCAAGTTTACTATCCCAGAAGTAGACATGGCACGCGTGGAACGGACGACGATGCTCACGATCGATAAATCGTGGAGGACCTTCAAGAGCATTCTTGTCACGACGTACGTGAACACAGGTAAGACGCCCTTCGCGAAGTATGGATTCTTGACGCGGGAAACACAGGACGCCTTTGTGGCTATGAAGATGACGGCCGAATTTAAGGAGGAAAGTGCGGCGCACAAAGTTCTCCAGACACGAAACACTCACCCGCACAGACTCGGCACCGCTGGGTACGCAGGTAAATACGAGGAATGGGCGGCGGAGGAGGAGAACGTGTTTCCTAATGTCACAGATCCGCGTTCCCTAGCCTGGTTAAAAGCGAGGGCAAAAGTCTGGTCTTCGGGCAGAATCTCTTTCACAAACCCGGCAGACCAGGAAGTGTCCGAACGTGTGGTAAATATGTCGAAGTACCTAGTTGTTAATAAGTCCATAACTTAATAGTGTCTATAATAACATGATGGCCTCTTGCAGCGTGAATTGTCTGCCCAAACTTCCCAAGGCTCCTTCCAAGCAGATAGGGAGAAGGATATACTATCTACGGCCCTGGGAAACAAGGAGCACCCGGGTCGCACGCGAGGCCTTGGGGTTAACGTACCTTGGAGTCATGGATTCGCAGACGACTACTGCAAATATAGGAGTAGGAAGAGATCCAAGGCCGAGCACGAGGATCGGTTGGTACAGATGATTACTGAAAAATTTGAAGGAAAGCTAGCAGCATTGCATGATCAAATGAATCAACTCATGAGCCAGTCGCAAGCCGCCCTGTTAATTTGGGAGCGATCTGCTCGACATCGAGATGGCGTCGGCCCACGCATAATTCTGAACATGACGACATCCAATTACCGATAGACGACATCAAGGTAATGTACATCTATGGAATGCACCAAAGATAGACCTATAGGATGCCTTAGCTAATTGTGTATCGTTTTATAGGAGCCGATGCCCTGCAAGCTCTGTGTGAGGATAGTTGGGTCCATTTCTATTGAAATTTGGGCGGGGATGGTGCATCCCAAGCGAAGGGAAGGCATCTGACAAAGGTGTCGGTGGCGCAGGGTTATGCCAGGGTGGAGGTGGACATGGTACATGAACATTTCATGGCCGTCCCGCTGGAGATTCACCCAAACGAAGAGATCACAACACTAGGGGATGCCGTGCACACTTTTATCCAGTGGCCCAAGAAGGACATCATTCTGGACCTAGCAGTGCTACGATCTCAACACGACCATTCCTCTCCAACGGAACCCTCAATGACTCCACCTCATATTTCGCCTTAGAAGGCCACCTTATCGGTTCCCGTAGAGAAGACACCGAAGGAACAACAAAAGTGTGTCACTGTATCGAGTCCCGAGTCGTCTCGCAGGAAGACGCTGCCAATCCTTAAGGCCAAATCAAAATCAACGAACGTTAAGGCGCCTCCCAAGTCTAGGAAGTCCGGGATATCCGGGAACTACATCATCGGAAAACCGTTGTGCTCGACCACATGATACGTCGCTTTGGATATGTTTGTCAGGCTTTGCATGCCTGGTACTTGGAGAAGACCCAAAAGAAGGGGTGCGATATTGGAATCACCGTCAGATACGAGCATAAGCATTTCTTCAATGGGCCGGGCAACTTCGTCGTGGGCTTCAATGACTTATATGACCTATTCAACCTCGTTGGCCTCGATGCCTCACTTCTACGATGTTGGACACTGTAAGTGCGTACAATCAAGTTCTACATTCACGTAATACCGATAAATATCATAACTCATTGCTTATCTATAGATACATGATGAAAAATGTCCGGGAATGGAAAGAACCGATGGGTTTCCTCGACCCACATGTGGTATCGTTGCAAACCATCCAAACAGACTCGTCCTTCATCGAGAAATACATAACGAAGTCATTGCTTCGTCAGAAGAACATGAAGTACATAGTGGTGCCCTACAACGAGGGGTAAGTGTCACTACTTGCTCTACAAATTTCATTTGTACTTTATACGTAGCACAAACTTAGGTTTAATGACTATAGCGACATACATGAGTAGGTACCACTAGATCCTCTTAATCATTATACCAAAGAGGAACCATGTGAAATACCTTGATTCCCTACTCCGCAACAAGCACAATTTCAGCATTCTGAGAGGAGTACTCGAGAGGTATGCTCATTTCCTCCATACATAACTCTATTGTAGTCTTTATTCATTTGAAATGGCCGAGAATAACTTTTTGGAATCATGTAGGTTGTTCATCGATTATGTTGCCAACAAAGAAATATATGATGGAAAGAGCACCAAACTAACACACAGGATGAATTTTCTAGTACGTGCTACAACACGATAATCCTATATCATACTTCATAATAACGCGTCTCGAGCTGACTATACCTATATATGTAATTCTATTTTTGCAGTGCCGCTAGCAAAAAGATGATGAGTTATGTGCAATCTACGTTTGCTATCATATGCAGCTAATCCTTAGAGCTAGGAAGAAGGATCCCGAGGTTTGTCAATCTCAAAATAATTATTTCCTAATTATAAATTTAAATATATATAGCTTACCACTTTACTCTTGCTAGTGACAGGCCTTGGATATACAATTAGATGGACTCGTTGCGGAAGAGATCAAGGACATTCGAGGGAAGCTTTGCACCTTTATCCTATCAAATATCATTAAGGACATCGGAGAATTTCACTCCGTCGCTGACCCAGAGCATCACCCCGCCGACACCTCTCAACCACCTGCAAACAATTGACTCAATTGTAATCCAATTGTAACTATAGCGACAACACTTGAACAAATACGATCTTTTGTAATTTATTTTGAGTAATGATCAGTTTGAGTTTGTCAACAATTGATTATCTGTGATGTATCTATTTTTCTGCATGCTTGTTTTCAGAGGGCATGGCTAGCAATTCCTGAGGCTAGCCAAAACTCAGCAAAAATGTAGTTAGGATAAAGAACTATCACAGACGGTTTTTTGGTTAAAACCACCTGTGAAGGCATAGTATCACAGACGGTTCTATCAACAAACCGTCTGTGATATTCTAAGTATCACAGACTATTCGTGGATAGAACCGTCTGTGATATTCTGCGTATCACAGAAGGTTTCTAGATAGAACCGTCTGTGATACTATGCCTTCACAGACGGTTTTAACCAAAAAACCATCTGTGATAGTCCGTATCATAGACGGTTTTGAACCGTCTATGATAACCGCCCGTTATCACAAACGAACAAATACAGACGGTTCGAAAACCGTCTGTGATGACGGTTCCGAACCGTCTGTGATGGCATGATCCATAGTAGTGATTCTTCTGTATCCAATCTCTAGAAATTGCTAACAATCCATTTATTGATCACCTTATGTGTTTAACCTTAATTATTCCCATTAATCCAATCCAAATGATTTCTCCTAAGTCCTGTAGTGTTGTCTTCCAAGCACTTATCCTCAGGATTTCTATTGCTCCACCAATATGCCACAGATTTGATTCATTCTAAGAAGTCATATGATATCATCGATACATTTCCATTAACTGCTTATCGTGCAAGTCCTCTATGGCCTCCGCTAGACCTAAGGATATAGCATGTGTCAATCCATTGTTCGGACTGACTTACATGCCTTCCACAATAAGTATCTATTTTTCTTGGTCAAAGACTGTTTCCATTTAGTTGATACAGGTTTCAGTAGAACAGAAGGGAAGGAGGGGACCTCGAGTACTAGCAGGGCACTAAGGTTAGAGATGTGCTTGTAGTTTCGGTATAGGCCCCATCGGTTGTGACGCCTATGGCTGCTCGAAGAATCCGTCGTTGTAGTTCAGCTGACCTGGTGAGCAACCATTTTAGATGACACTCCTTGGGACAGTGACCGTGTGACCGTGTCCCACGTGAAGGAGACATGTTACCTTGTTTGTTGGGCGACCTCCTGGTGAGTGGACTTCCAAGCCAGGACTGATCTTCATTGCTATTGGGACAGTTGGTGATGCATTGGTCGATGTAGTACCCTTCCTCATCACAGCGTCAACATGCCTTGACTTTCATGATTGCCTTGTTCGACTTCCTTAGATCGCAACTCCTAGTGAAGTGCCCCACTTCACGAAATTCAAAGCAAGCGCCTAGATTTGGTTGGCTCTCGGGCTAGTGAGATACAAAATGGTCCACCTTACCCTACCCGAAATGCGGTGACACCTAAGTGTCTTTTTTGGATGGTTTGGATCAAGGTTGGCAAATTCATAGGGAGCTTCATCTTGACGTTGCATGCTTGTTATGTTGGTCTTGATGTCTGGTGATGCTTTCAGCAAGGGTTGAAGAGAGAATAGCATGAGGTAGGAAAAAGATCGCGGGGATAAGGTAACTAAACCCATTTTCTTTTTAAAACCTAATATGAAACACAAAGGAAGCCAGGAAACCTCAAACAAATCACACAAAATTTTAAAACAAGTTTTTCCTATGACTGCGAAACACGACGCCTATGGACAAAATTAGCAGCACACAGGATCCAACTGGAATCTCATGACAGTACAATCATCTACTCATAGGAACAGACATGAGAATGCACAGTTGTGCGCACAAGGGTTACTCAAAATGAGATTGCCCTATCCTAACAAACCATCACGTATCTTTTTGAAGCTTGGGTAAGGGGAGGTGAAACCAATCATTTTTCAAAATCAAAAGGAGATTCAACAAAGGTAAGAGAGAGTAATCTTTAGGAGGGATGAGAATGAGCGATATTACTTATATTTTTCACAAAACTTTTGTAGATGAAGATATATTTTGAAATTTTCCACTAATTAAACTAACGGCCATGCTAACTAAGGTCACGGCCTAAAGTCGATATGGCTCTAATACCAAGCCTATCAAACCCCAAATTTGCAATTTGGAATCTTTTGTATTCACAACACTAGTCCCTAGATCAGTAGCTAGAGCCCACAGTTACATCATTGGATATCAATCACATATCACGAATATGTAAAGCTATTGTATGATAATAAACAAAGCGTAAATATACCTTATGGCATTTGTCTTTCACAATGGCCGACCAGGCCAAATACCTTTAAGAAATCAGTAGCACAGAATGAAAGTATACAACGTGGAACCCTCACGATATACCCAGAGGCAATCAACTGGGGCCGCGACCTAGTTCTTAGCCTTCCTGATCTCTGTAGGATCGTAATGGCAATCAGAAGGGGGGGGTTGAATGATTGCAGCAAATTGACCTCCAAATCCGATCTTAAACCTATGCGCTGAAACACCTGTGACCTCCTCGGAATTCTCTCGGAGAACCTCTCCAATGACCTCTTCAAGAAGCTCTTCAGCGCACAACTCAAACACAGCAATCCAGAGACAAAGTAGAACAAATCTGAACTTTATTTCTCTATCTTGATTTGTGTCTACAAAGTGCTCCCCAAGCACCCCTCACAAGCCCTCAATCGAAGGACCTCTTAGCTCTCCCTAAAGCCTCACAACCAAACCAGCGTCTAAGCTACGGTTCCAGGCATCCTAAAAAAAAAAACCTCCCCTCTGTCCTTTTTACAGGCAGAGATGTATCTGTGTCTCCAACGACACGAACAACGCAATCTATCTTTCCGAAAATCAAGGGATCCGAAACCCTTACCAACACAGGTTTTTCCAAATCTCTAAGACTTTCCAAAATAGAACCTTCCATCTATTCATCTCGTGTATTAGGCCTCCAGGACTCCACCTCCTGGACCTCCTCCACGAATCAGCAATCACCTTCGATCTCCATGTGCACCAGCGCAATCCCAACTGTCTCGTGACATCCACAACCTCCTAGACCTCAGATCTCCTCATCCTAGTCCAGGTCCTCTTCGTCACCGACGACGATTGTCTCTACGCTCAACCTGCACATGCAAAGATCAAAGAACACGGATCCTTGTAACAAGTTCTCCAACTTGACCAACCATTAACTCACACACACGCACAAACACTGTCATGCATGACGCAATAAACTGATACTCAAAACTTGATCTAAATCTTAGCCAAAACCCCAAAGAGGCGAACAAACAGAACACAATCAGTCGTACCTCCACGTTTGGTCCGGTACTACCGCCCAGCGGTCGTACCTCTCAAAACACACCGGTATTACCGATACTCAAAGTCATCCAAAACTCCCCAAAACAAGCTCTCTGAAAAATCCATACCGCAACCTTGCGGTCATACCATTTTGCGGTACTACCATAGTTAAAACTACGGTACTACCGATCTGCGGTTGTACCGCTCCAAAGCTATGATACTACCGCTTTCTAATGAAATCCAAGTAACCGAAAAACATGTCTTCTGGAATTTTCAAACCGCCATGTAAAAGACGAAAATACCGAACTGCGGTCGTACTGCTCCATGACTGCGGTACTACCATTTTTCACTTGAGTTCAAAACTCTTAAAAACACCTTCTCTGGAAATTTTCAAGCACCAACTAAAATACGGTATTACTAATGAGCGGTATTACTGCTATAAAACTTGCAGTACTACCGCTTCACGAAATCGCTTAAAAGCCTCAAAACAAAACCCTTTGCCACGAGGAAGATCCAGATTCACTCGGCTGTTCGGACCGTGTGTCAAAACCGTCGGATCTGGAGCACTGTTCAAAGTCCGAACGTTCCCCTTGATTTCAACCGTCTGATTCCAATCAAACGACTCACAATCTTTTAAAAGTTCGGACGGTCCGAACGTTTCTCTCAATATGGACCATTAGATCAAGATCTAACGGTTCAAGCAAAACACGTGTTCGGACTCAGTGACTTGCGGTAATACCACGCTTCACTTGCGGTTGAACCGCCCGATGGTAGTACCGCGGCCACAATGCCAGTACTACCGCAAAACCTGACAAAAGCTGATTTCCAAGAATCAAAAGAACTCAAAAGCTATTACACAGCAAGTCAACACCTAAGATCACAAGTATGTCCCAAAAACAATGTATTCACCATTAAACACCAAGACTAAGACTTCCTATTGTCAATGTGTTCATCATCAACTAACACGACCAAAAGCCTCCTGGTCTAACAATCTCTAGTCTTGAGGAGTGCTCATAAGTGCTCACATAACCTTCTTCTTTTATGCTTACTGACTAAAAGAATATATAAAGTGAGCACGAGTACACAACCGTACTGGAGAGCCAACACACACGGAATGCAATTATTATATATGCAAGGCTAATCAAAGGGAGGTTCATGGTTCTTCTATTTGCACAAAACTAAGTTTTAATTAGAATAGTAGTAAGCAATTCCTAAGACCTAGCATTTTAACTAACACCAGTTTTGATAAACTTAGTTTTGTTGTAAAGTACTAGTGGAGGTTCCAACCTCCTATACCATTAAGTGGCACCATCCACCCAATGCCCGGGTCACATCCCGTACTTATCACTGGTTCTCAACCAGGCCATCTCAACTCTCTGGGCTTCAATACAATATTTCCAATCACTAGGATCCAACCCAATATATTCAATCACTGGGCTCCAACCCATGCTCTCATCCTAGCCACAAATTATTTTATAAAAATGAAAGCTACTTTAAGCGAGTTCCCAGCACCGCCCACGACTGTGGGCATGGCTATCTAGATAGTTTTCTCACTCTCCAGAGTTCATACACTTTACCCATAAGGGACAATCAACTTAAAATGTCTGTCTTGACACACTTCCACAGGTGCGCGACTAAGATGATTATCACAAGGCCTTTACAATGCCCCACTTCAACACAACCCCACACCTCTAGGTATCACCTCCTTGGGCCACACCCCTGGGAGGTCTCCCACTTGCGCCATGTGATTCGGTGTCTCCCTTACCTTAATCCTCACCACGCACCCATCAATGGTGAATTTGCGAGAAGGCAAGCAAATTAGTTAGCTAGGTCGTACACATTATAGACTTGTGGTTGCACTATTTTTACACGAGATGGCCATTACCAGAACTTGATCCTTTATTGACTCGGGCAGTACTACCACATACCCACTTTGTTGTGCCCCCAGCACCAGCCACTCTTTCCAGCCACTCGAGTCTAAATCTGTTTTTTGGGTTTTCACTTTTGTTTAGAAATAAATTTCTAGTTCAACATATCAACTAGGCTCCAACCTCGACCGCCCAATACCCTTTTCAAATGTTTAATGATGTCGGGGAAATTCATTGCCCAGATTTCAATGTATCTAAGCACGGCTAAGCATGACACTTAGATACAAACTTATTAACTAGTATGTTTACCATTAGTTCTAGGGTGACAAAGGATAGTGTCCAAGTTCAAGGATGGGAATGTTATATTCAATTATCATTAAGGTATTAACTATGAGCTAGACCAACATAGTTGTATAAATCATAGCAATGCAATTTCATAATTTAAAACAATATAATTACATTTGAAAAGTAGGTGCAACATGATCAAAGTGTTGACTCGCCTTGCTCAATGTTTCGATAACCACTTTGCTTGATGTTCTAATAATCTTCTTGCTCAATGTTCTGATAATCATGTTCTTGTTCTGTCTCAAGCTACTATTCCAGCATAGCTTCAAATTCTATCTACACAGAATACTATTGAACCCGAGAAAATATGAAAGCAACCAAAAGAAATCCAATAAATCTAAAGACATTCAAATCAAATGGAAATACTTCGAATGAAAGCAAACACATCTAACAAACATCTTGAGAGAATGAAGTACCCCATATGAAACTAATCATACTTAGTGGAGTGGATGAAGGAAATGCTTCAGACAAAGTATATCCAAGGATATTTGGAATGAAGGAAATACTTTAGACCAAAGTAGATACATCCAAACTATATTCATTTGATCTAGTAGTGGGGTTTGGGTTGCTAGATAGACTTAGGGTTAGGCAACCATTTGATCTAGAGTGAGGACGAGTGGGATTAGGCTCTCAGGAAGTCTACTGGTGCAAGAAGTTAGAACTCCAACAGTAGAGAGAATATTCATAGGAATATTCCTCACCGGTTACCTAGATGTCAGAGATTACCAAGTTAGGGAGGACTCTCTGATCCACTTTCGGATCACAAAGGGTTTTGCTACTCACTACACCATGGCATAGTATTAAGGGCAATTATCTGCTGGGGAAAAACTGGATTAGTGGCAATCTATCTGCCGGCAATATCCAAGATTTTAGGGGTCCCATTATCTGCCGGAAATAATTATTTTCTAGAACAATCTATCTGCTGGTAATATTTTAATGTTAGCAACAATACATCTGCCGTAGAAAAGTCAACTAGGCAACCTATCTGCCGGGAATAAATATTGTCTAGAACAATGTATCTGCTGGCAATGTTTTTAAATTAGGTACAATACTTCTGCCCTAAAAAAAGTCAACCGGGTCAACCTAACTGCCAGGGATACCCTTTGTGATCCGAAGCGCGAAAATTTTGACTTAAATGCACTGTCACAATTGCGCAGATGACAATACAAATACATCTATGCAAATGGTTCCTATGATTGAACTTACATGTTATCCACTACACCATGACATAGAATTAAGGGCAATTAACTACTAGAAAAAAAGGATGAGTGGCAAAACATGTGCCGACAATGTCCAAGAGATTACGGGTCCCGTTATCTACCAGAAATAATTATTGTCTAGAATAACTTATCTGCCGGCAATATTTTTATGTTAGCTACAATACATCCGCCCTTGAAAAGAGTCAACCAGGTCAACGTAACTACCGGGGATAATACCCAAGCCAATCAGGTCAACATAACTACCAGGGATAATAGCATTTACTGTTCACTATTTTTAATTATTTGGTCAAAATTTGTAGAGCAGTTGTGCAAACAAGGATTACATAGGTAAATAGGGAATATTATTATAAGACCAAAATGTAACATCCCCAAGTTAATTAATGATAATTAGTATGCATCTTATCAACATGCATGACATTTTGGAAATATTTGCATAAATTATTGCACTTGAAAATCTTAATCAAAGATTAAACATACACTTTCAATTTATGAACTCCAAATAAAAACAGCAACCAAAAACATTTGATTATCATCTAGAAATAATTTATTCAAATACTACTTTAATTATCTGGAATTAAAATAATTTTCCCAAATTTTTGGGATTACTTTCAAACCTTAGAAAATTCAAACTCAATCCAATAACCTATTTCGGTTGTGGATTTATTTTTGTACAAAATATTTTGGGATGCGGCGACGAGCTCGCCGGCGATAGGGGCTCAGGCGAGGAATGTGGGTGGTACCAAAATGACCAGCGTGACTCACTAAGTCTGGTGCTTACCAAGAAAGCGAGAGGGCACGGCGGAAAGGTCGTCGGCGACGAGGATTAGCGGTGGCGGTTTTAGGGCTCCGATGAAGTAGGCGTTCCTAAGGTCCTCAGGCGAAGTGAGAGCACGCACGGGCTTCGCGGCGGCACAACGATGACGAAGGTGTGGACATCGAGGCTGGAGAGGGCTTGACGGCGGTGAATTCGGCGGTTGAAGCTCCATTGGTTGCCGGCATTGAAGCTCGAAATTAATGCGCTAGAGAGCGAGAGGATGACGATGAGTGGTGGTGCTGAAATGCGGTGACCAAGGTACACCCGGGTCTCCCTTTTATAGGGCTCGGGGGTCACTGAGGTGGCGGGAACGTGCGTGGTCATTTCTTGCTGGCGCGACGGCGAGGTAAAGAGGAGTTAAAGAGGTTTAAGAAAGAAGAAACGGGAACCACGAGTTCAACAGAGGACGTGGGTTTGAATGGCATCAAATGCACGTGAAAAGAGGGAGTAACTAGCGAGTTTAAGAGCTTCAGTTGAGGTCTTCAATGGCGGTGGCATGAGGAGGAAGAAAACACGGGGACAAAGGCACTGTAGATGGCGGTCCCACCAGTTAGCGAAACAAAAGAAAAAGAAATGATAACGGTTGGAGACTTGGCCGTTGGATTTAGATCGGAGGGTCCTTATTGAAGTGAACATTTGGATCGTCCGAGATGGCATCAAAATCTGACCGTCCATTTGAAATCAGACTCTCCAAAACGCGAAGACGTTAGTACCAAGCGAAAGTTACTCAGATCTGGCCATTGAGTTTTGATCCAACGGTTCACAAAGATTGAGAAGGATACATGTGGGAGTAAAAGAGAGGCTGACATGCGGGCCCCGCATGTCAGTGAGAGTGTGAGAGAGAGGAGGTGAGAGTGCGGGTGAGCGGGTGAGGCTTGGGCCGTTAGATTTAAATGAAATGGTCCACAATGAAGGAGATGTTCGGACCGCCTGGAGGTTCCAACGAACTCGGATCGTTGATTTGAAATCGGACATTCCACAATGATTGAGACGTTCCGACGTCTGGAAGTTTCATCAAGATCAAGCTGTTCAAATTTGATCCAACGGTTGAGATGCGTTGGAGATGAAAACGTGTGGGCGCGCGTGGAAAGAGAGAGAGAGAGACTGACAGTGGACCCCACTGTCAGCCAGAGAGCAGTGAGAGGGCTGCACGTGTAGATGGATTGGGCCGCGTTTAAGAATTTGGCCCAAGGACTATTTGAGGATTTCTAAGGATTTAGATAATTTGGGGATTTCCATATTGGACACGACTCCTCGCTATAAATAGCATCCCTGGATGCGCAATCCCTTGCTGATCCTGAATTCCACCTCCTTTGTGCCCCAAGAACCCTAGAGCCAGCATGATTGAGCTTTTTTAGGGTTTGAAGCGCAACTCCAATATTCAAAATCCCCCGCCATCAGTCGTGCTCCGCTCCTGTGGACTTTGCCACCGGCTTCCTCGTCGCAAGATCAACCTCATGTTCCCCTCTTTTGGCCAGAAGCATCTCTGGTGATCAATC
This sequence comes from Phyllostachys edulis, assembly GCA_036346405.1. Lineage (NCBI taxonomy): Eukaryota > Viridiplantae > Streptophyta > Magnoliopsida > Poales > Poaceae > Phyllostachys > Phyllostachys edulis. The sequence goes on along the minus strand of CM070567.1, from coordinate 21,590,187 downwards.
TCGACAATAGCCATACCTTGTCCATCACTCCGTTGCAAATTCCGGTGATCACCATCATCCAACCAAGCCAAACCAAGTATCATGAGGTTTGCAACAACCTCCCCAACCCGATGCGTGTAACTACCGCTGGTGAGACGCCGCCGCTCGCCGTTGTTGCCAGAGACTGTCACCTCACAGTGTGATGACGCCTTTTGGTGATGTGGCCGTCCATGTGTGTCGCTGTGTCAGCGTCCCTGCCTCCGTGTCCGCTCATGTGGCCTGCCAAGTTAGCATCGACATGGCCAGTTCACACCCAAAACAGATCCCTAACTCGGTAGACCTAGTCCACCGTGAGCCGTGAGACTGACTTGTGGGTCCCACATGTCAGAATTTTTTTTGTTTCTTTTAATTCCAGAAAATCCTTCACTGACGTCATCGTTGCGCAATAATCCAATTTTTCCTTTGAGAAATAATTCGGAATAAATCCAAATTAGGGTTTTCCTTTAGTTTCAAATTTCCAAAGTTCATATCTTTTGCATCCGAACTCCGATTGAGTCCATTCAAATTTCTAAATTCATCTAAATTCAAGATCTATCTATTTAAGATTTTTGTTTAATTTTTGGAGTTTTTTTTGCCTCTGTTATTTATTTATTTTGTTTATTTGCTTCGTTTGCAAGTAGACGTTGATACTTCAGGGAACTTTGAAGAAGAAGGAGTGCTTCAACAGCAAGATCAGTACCTAGACCTATTTCAAGGCATGTTATACCTTTGATCATATTGAATCTATTTTTCAAAAGTACTTTGATTCAAATTACTACACTTACATTAAGAATTTATTTAAACGCTTTTGGGTTTAGTTATTAATCCAATTTGTTATATCCACCTTATCTATTTTTGTGCCATAATCTTTTTGTCACCCTAGATTGGTTCCTTATTTAGTTGCTATTATCATAGCACCAACGTGGGTTGGTTAGATACAATTAGACTGCTTAGCCATGCCACGAGTCATCATTTCATATAAGTTGCAGTTATGAACTTGACTAAGTGATTATGGAGCTATGTGATAAAACTGTGTGTACTGTGTGCTATTACTCGTTGATGGCATATGTCGCACTTAACCAACTGGGTGAGAAAACATTTAGACGAAGGCAAGTAGTACTGTGTATTGTTATGGTCGAGCTGTGTGAATGGGATTTAATCTGTGTGACATAGCTAGAAATTGGAAGTCTTGCCTTGGTCAATTAAGGACTTAACTTTCTGCGCCATTGAACTGAGCCTTACTGTACGACCACATGCCTGGTATGGGACGAGCCTAACTTAGTAAGCTATGGATTCTCGATATTGATTACCAGGTAGTAGGTTAGGCTGTGTTGCATGGGTGGATGTGTGTTTCTATCTCCGTAGCGACTCATATCTATGAGCGGTTCGCTGTCCTCAGGTCCAACGATGTGTGTCGGACTAGCTTTCTCCGTGGGTTGGTCTGGCGGTAAAACACATGAGGAGTGTCAATGTTGAGATGAAGTTTCTAAAACATTTTGTTATGATTAATGCTAGCTACACTAGTTGTATCGTGTGGGTAAAGTGTACAAACTCTGCAGAGTGTTAAATAAATCTATTCGAATAGCCTCATCTGCGGTCCAGGACATGCTCAGGGATTTCACACGAGGGGTAAATTTTCATAAAACACTTGGGAAGGGAATTGTATGATCTAAGTTATATGGCTATGTGAATAACTTGTTTAGGCTATGTGTCTTTGTGAAATCAAAATATTAAAATTAATATTGTTTATTTGTTTTACTTTATGCTTTCAATCTATTATTTATATTCAAATTGCAAATGTTGCATTTCTGCAAAAGAACCATAGAAGCCTTTCCTTTGGAATAAGCCATCATGTATAAATTGCATTCTATGGTATGACTTGCGAGTATGGTTGTGTACTTATGCTTGCTACAATCAAATCAACAGAAGTGGAGGAGTCATCGCCTGCTTTTGAGGAGGAGTTCTACGAAGGTGCCTGATCGCTAGGTTGATCCTAGTTGGTTGCCTGTGGCGAATTGATGGGATTCCACTGAAGTTATCTGTTCTGCTGCTATTTAATTCTCTGTCAGCCCTGCGTGGCTTAATAAGTGTAAACTCGACCATAAGGTCGAAAACATTATTTATTTATCAAATTACTCGTTTATGCTGTTAATCGTCTTGTGTGGATCGATATTCATCTATGTTGACACTGTGTGCACTAGCGTGATCTTGGACTAGTGCATTATACACAGAGGGTCCAGAACTGCATTTTTGGGTCCCGACAAGCACCCTAGTAGTAGATATACATATGTGTCGGTAATCTTATAGACACATAAGATCTTTTATTTTTCTCTTGATTATTGTCAGAATTTGTTAGATTTTTTCTTCTTAATTTTAGAGTAACCATCGGACTTTCTAATCCACAAAATGAAGGAAGTGTCCTTAGGGCCTGTTTGGTACATGAGAACAAGTTACCTAGACTGGAGCATCCCCAAGATGTGCTTGGAGCTTGTTTAGTTGAAGTCCTAAGTAGAGGTAGCCAAATAGACAGCCCGACCCGACACGACATGAGCACATGTAGCCATAGACCCATTTGACCCGTTACATAGACAGGTCGTACCATGTCGGTCCATTGGCTGAGGCACGGACCCAAGCATGACATGATAGTCTCACGGATTTGTCTTTGGTCGACCAGAACCACAGTTAGCCGTCAGTCGGTGTCGACCCATTTAGCATATTTCGCATGAAAATTTGGAAAATATATAAAAAAATCCTAGAAAATATATAAAATAATAATTTATTTATTTATTTATAAATTGAACTATATAAAATTTAAAAACTACAAAATAAATTTATATAAATATTGAAAATGAACGGGCCTAATGGACCGTGTTGTGCCTAGGCCATGCCAAGTCAGGCCTAGTACTATTCGTATCGGGCTGGGCTAGCCTGCTGGGCCAACCCAAGCATGACATGGTGCGTTGGGTCTGGCCGACACGTCCTGTTTAGGTGGTGTGTCATGTTGTGCTTGGACCAAATCAATAGTGTCGTGCCTAGATCAAATCAATAGTGTCGTGCTTCGGGCCGATCGGGCTATACGACCCATTTGACCCCCTCTAGTCAGGAGCAACACAAGGAGCTCCCTAGCCTTGGACATCCCCAGCCTAACTTAGGCGACCAAAAATGGACTGTTACATGGGAGCCCATGGCCATTCCACAGGTGCATCCTCACTGGCGTCACCGCCAACTCAGATCCTGCCGCAGCCTATGGGTGTAGCTCCTCCTCCTCTGCCTGTAGTGTCAAGCTCCTCATCTTCTACCTGTTGGCATCGCCTTTGATTCCACAATGGTAGCCCATAATGTGATGAACTACGGCGGCACTCCTCGGCATGGTATCCCCACCAACTTCCTTTCCTTTACCACGTGAGACCACCGTACTAGGATGTGTTGAGGAACCATCGCTGGCGAGTTCAGTCCGAGCGATTACCTCGTAGACAAGTATAGAATCGTAAGAACAATGCAAGAACACAAGAACAGAATAGTAGATTGAACACAAAGATATAGGGGGGCTTCTTGCTTCTCTTTATTCCTTCATCAATAGATCAATCGTTTACAATGAATAGCACCCCCTATCTATAGGCTAGTGGATGGATAAGGAGTCCATCTAGGCCAGGACTCTCTGGCCTGGGCCTGGTTTCTTAACACTCCCCCTTGGACACTCATTTGACATGTTCATGTCTCGTCAAAACTCCATAAAAACCCAGTGAGAAAAATTTGGAGAAAGAGTACATGACATGCGTTTTGCTGCGTTGCACGAATTGTCTCGTTAAAAACCTTAGCCGAGAAACTTCAAGAAAACTCGTCAAGGAAAAGGAGTACAATCCACCCAATTTCATTTAATCTCTAGGAATTATTCTTTGGGTACTCGATCTTCGTGATCAAGCTTTAATAATGAGCTCGTGAAGTTTCTGTCCCTGAATTCTACACTTCTCTAAGTCTCATCCTTCCAATTCCACGTATGCATCTTTCAAAACTAGATGTTAGAAGTGACTTAGTGAATAAATCTACAAGATTTTCACATGACTTAGTATGCAGTACTTTAACTTCATCCATCTTTTGCAATTCATGAGCATAGAAGAACTTGGGATTGATATGCTTTGTGAGAGGACTCTTCACAAAACCCATTTGCACTTGTGCAACACAAGCTGCATTATCTTCATAGATAATAGTGGGAGGGGGTTGTGTGGCATTCAATCCACACAAGCTGCATTATCCGCCGAAGCCAAACACATTCTCGTAAGGCCTTGTACAGTGCTATGATTTTCGAGTGGTTCGTTGAAGTCGATACAAGACTCTGCTTAGACGATTTCCATAAAATTGCAGTTCCACCACATAGAAATATATAGCCTGTTTGCGACTTGGCTATATGTGGGTTCTACAGGTACCCGGCATATGCATAGCCATTCATAGTTAGGTCTTAGTTCTTTCTATAGAATAGACCAAGTTCTTTGCTTCCTTTGAGGTATCAGAAGATGTCCTTCATTCCTTGCCAATGCTTTTGGTAGGTTCTGCACTATACCTTGCTAATAGGTTAACGACAAATGCAATGGCCGATCTAGTACAATTTGCTAAATACATGAGTGCTTCTATTGCACTTAAGTATGGGAATTCGATCGAGATTTCCTCCCCTCTTCATTAGGTGCATCACGAGTCTTTGTCTTGCTGCAAAGATCTCCCGACCATTGGCAATTTCAAAGGGTATGCCTTTCAAAATCAAACATTTCTAACACCTTCTGAGTTAGGTTGACTAATGTCCTAAAATCCCTTCAGGGGCATGCTCAAGCTGCAAGCCTAGGCAATATTTGGTTTTACCCAAATCTTTCGATTCGAACTCTGACTCCAAGTAAGAGCTTGCTTTCTTAATACCTTTTAAGGTTCCAATGATATTCAGATCATCTCCATACACTAAGATTATACAAAATCCATCCTGGGATCATCGTAGAAATACACAAGGGTTATTCTCATTGTTCGTGTAGCCTTTCTTGCATAAAAAGTCACTTCAAGCGATTATACCACATTCTGCCTGATTGCTTAAGTCCGTACCATGACTTTTTGAGTTTCACATTGTACAGATTTCTATTTGCTCTGCCTTGGTTCGGGACAGGGATACATTCAGGTATCTTCATATAAATGTACGAATCCAATATTCCATAAAGGTATGCTGTTACCACATCCATTAATTTCACTTTTAACTTCAAGTTTACTGCCATTGAGATTAAATATCTAAAGAGTGGTTCCGCCCATGACCGGGGAATAGGTTTCTTCATAAACAACTCCTGGATGTTGAGTGAAACCTTGTGTAACAAGCCTTGCTTTACTTCATTATTTTCATTTCTCTTTCGAGCAAATACCCACTTATGCCCTACGAGGTGCACATGGGGAGGCGAACAGCTTACAGGCCCAAACACTTTTCTTTTATTCAGAGGTAATAATTCTGCTTCTATTGCCTTCTGTCGGACCTGGGATTAACACTCCCAAATCCTCTGTGCATTTCTGAACTAGTCCCATGATCAGTAGTTAGTTCACACAGTAAACAGATATGGTAACATCCATAACTCGCACAATTATATTAATAATCAACAGAGTTTATTACAAAAGAGGCTTACAAGCCAACAATAAAGAACACAGTGGAGGACGAAGAAGTAGTAGAGTCTAGCTGATCTGCCATAGGCAATCGACTAGGGTAGTGGCCTAGTCGTTGGGATCCACACTAGTAGCAAAGTCCTTCTCCTCTAAAATTTATTTGCATGAAGTAAGAATGAGCACAACTTCCGTGCTCACAAGTTACACCCAATTAATATATTATAATGCATGCAAAGATGTAACAAAGGAAGGCTTATTGGTTAAATTTGCATAAAGCAACATTTTCTTTAAATATTTGTAATAAGTTCCAAAGCAGTTATTCTATAACAAAAATTTATTTTATAAATTCTCAATTTTATAGTCAGATAACATTCACACATGAATGGTGAAGGATACCCTCCTATCACATGGCTTCTCACCCTATTTCCATTTCGATAGAAATCCAAAATCATTTGTGTTAAATCATTTTGAAATCAAAACCAATTCTAACTTTGAGTGGCTTTGCTAGCATGTCCATGACCGTGGACACAGCTATTCGAATAATTTTACACTCTACAGAGGTTGTACAGCTTTACCTACAAGACACGACTTCTCTAGTTTGTTTGGTATATATCTATGCCACCACTCACTACCTTAAGTAAGTAGTCTAGAGCACGCGGCAAGGCCTTTACAATATGCCATCCCACTGTAGTCCCCCCTTGCTAAGGTTTCGCCCCCTTTGGAAAGAAATCTGCAGAGTTCCTAGCCTCCTCTTGCGTTATGTGGGAATACATGTACGTAGGTCATAAAAGACCACCCACACAACCGGATGGAACGACCACGGTGAAACATTATAAATTATTCATCCAGGTACCGCCCATTCGAGACATGTGGTAGTACAATGTGGCTTAGCAAAGGAACGCTCAGAGGCTGATCCTTAACTAACTTGGGCGACTTTCCATAAAAACCCATGGGCCTCGATCATAGAAATGACTCGATCCTGTGCATCAACATGCACCATCCAAACAACCATTTCGCCCAAGTACAAACCATCATTTTATTTCATTTTTCAAAGTTATTTATAAACTTCCATAACACACCAATGCCATGGATACAATTTAAACAACATTTAATTTTTGGCTAAAATTCCCCAAATCAAACATTTTTGGTCTAAGCATGTCTTTGCATCATATTTTTCAAATGATCCTAGTTCATACTATCGTATCAACAAGGTTTTATCTATGGTGACAATAGATTTGATTCAAATATAAACATTGGCCATACAATGGATTTAGGCATATCTATAAATTTAAAACAATAATTTAAATTACTGAATATAAGTAAGCATGTAGTAATAATTTAAAATAGAATTTAAATAATTTTAAATAATGGGTGCAAATATGGTCAAAGATGTAACTTGCCTTGCTCAATTAGTTGCTCTCAAAACAGCGTCGAAATCTGACTCTCTGAAGTTGTCGAAATCTATACGCGAAAATAAGCTAAATTCAAACAAAATTCAAATGAACTACAAATTAAATAATTTTGGTTTAGTTATCTAGATATTAATTTATAAGAATTTAGAAATTTGAATCGATGAAATCGGAGTTCGTATGAAGGAGAATGAACCCTGGGAAGTTTCAAAATCACATGGAATGAAGGAATTGGATTTTCCCGAATTATTGGAATTAATTTTCTAAAGGAAACCCGAATTACTACGTTAGCATGACCTCATCGGGTGGAAAATCCATTCGGCAAAATTTTTATTACACTAACACACGGCAGCCACACACGCAAAATGCCGAGGTGGCGCTGACGTGGTGAGACGTGGCACACAAGTGGCATGGCCAGCGGTGGCACGCTCGAGACCTGAAGGTCACCGGAGATGGGCAGCACAGTGGAGGGCGGCGAGGTGCACTTTGTGTAAAGGAAGAGATGGCGAGTTTGGTGCTTACCGTGGATGTGCGGGGACGCGAAGGATTCGCCAGCGGCGAGGTCAAAAGCGGCGGCGCGGTTCGGTCTCCGACGGTGGTGGCGCTCCCAAGGCTCTCAGGGCGAGCTGATGCATGCACGGGGTAGCCTTGGGGACGGCAATGCTGATGATGGCGGCGGTGACGTCGAGGCGTCGACGGTGGTGGCGTCTCTAGGCGTTCGGTGGAGGAGAAATGAGTGAGGGGGAGAGGACGAGTATCGAATTGCGCACCCGGTGCTCCCTTTTATAGGGGTCGGGGAGGGCGAGGGGAGGAGATCGTGTGTAGTGAACGTGGCGGCGGCGGTTGCGGCATGCAAGTGATCCGGGCGCGGAGAGAGGGGATAAGATGGGGATGGAGGCGGGGGTGGAGCGCGGGGATCGTGCACACGTCGCGCGAGAAGCGAGGGTGGTTGGGTGGCCGTTGCAGAGCTCTGGCGTGGGCAGCAATGGCGGCGGGTGAGATGCAGCTCATGGAGAAGAAGAATGGGAGGAAGAAGGGGCGTGGGCCCACCTGCAGCAAGAGAGAGGAGAGAGGGTGAGGTGCGCGGGTCGTGTTGGCTGTCCGATTTAAATCAGATGGTCACGAGCGGGCAGGGAAAAACGGTGGATAGGCCGAATTGGGCTGGGCTGCGGTGAATAGAAGATGGGCTAGGGAGGATTTCGACCCAAAATTTAACCAAAATTTTCAATTGATTTTTCTTTTTGAAATAATCAGATAATTCATTTTGGCTATAGAAAATAGCAAATAAAATCCAAAAAATCTAGAAAAATTCACAAAAATTCCTAGAATTGCTTTGGACTTAAATAAAATAATTCCAACTTAATATTGGTAATAGTTTTTGCACATAAATTTATTTCGGCTTTAAAACAATTAAGGAAAAGCTTTTAAAATTCCAGAAAATTCTAGAAATTAATTTAATTTTTATTTTTCAACTTAACTCAAATAAAACTTCAAATAAATTTTACTTTTGACTTTTAAAAACTCTAGAAATTAATTAAGAGCAAACAAACTCTTTCAAATTTTAGAAAATCCAATAAAATAATAACTTTAATAATTTTTAATTTGGTAACAGAACTTTGGGATGTTACACCTTCTTTCAATCTTCCCAATCTAACCTTTTCTTTCATTTAGCGAGCGATACAGGCTCTGGATTAATATCGATGATTGTGGCAATTTTCTTTGCAAAACCAATATAGACATTGGCTGTTGTCTTATTCATAGATTCTCCCGTTGTCACAAAGTTTATAGCTATTTCTTCAAGGGGTGATTCTTCTAATGCTTCTACTTGCTCACCGCTATTTTCAATTACGGAGGCAAGTCCCTTTAGTTTTTCAGCTCCGATGTGTGCGCACACATCCATGCTGATGTCTCCCTTCATGGGGATGTTCAATTCTAGTATGCCTTATTCTGAAGGTTCCATACTGGTGACAGGTCTCAACTGGCTTCCCTTCTAGTTTTAGGGAACTTCGGTGATCGATTGTGTCAAGTCCTTCTTATCCTTTTTCACCAGGCGTCCCCAGTTACTTCGGATTCGAGGGGCCAGAGTTCGCGTCCTTTCAGAGGCCTTAGAACAGGATTAGGAATACCTTCGTTGGTATTTCAACCCTCTCTAGTGCATTGCATGCAGGCACATGCGACTTGTTCACGCTCTTCAAATCACTAAAGTGGTTAGGCAGATGATTTGCTAATAATTGCAAATCAATTATCTTCTAGACTGCAATTATCTTCTAGACTTCAATTATCTTCTGGACTTCTCTATTTGCTTCACTAGTGCTGTGGTGATGATATTGATACATAAACCTCGCAACCAAATCTTCAAAGATGAGAAATTTTCGGTATTGACCCTTGCACTAGTTGCATAGGTGAATGGATATTATATGTCGATAGTCTAAAATTGATGAGAGTTGCTACGAGTACGACTGGGTGTCCCTAATGGTAAATTAATGCTTCTACTAGTCCATTCTGTGTGTGGACATGCAGTACGGAATGCTCAACTTTAATTCCCATTGCCATATAATAATCATCGAATGCCTTTGAAGTAAATTCTCCGGCGTTGTCAATTCTGGTGGACTTCACATGATGATCAGGGAAATTATTTCTAATTTTAATTATCTGTGAGATTTAGCTTTGCAAAAGCGTAGTTTCTCGTAGACAATAAACATACATGTGACCATTTCGAGGAAGCATCGATGAGCACCATAAAATACCTAAATGACCCTTACAGGGGCTATATAGGACCGCAAAAAGTCATCCTGGATACGGTACAAGAATGTAGGGACTTCATCCTTCGCTTTCAGAGCAGAAGGTTTAGTAATTAAATTCCCGATGGCACATGCAAGGCATGGAAAATCTTCTTGATTCGGGAAATTATTTACACTGATATTATGTCCCTGTGAATTGTTAATTATATTTCTCTTTATCCTAAGACCTACGTGGCATTATCTATCATGCTAGAGATAGAAAAGGTTCATAGCTTCCTAAATACGGTTTTTAGGGCAGTATAGGTTGCAGGTGCCTTAATATTAGTGTAGTATAGCCCAGATTCAAATGAAGAAAGTCGTTCTAATACCATTTTTCTACTTTCTTCACGCTTTGTAATGAGTAGGTATTCCTTACCATAGTTTTCTTCAGTCTCTACGTGGAAACCGTTAGCACGAATATCCTTGAGAGTTCTAGTCGATTCTGGGTACAACAAGGCTTCTTCAATGACCAAAGTTGTGCCCATTAGAAGTATAATTGTGGTCCTTCCCGAGCCTATTATACAAGTATCGCTGCCTACAATTGTCATAAGACTACCAGCATTCTTGCTGATCGACTGAAAAAGTTTCATCTCTCTCAAGATGGTATTTATTGTGCCGCTACCTGCTAAGCACACTCCCTCCATGGGGCACCACACACGTTCTAAGAAAATAAGCAACACATAAATAAAATACTTCAAATATCAAAACATAACTTGCTATTATAAATACGAAAATAAGTTTTGTAGGACTCAACATAAAAATTTAATGCTTTGCTCTCCTAGAGCTTACAACCATTATTCAAAGAATAAAATAATTCAATGTTCTACTTCAATTACAAACTGCAAGTTACTACAAACGATCCAAGTGCAATGCGTGAATTAGATCGAATCAGTGAAGTATTCAGAACTTCTACCTCAATCTGCTACATGGCGATCTTCTCCTCTTGGGCAGCTACGGCTGCAGCCGCTGCGATATCCAAAGGAGGGATAATGGGGGCTGCTACTAGGCTGTCCACATCCATGAGTGCAACTAATGGGTGTGGATCTTTCGTGCCTATAATGGCGAGGTGTGCCTCATGCTATCCTTTACCCTTTTTCTTAGACTAGAAAGCATCAATTAGGTGCGACCCACGACCTTACCCTTCTTGCCCCTTTCCTTCATGAGAGGCTTCATCACCTTGTAGCTAATAGCATTGGCTTCATGGCCAATATTGCTACTAGGCGGCTGTGATATGTAGTTCTTCCTTAGGACATCATCTTGAGCTACTGCAACTTACATGGTGTCAATTAATGCAGCATACTCCTTGTAGCCATCTTAACGATAGTTGCAGCGGATTGCACCGCATTTGGGTGAAAGGTAGAGAGAGTCTTCACAATCTTCTGCTTATCCGTGATTACATTAT